>JAQFVV010012743.1:443109-837075 GCA_028023455.1 Epiperipatus broadwayi | reverse complement strand
TTATTATTACAGTTTTATGTATAAAACTAATGGATGATTCTTACATAAACATAAAATTCAATTCATATTTATTGCTCATAAATATTTATGTTTGAATTATGTTTAACAAAGTTGAAAATTTAAAAAGCCAACTGATTTTATAGTTGTTTTTACATATATTTATTGCTATTTAAAAAGATCAAACCACAATCTAAGAATAAAGCATATATCATTTATTTTATAAGCAATGACTTGGTGTTTTCATTTAAAATTTATTAATATTTTTATTTTCTCTTTTTAGTGCAGGAGTCATTAATTAATATGGTAGATTCACAATCATCATGTTTTGGTTATTCATTCATTTAAGCCATCATTAATTGAAATATTAAATTATATATCATCTTGCTTGTCAATATGGGTTGGATCCAACAAAAAATCTCTTTGCTTCCAATCTATATTTAGTAAATAATCAAATCATTAGTTAAGTTAACCCTGAGAATTAACCACTTAACATGTCTTAGTCAATGCTCTTTACATGGCTAGCCAAAGTAACAATATAATTAATGACTAAAGCACATTTACTCATGTGTAATGTTTTCTGTAGTATAGATAATTTATCAACAATTACTTCATAAATTAGCAGTTTGTTCAAATAAAGTTAAACAGCATAACCTAGTTCATTGTATTTTATATTCATTGATTGATTTCATTCACATTTTGTTATATTTATACTTTAATAAAAATTAATCAAAACCTGAGATATGTGATTGTAGAAATAGATTGTCCATTTCAGTGAGCCTACAACTATTAGAGTAATTTCATTTCTATCTATACATATACTACGGTTTATTACATTTGGTATCTCAATTGGGGCTTTTTATTACATTTGTCACTATCAATCATAAGAGCAATCAGATGTTCCATTACAATATATATATATAATAAACACACAGAATTATGTCTTTATAAAACTGCTTTAATATTTCAACCAGAAGACTTGTTTTCATCAGAAAGCAAAATGGCTATTTCCAGAATTTAAGCGCTAAAATATTACGTTACGTATCAGATAATAAAACTAATTCCTATAGGCTAAAAATCTTTAAAAACTTTGTATTTTACAAAACTTTGTATAAAAAATACTAAAAAAATTATTACACAAAAAACTTATTTTAAAAAACTAAAATCATACATACAATATATATCAAAAAACAATAAAAATATACTATTATATATGTACACACCAAAAAAACTGTATATATATTCTACTATATGTATTTTGCTATATACATATATATCTTATACATATATAGATTTTATATTTATTCCACTTCGTGCTAGTCCACCTATAAAATAATTATCTAGGAAACAAAAAAACAGCCATTTTGTTTTTTGATGAAAACCAGTATGCTGGTTGAAGCATTAAAGCAGTTTTATAGAGAAGTAATTCTGTGTGTTTATTATATTTTTATTTTTCCTTTAGTTAGTTCGTATATTTATTATTTTCATATATATATATATATTTAAGATGTAATTTTAAAAAATTTAAAACTGTATTTCAGATTAAAAAGACAATCTGACAAAAATAATACATTTTCAATCACTTGATTGAAAGCATTAAGTAAATGCGTGTACAAAATAAGAGGTTTGTGTAAAGATTTGAAAGATTTTACTGTGCATTAATATAAAATATGAAATAATTACAAAAGCTGCATTGGATAGGTGGGATAAAAAAAATGTAATGGAGTGATATGGAAAGTATAAGATAAGAATGGGGGGGGTTGAAATTTTTATCCTGGGTCGAAGCATTAATAGTCAAAAGAAATAAAATAATATTTTTTATGCATTAATCTCTTAATAGATGTAAATAACATAAACAAACATAAACATATCAAATGGGAAAATTGTGAAACCATTACATAAAAATAACGTTAATTTAAATTCTTTTGTCTGAAAAGCAAATATCCAATCCTACCTAATGGAATAGTTGTGGCTATGGTTATTAAAGAATTAAAGACACCAATATATATGGGTACTGAACTGGGTTCAGACCCATATGACTATATAAGCTAATGAGCTTGGATTGAAAACATTAAGGTGTTTTCAGTTTAAGACTCATAGTTTTGTAGTTAAGTGGAGATAAAAGGTGCTGCTGGAGGGTTGCATTAGATCCTAAGATCTAGGTGCAGTGCTCTCAGATCCAAGGCTCCTCACTGACAAAGACCACAAGCCAGAAACTAGTCTGGGGGTATTAGATGAGTAGGCACTAGATGGGGATTTTATGCACAAGCCTTCTGGCATCCATTGATTATTCTAGCTTGCTGTGTGTGGCAATATGTATAGTGAGTTTTGCCTGTTTTAAGCAAATATAATACATATATCTAAAGACATATTTGAATAAATATTTTATAGAAAAGTGAATTAAAGATATTTCTCAATAAAAATATTTAAAAAAGATTGTTTTCAAAAATCATTTCAGTAAGGATAATCTTCATTGTATCTATAATGAGGTATTTTCCATATACTTTTGCCATTTATTCTAAATATTTTTTAATTTTTTAATAGGATTTTACCTCTTTTATTCCATGACTGTTTGCATAAAAATTGTTTGTGGTCTTTTTGAAATTATTTAACATATCTTTACGAGAATCCTTTTTCTATGTCCATATATAGATTGCTCAACAAAAAGTATGAGGTCAATAAGTATATTGTAAGTCATCTCTCCAACAAAATTGAAATGGGAACTTAATTCTCTAGCCAATACAAACTAGATTCTCATTTACCAATAATACTGAATATCTTCCTAATTTGGCTATGAATTTACTAGTTAAATATATATATCAAAGTTTTATTTGCAACCTGAAAAATTTACCAAGTTCACTCCATTTGGACTTGAATCCCAGGTTATGAATAGATGAGAACTACCATGCCATGAGACCTTCTTAATATTTCTTCTAATTTTCTCAGTTTTAAAAATATGCTAATCCAATTTTTTTATTTATTCTTCTGTAAAAATTATTTTTATTCAGTTTTTTTAAATATATACATGTGACAAAATTATTAAATAATTTACATATAAGAAAAGTTAATAGATGAGAAAATATTAAAGTATTGACTGTACACATATATTATTTTATTTTAAAATTTCTTTTATTTTTACCAAATTTTAAAATTAAATTATTGGAATATCTTTAGGCAAACGCAAAAACAAACAAAAAACAATAACTTCATTATAAAAAATATTTTACTGGATTAAATTAAATAAAGAAGAGTAAACAATATACATAAATAATAAAAAAATGATATTACTGATCAATAATATCAATTTATTGCTATATTTAATATATTAAGTTTTCTACTGGAAGGCAGTCTAAATATTTATGCAAGGGGTACTATAAATCTCAGCAATAATCTTTGATTATTGCTAACAAACTTTTATTTCCTTCTTAATACAATTTATTTTAGAATTTTTAAAAATATATTATAAATTAATAGTATTGTTATATGTTATTTATTATGTTTAAAGTAAAAATGTAAAAATCATCATTTTAAGTGTCATTCATTAATAAGTGTCACAATTCTAATTACAAAATAAAATAAAATAAAACTAAAAATTAAAGACGTGGTTTGTAATGTTTGCACAAATCAATCTGTGAATTACCATCATATATCTATATATCATATGCTGATTCTTTGGTCTATTGGTCTGACATTTTTATTGAAAACAGTAATATTCTATTTTCGTTATTCCAAAATGATTCTTATTAGATACAATAATTAGTGTTCTCTAGATTCTTGCTTATCTTAAATGAGATGCAGGATTTGCACTCATATGTGTCATCTACTTTATTTTGTTTAAAAAATATTCAAATTAACTATTTAATATTCAAACAATCTAATGCTTTGAACTCAACTAAATTACCAGTGTATAGAGTAATGATTTATATTAAACAGAAGTAACAAAGTCAGATATTCTACGGTAATATCGCCACACAAACTCAAATATATATTATTTTTCTAAATATTTATTTCTAAAGCGCTTTTCGAAAGAGCTATGCCTTCATTTTCAAAGCTTTGGTGATATTACCGTAGAATATCTGATTTTATTACATATATAAACCACACATTTCGTTATTTAAACAGAAGTAATTAAAATATAAAAACACCCATAAGTTAGTAACTGCAAAAAAGCATTTATTCATATATAGATGTTGTTTATACATTTATACATATCTTCAAGAAACTTTGGTTATTTTTGTTTAAAGTTTATAAATACTAAGCTATCATACTTATATCTGAGTCATATCCTTCCACTGAAAGCATTGATTACTATTCGCTTTAGAGAATGTTTAAAATAATTTTTTAGAGAGTCATATGTTCAAAAAACAATGCTGAAGGTTATAATACAATATTTTTTTTTAGAAAGTTTGTTTCTATTCACATAAAATATCCAACCCCAGAAAAAAAAAATTCTGTTATAATACTATATTGAATATCAGTATCACTTTATTCAGCAAGTTAATAACACAGTGAATAATATTATGATCTTATAATTATATTTTTCAGAATATTATGAAAAAATTCTTAAATGAAATTTTTAGAATAGCTTTATGTTTCATTTGTAGAACGTCCATGTTTCACTTTTATGTAATATATTTGGAAAAATAATAGCTCTTTAGACAACAAACTACACTGGAATAATTACACTAATTTTAACAAATACTCTATTTTTAACCTTTTAAATAAAGCAATAACACATTATATTCTGTTGCAATTTATTATCCAAGTATGCTTTTCTATCTTAAAAAGCATCTGTCCAAAGTAAACATTGGTGATGTTTTTATTATATTAATGAACATTAATTAGAAAATTAAAAAATTTGAAAGTTCAATTGAAATATTAAACATTTTTGTAGATCATGATTTGAATTAGAATAAATAGCATTATCACTGAAGTACTTACTGCTAATAGAAAAATCATAAAATTGAAGTTTTGTTTTTTATTTGTTTGAAATTATCATATGTACATCTTATCTAAACTATTGTTATATAAAGCTTTCTATAAACAAATGAAAGAAACCACATGTGAGTTGGATGGATGAAATAAGAAAGTGTGCAGGGGTGATGTGGAGAAAAGAAGCTAAAGATCAGAGAAGATGGATTGAACTTAAAAAAACTGTCATCCTGCAGTGGATTGATAATGGTTGTTGTTGATGATGATGATGATAAACAATTGCATAGACAATTATCATAAAAATGAAAAGCAAAGTTGGAGATCCATTCAAGTGTTTTAGATTTTCCACCATAAGAGATAATTTTTCCTCTCATGTTATCACATGGAAGCAATATAATAAAAAAAATCATGAACAACTAGTTAATTCAAAATAAAGTCATAAATGTTTTAAATTAAATACATAAAGTGCTTATAACACAGCTTTTACACCTTTCCCTAGAAACAACAACAACAACAACAAAAAACATGTTTATAATATTTCTTGATTGTTTAAAATATTTCTGGTAATTATCTATGCATAATCAGTATCACCCCAGAAAAATCTGTTTTGCTATAATTGATTACAATAATATCCTATGACCATTATAGCATTCTTTTCAATTTTTTTTTTTTGTAGTAAAACTGTAAGAGTGTAATTATGATCAGGTTGGTATAACTTTACTATAGTCCATATATATATATATATATATATATATATATATATATATATATATATATATATATATATATATATATATATATATATATATATATATATATATATATATAAATATATTGTTATCCTGAAGCTAAGATATCATTTATATATTTTTTAAATTTTGTGATCAGAAAATGTAGTATTTTTTTTCATTATAAATGCAGTTTTTATTTTGATAAATTGGTTATTGTTATCCAAATTTTGTTCAATAGGTAGTATAGATGTGCCATTAAAAATTGCCATCAAATTCATGTCATTAAAATTGATCAAAATAATATTAATCTATAAAAATGTCATTTGCTAAATTTAATAGGATTATAATAATATTTTTCAGATTTATAAGTTATTTTTAATATATCAAACAATCTAAAGTGATCATACTGAAACACATTGCATTAGAAGTCTGGCCATTCCTAGCATATGTATGTAAATGGATTATTCTATGGTACATGAGGGGTCATAATGACTAATGTCAACATGGGTAGGATGACAACTTTAGCACTAATAAAAGTGATCATATAGTAAATGCTTGTTTTATTGGTTTTTTTGTTTTAGATCTTAAAGCAACACATAATTTTTGATAACTATTTTAACTTCTGTCTTTTAATTTTTATATTGTTTATGAAACTCAACATTTATTTTTATATTCCACTAAATGGACATAGTTGTGTTGGGTTAATTAAGTCACTACTATTCCCATAATTGTGGAGAGCCAACTAGACTCATTTAAATAAAAACATTGAACTATTTATAATAAAAGCTTTTCTTCATAATGTAATAAAGTTAAAAATCCAAATTGAAAAGTTTAGTTCTTAATAGCTGCTAAAATGTGATACCGCTAATACATGCTTCTAAGAAAAATATAAATTTGCTACTAATATTGAATAATATTTCTGTGTATAATTTTTAGTATACTATAGCACCTTGGGTGAGAATGGTGTAGTGAAAATTATACTACAAAAATATTATTCATTATTGGATAATCTCTAGTGTATTGAATGACTAATAAATTTATTAATTTGCTACCAATATGTTTTATGCATATATTGGATATCAACTTAGTGCTTAATATTCTTATTTAGTCTTTTGGCTTTCTATCTTTAAACCACTAAACATCACATGATCACTATCTCATACTAGCACAATAATTGTTATTAAACAATCCAAAACAAAGCAAAACTCTCCATATAGTAGTGCCATCTTGTGCTAACAAGAGCAATCAATGGCACTACTATATGGAGAGTTTTGCTTTCTATTTTTACTAATATAGACTGCTTCTTAAATTCAACATTTAAAGGGTTGTCCACTGAATTGTGTCCCAAATCAAATTAGAAACATGAAATATTAAATAAATGTCAAAATTTTGATTTCCATTTTAGTTTTTACTGCTTTAACTTTATATACATTATAACCATTGAGATTTTTTAAAATATTATGTAAGCATTCCTTCTAACTTTCTTTTTAATTAACAAATAAATGCTGATCATATTCTGTATTTCTTCTCTTTTATAATTCTACTAAATACAAAAACAATTATATTTATTTTTTTAAATTACACTTTGCTATTCTTATATAATCAAAAATACTTTCATGTCAAGTGTTGGTGGTCAAGTGGTCAGCACAGCTGCCTTACGAGCAGTTGTCCCGGGTTAGCGGGTTCGCTTTCTGGCCAATGACATGACACATGGAAAAATACTTTCATCCTTATATTTGTTCGACCATGACGGAAAAGATCAGTGATTTGTGGATTTTGAGCCTCAGAGAACACACTTTTACCACTACACTAAACTATTTAGGACATTTTGCACAATCAATTTGAGTCGGAAAAGGGAGACAATAAACTGAGTACAATTTAGAGTTTCTTACTCAAATTTTATTTATTTAAAAAAAAATTACAATATTTAAAATTCTTCTTTTATTATAAATTTGTAACTTTTTGTTGTATTGTTTAGTTCTTGTTGGTTTTTTTCCAATAAACAGGAAATAAGTAGTTTAAATATAGTTTTATAGAAAAAAAAAATATAGTTCAATTCCTTCTAGCATGATATACATATATATATAATTGTACCATTTTAATATTTACACTTTCTTTCTTAATCTTATTTTTAAAACATGATTTATTAATATATATATACTTCTAATTGTTTTAAAGTACAAATCAAAACAAAACAAAAAAGATTTTAATTGATGAAAAAAAAGAATTGGTTATACCAAGATATAATAACCCACATTTTTCTACATGTAATACAGTCTCAATAATTGTTAAAAAATTTTTTTTTATATCTTTACGTCTATATAATATGTACATCAAAAGTAAATAATTATATTTAAAAAATCAAATTATGTTGAATCAGTAGAAAAAACCCACAAAATATCAATTACAATAACAAGTATATATATATATATATAATGATCGATTTATATAGTAAGTAAACCAAAATTACTACTAATTCTGCATTTGTTATTTTTATTTTACATCTAAACTATATTATTCTATTCTAAAAAAAATCTTCAATTTCATTGTAAACTGATTTCAAGACGTAAAAATTAAATATAATAAAATAAACTTTGACAATCTATAATCAAATGAACATAAATAGGAGTTTAAAAAATAATGTAAAAGTACACTGGACAACATCATTGCTTATATATTTGATAATAAAATAAATAAATAAAAGTTTTCGTTATTAAATAATAAAATAAGGTGTTTGTAGAGTGTAGGTCTATAATCAGATGGAGCCACATGTTATATGTCAATGAGTTGGAATAGAGATACCGTTAATGGTGGCAAGAGAGTATATACATTGTCGGGTCTTTTTTTGCGGTTGATGTCTTTTTGTGTGCAGAAAGAAGAGAAGATATGGAAGTTATGCTGAGGACATGTGCAAGTGTGGGTAAAGATGTGGGGATTAAATTTATTGAAGAAAAATCAAATATAATGATGTTGAATACTGGGGAAAGAGAAGACAAAGATTTTTTATTGGGGGATATAATGTTAAGTGTGGTGAATAGATATAGTTATTTGGGAATCATCTTGAATAATAAGAAAAATTGCTTGAATGAATGGGAGAAAAAATTGATAAGTGAAGCAAAGAAAAGAAAGGGATTGATAAAGAAATTAAGTGTTTTCATATAATAAATATGATGTAGCTAGAATTGTATGGAAGGGAGTGGCAGTAGCAGGGTTAACATATGGCAATGATGCATTATGTGTTAGTAAAGGGATATTAGATTACTTAGAAAAAGTACAAAGGGAAGTAGAAAGACATACATTAGAGACAGAGGTGTGGACAGCAAAGGAGGCAATTCAAGGAGAAATGAGATGGCCAAGTTTTTATATGAGGGATGCAAAAAGCAAGTTGAAAATGTTTGGTAGTTGCAGTTTATGGATAATAAAAGAATAGTCAAAATAGTATTTAATTGGGTTACAAGTAAAGGGCAGGCAACAAGATGGATGAGAAAGATAATGCAGTATGCAGAAGATTTGGATAAAGAATTTATGTCAGTATACTTGTACAAAAGGTGGGATGATTGTGTTATGAGGATTGTTGAGTGTTATAGTGGTAAGGAGTGGGATAAAAGAATAGATGTATTAATAAAGAATATGAAGTTGGAGAGATGGAGAACTAGTATGGAGAGTAAAATGAGTTTAAATATTTATAGAAGTAAATGGAACATTGGGTGTGAGTTAATTTATGATAATAGTAAGGAAAGTAGTTTATTGTTTAAGGCTTGAACAGGATCTTTAGCAACAAGGGAATATACCTGTAAATGGAAAAATATGGGTGATTTAGTCTACAAGTTGTGTAAGGAAGGCATAGACAATATTAGGCATCTGTTACTTCAATGTAAATGCTTGGAAGCATTGTTTAAGGCTTGAACAGGATCTTTAGCAACAAGGGAATATACCTGTAAATGGAAAAATATGGGTGATTTAGTCTGCAAGTTGTGTAAGGAAGGCATAGACAATATTAGGCATCTGTTACTTCAATGTAAATGCTTGGAAGCAGAAATGGTACAAATAATGAAGTTATGGAAGATTAAATATGAACAAAGTGATTATACAGAAAGTGAGTTATTGGTTTTTATGCTAGGTTTGGGAAAAGATAAGGGAGATTTAGATATCAAAGTCATGGAGTTGACAAAGATTATGTTGTGGAAATGGGATGGGGCAGAATATGGGAAAACTTAGACTGGGGAATGTAAAATTAAATATCTAACAGGTTTCTCTGGGCATAATTGCTGAGAGATTCTTGACTTCGTTTAAGAAGAAGCTACAGCACATCACATCAGTAAAAAAAAAAATTTTATCGATAAAGAATGTGCATGTATTATTAATACATGAAAATAATTTATTTAGCAAAGAAATAAAATTATGAAGTAAATGTAATAAATAAAAATGTCAAAATAGTATACTTAGCATTGAAACCCATTCAGAATGAATAGATCTGGTTGCATAATAAATAAAACCATGTTTCATTTCTGAAATAATACAAATAATGTATATTTCAGTAACTTAAAAATAACTCACAGAAGTAAATATAATACATAAAAACCTGATAATAATATATTTAATGACCAAATCTATGGAGAATGAATATAAACAGTTTAGCAATATAAACATTACCTAAGACAGATTATAGAAACAATTGTGCTGAATATTAAAAAAATCCGTAAAAAATGAAATGCAGCTATAAAACCAAATGCAACTTTATAAGAAATCAAGTTTCAAACAATCCATTTATGGTCATAATTGTATTAAATATTATTATAAATATAAATAACAATTAACTTTCTTCTTAATCTTTTATGCATTGATTTTATTAAAAAATATATTTATCTTTCAAAAGAACTTTTATTTGTTCCTCTTTGCCCATCATCAATATCATTAGATTACAATTATGTCTAAGTTACACTTATTCTACCTCCCGTTTTCACCTTTGCATAATCCAACTGACCAACAATCATAGTGATTACCATATTTAACATTATCAATATTTCACATGTAATTTTTCTGGGTACAATACTCCTCTTACCCTGGTCAAATAATAAGTACAATCTACAGGGACCTATCAAGGCAGCCCACATAATAAATTACAACTTGAATTTTGTCATGACCCGCAGTGTCTTCACTCCGACTCCTGAGGCTCCTGATCACACTTCATGTTAGTACAAACATACCTGATTTGTAAATCTGCAAGCAATTATTTACATTTTTGTACAATATAATTATATAATTCAAAGAATCATAAATATAAATTGGGCCCCTTCAAGTCTGTAATGACTACATCTGTCCAAACAGAAGGCCTGGAGTGCCTTTTAATCTCCTATCCTTCCCAAGGTCAGGAGAATTGACCTTAATCAATGGAGGTAGTCAAACATTAACTCAATGTTTGGCCGACCTTCCTGCTTCTCAGTAACAGTGTCCTATAAGTTATGAGCCCATCAGAGATTATGGATACAAGTCTTTTGAGTTTGATGTATAATAAATTGTTGTCACAAGGATGTCCTCATGTACACAATAACAGTGATTACTTAGAGTATGCTAATCAATGAGTTCATTAGAGTATTCTATCTAATTGATATAGTCATGGCCAAGTTATCTCTGGACCAAGTTTGATCCACCATTCATTTCTGACACTTCCTCTTATTGGTCTTTTCCAGCTCTTTAATTTTCTTAAGAAAAATTTAATGTAAGGTTTGTTCAGTTCCCCTTGAAATATTAAAATGTTCCGGGCTGCCCAAATGGCAAAGTTCACTTGAATTGCAAGTCTGATCAACCCAAATTCACCTTTTTTGATTGCTTTGGTAATATCAACTGTGACACTATTTTTATCCATTTGCATTAGGAACCATCTCCATATATAGTTCCATTTTCACAATCTTGCATGATCCTCTTTAGCTTTATTGCAGAGAGGGCATATTGTGTCTAAAGTAATCCCTCCTATAATTTAAAAAGGCTCAAGTAGGGAGAACTCCAAGACTGATATTGAGCAGAAAGTCTATCAGTTTTGGTTCTAATTTTAACCTTTTGGTCAGCCTCACAAATCCAATTATACTGAGTAAGGATTTACTTTTTTTCTTCAACATTATTATTATGTGAGAGCCCATAGGTATCCCAATAAGATAATTTCCCTGCAAACAAGTTTCTGGAAGTCTTGATGATGTTGATGACAATTGAGACCTCTTGCTTCAACCAAATACCCCCTTGGGGGGGGAGTCAATCTGTGGGATCCACTTTAATGCATGGCAAGAGACATTCAATTTTTTCATTTTCACACAACAACCTGTCCAAGATGTTATGGGTCCATTGCAGGAAAAAATTCTGTAGGGAGTGCAGCCCTAAACCATTCAACTTCTTAGGTTGTTGAAGGATCCTCATGCTGATTATTGGTGTCTTTCCTCCCCAAGCACAGCTTCCTACATAGTGTTTCAATTTATTTAATAAACACCTTTGTTGGGGAAAAGCCTGCCAAAATGTATGTTATCTTTGGCAGCACCACTGCATTTAATAGCATGACCTTTCCCAACAATGATAGAGGGATGGTCCTTAAGGAATTTACAGTTTTTTTTATCTTATCAAACAAGGCCTCATCCAGCTCTTTTCTCATAACATTGGGGGGGGGGAGTCAGTCGCCAGCTGAGAAATTTCTGTGGAGGAGCTCTAAATCTCCCCGGGATTTGTTTCCTGGTTCTAATCAACCATAAGGCCGATTTTTTCTCATTGACCTTTAGACCAAAGTCACAAGAAACCTGGTCTAATATCTTTTCTAGCTCACAAACCTCCTGCCATGAAGAGAGAAATATGACCTCATCATCCATGTAGAAAATGTGGTGAATGTTCTCTCCCAGCAATGGAATGACAACTCCAGTTATAGATGCCTCAATGGTCAACAGGAGAGGGTTGATGTAGGCCATAAAAAGAAGAGCACTCAATGGTGAGCCCTGAGGATTGGAAACACAGGGCTGAAAACCTGGAGTGACCCGACCATCCAAAGACAGATAAACCTCACAATTTTGCAGCAGGTTCACTATCATTTGTAGGTATGCCTTAGGCACTTTGAGTCCCTCCAGAACACTGAGCAGCACTTTACCTTCTTTTTACATTTTATTTCAATGCAAATATTATTTCTACTTTAATTTTATTTTCTTACAGTTTCAACTATCGATTAGTCTTCATCAGTTATGAAAATAATTAAATACACAATTATATAATAAAATAATATAATTATAAATAAATTATACATAATTCTTATTTTAATTACATACAATTATGTGCTAAAATTTATATATACTTCTATAATTATATTTGATTTAAATTTGTGATCATTTGTTTTATGTAATATTAATTGTAATATATTATTTTGTCCTTTATTACTTGATATATTCTATTTTTATATGACCAATTTTATATTTATTTTTTAATTTTATATTTCTTACATTTAATTTTTATAATATAATTATTTAATTTAACTTATTTTTAATTTAATATAAATTTATATAGTTGAATCATATATTTTTTTAATTTTTGATTTTTATATTTATTGGATTCGCTCTATATTCATTTTTTGTATTTTTTTATATTGATTTTCTTATTTAACTTTATTAGTATATTATTTTATTTAATAATAAACTTTATATATTCTATATCTCTATTTTAACATGAATTATTATTTTTAATTAATACAGCTTTTTTAATTTCTCTTTCTTTTTTGTTACTATTATTATAGCATATTATTTTATACCATCTTTTCTGAATTTATGGCCTATTTCTACTATATGATTGTGTACAGGAGGTCTTTTATCACATCTTGTGTTACTTGAATTTTTCATTTTACCCATGCAATTACTTTTGATATTAATTATTTGATATTTTTTGTATTTTATGTCATAAACTCTATTATGAAGTTTTTTAAATTTTCATTACTATATTTTATATATTTATTAACTAATATATCAAGCATATTTTTCTTTTTTTAGTTATTATTTTAAAATTATTTGTAATCTTATTTATATTGTTGTTGTTGTTGTTGTTGTTATTATTATTATTATTATGATGATGATGATGATGATGATGATGATGATGATGATGATGATGATGATGGTGATTCAAATCAAACTTTATTGTTCATAAACAGTTACATTTTTAAAATACATGGTTGAAAACTATATAGATTTAGAACAAACAGATATTATTAGTACAGTTCAAATAATTTGTTAGGTGTCTGATAAATGTAAACTTGTATTTTTCTATTTCTATTTCATTATCTCTGGGTTTAGTCCATCAGTTTAAAATACATTTTGATTGAATTAAATATATCCTTTGGACTATTCAATACACAGATGTGCTGGTTAAAAATTGTTGAAAATAAGATATGGAACCAAAAAATTGTTCTTGTTACAGCAAAGTCATTTGGTTGTTTGAGATTCTGTTTTGCCTCCTGTTTTTAATAGTGACCATATAGCAGCAAAAATATCTGGGTGTACAATTTTGCCATCTCTGGCCTTCAGTTGTTCAAGCTTATTAGAGGATGTGGGTTCGTACCTTCTGATGTTGTTTCCAAGGCAGAAAATATATCTGTTGCACCACAAAGTATATAAACAAAAACTTGCTGCAAGGACTGCTGGTATTAAGCCTTTACTGAATGTTTCTATTTGATTATTAAGTGTAGTGTTATTTTGTCTACATATGTTAATCATAATTTCTTGGATATTTGTCAGAGCTGTGCAAGTGTAGAAAAAGTACCGATGTGTTTCTTCTTTCCTGTGGCATAAGATACAAAAAGCATCAATTTTGGTGTAAAAACTATGATATTTAAGGAAATAAAAGGTAAGTAGAGCATGAAGATTTAACCTTAAGAGAAAGTCAAAAATAATTTGGGTTTCAATGACCCATTTTTTGAATTGCTGCATCAACTAACTGTTTTTCATATTTAGCATTGGTGACTGAAGATCAATAGTTAGATCTGGATGCAGCATATTATAAAAGGTCCAATAGGTGTTTCTACCAATACTTAAAAAGTCACCTGATCATAAATGCTTTGGGATTGGTTTACAAGCAAAGACAAATATCCATGTAAAAGTGGTGGTCGATCTGTGGGTGTTATTTGAATGTTGTAAAGGTGATTTGTCTGAAGGTTTGGTTTATGCTGATGGTATATTATTAGATGTGATATGTTGGAATGTTTCCATAATCTATGAGTGAATGGTTGAATGTATAGAAATTTTTAAACTTTATTTAAACTTTCCAAATACAAACAACTTGTTGTAATAACACACAAATAGACAACATAGGTGATGTTCTACCATTAATTGTAATATGCATTTCATGACTAAGGAATAGGTTGGTTAATAGATATAAGAGAGAATGGGGTATTTTGGTGTCTGCAAGTGTCTGAATTAAAATTTCAAGTGGAACCAAATGAAAAGCAGTCTCAATGTCAATTTGACCAGACATTGAAACATATTTTTGCTCTCAAACTAAATTTACAATGGTTTTGGAAATGAGGGCAGCTTGGCTTGTTGAGGAGCCTTTTTTTGCATCTTGCATTGGTGATAATAGAGAGAGGATATACAGTTAAATTTCATTTTTTAGAACCTTCTTAAGGATTTTAATACCAAGGGGCTCCATGGAGGTTGATTGCAGATTAGATAGATTGGATATTGAAGCTTGATTTTTGTTTAATGGAACTAAAGAGATTGGATGTAGATCTTTTAAGTTAAACAATCTTTGTGATAGACAATTTTCTAAATCACATAAATATGTGGTGGTAAACTGACTGAAGGGATTCCATGTGGCCTTGAATGACAAGAGTTTGGTATTGTCCTTAGCTTCAGAAAAGAATCAGTAACATGGAATGGTTTATCTAATTCTGGTTAGCCAAAGAGATCTTCAGGTGATATAAAGGCACAATGTGACTGTAGCATTTGTTTGAAATATTTATGTATTGGTTTTTATCATATTACATCCAGCTTTGGTGATACCCTTGATTTCACGTGCTTGTGAAACTCTGACAGGGTAAAAATATTCCAGGGCCCATCTAAGGTACCCTCATGTCTAAGGGTGTTGTTTAGTTAGACAGATTTTGTTCTTTTTTGTGGCAAGATACTCTTTTAGAGTATTGCAGGTGTCATTATATATCTGTGTAAGTCTTTTTTGTGTGCATAGATATCTGGTGCAGATTTACAGATGGTGATTCTTTTATGTAACTCATCTGCCAAAGTTAGGAGTCTTGAGGGTGATGGGGTGACTCTGGTAATATAATTTATATTTAAATGACAGAATGTTGATAAAGGGAATGTATCGTTGAACAGGATCAAGCTGCATATTGCTAAGTTTAAATAGCATAATGTATGTTTCAGAGTACAAAAATTCAAAGTATTAAAAGCAGTTAATTTATCTTTATCTTTGATTTTGATCATACCATAAATTTAAGAAGATATGTAATCTGCATACTGCCATTTTTCTTATTCCATATCTTTCACATAGTAGTAAAAGTTGCAGATATCTTTTTAAGTATTAAGTATAAAAATTAATAATCATGACAAAAAAATGTTATGGTTGATATCGCTATTGATTTCAGCTTGAGTAAGAAATTGGAGTAAATAAAAATATTTTTAAACTAGTACACGATGCATAAGAGATTATCATAAAAAAGTTTTTACCATAACATTTAAAACAAAATATTTATCATATATTCATTAAAAAAAAAGTCATGCTTGTGAAAAGATGAACTATGAGTTATCTCTATACTAGATTTTATCAATAACTCAGAAAACACATGTTCTAGTTGATTAAGAAAAAAGCGGAAACCAGCCATTCATAAATTTTAAGTCTCTTTAAGTATAAGTTAATTTTTTTTGTTATCACTCAAATTTACAATTTAAAAGCATGAGATTTGAAATTAAGCGTATGCGTCATACTTATATATATACATACACCTACATCAAGATAGGAAATAAAAATCCAGATGATTTATATACTGTTCTTTAGTGTTTTTTTTAAATATATATATATTAATAATAGTGAAATGTTATACAGATTGTATTGGAGAATTATATAAAGCTTATATTTGTTTTATTATAATAAAAAAGTTAACAGAAATGAATTTACTAAGTAATAACTATTTTAGGTATATGTCTGGAATTTTATATAAAGTTTGTGTATAGATTTAAGACTGGACTTTAGCAATTTTTGCATCAAAAACAAGTCTTAAACATATGTCTTTTAAAATTATTGAAAATTTTATTAGTAATTATTTAAAGAACATAATAGTGTGAAGAAATTGTATCTCCCTAACATCTTTATAACAACGGATTCAAATCCAGGCCAAATATTTTTTTCTTAAGAGGCTTAAAAATTAATTATCTAGTTATCTTTGGATAGAGAGTAAAACCAGAATAGAAAACTGCTCAAGTTCTCATGATTCGACAATTGACAATTCTGTTGAAAACTGCTTTCTCTTTTGCTGTTTATCTATGAAGAGGTGTTAAAGTGACCTTTCCCCTGCATTAAGCTATTTATTCCAAAATGTTGTTTTACTTGCTTATGAAATTATCTACTTAATATGCACAAAAATAAAAAATTATAAAAGTAAAAAATAATAATAATAACAAACATTATTAAAAATAATAATAATATAATAAGTCATTCTTTGTTGTGGTAACTTTTCTACATTTTATTGTTTTAGATGCAGCCTTTTTTAAAGAAATTATTGCTACATCACTTAATTATTCTTGAATCATTATTGTTCATAAATAATTTTAAAGACTTTTAGTTAAGAGAACAACCTTCAGACTAACTGACAAATACTTTATTTCCTAGATAATGTAACATATCCGATTTATCTAAACTCTTTTGTTACAATTGTTTTTAATCTTATTGTTACTTAAAGGATTTTTAAATATGAGATTTGAACTCAGATTTTCAAGCAACCTTCAACTATCCATACTATCTCATACTACTAATAAACATGACCACACAAATGTAGAAAAGTAAATAATCACCAATATACGTATTTCATGCTGAACTAGCACTCATCAGTTGGTCCAGATTATCATCTCTCACACACACACATATATATATAATCAGTGTTCAGTTTATATTAAGATAGCAAATCTTTACACTTTAACGGACAGGCTTCAATCTACTCCAACGTCCAACTCTTCAGTCATCTATATCATTGAAAATCTGATGACAGAATGCCCAAATCCCATGCTGGTGCCAATATTGTTGTTATGCTCATGTTGACCTCAAGTCACTCTGACCCCTCATGTATAGGACAGTATTCATTTAAATACATAGGAGAGGGATGGGCAGAATACAGGCTTAATATATAAAATTTGAAATACAGGCATTCCTATACCTGGAACTTAATTGTAAATATTGGCATCAGCATGGGATTTGGGCATTCTATCATCAGATTTTCAATGGTATGGGTGGCTGAAGAGTTGGAGTTTGGAGTAGATTGCAGCCTGTTCATTAAAATATAATGATTTTCTATCTTAATATAAACTGAGCACTGATTATATATATATGTGTGTGTATGTGTGTGAGATATTAATCTGGACCAACTGATGAGTGCTGGTTCAGCACGAAATACAGATAGATTGATGATTATTTATCTTTTCTGTATGTGTGTGGTCATGGGTATCAGTAGTAAGAGATAGTATGGATAGTTGAAGGTTGCTTGAAAGTCTAAGTTCAAATCCTCTATATTTACAATTAAGTTCCAGGTATAGGAATGCATGTATTTCAAATCTTAAAGGATTTTTCAAGAAAATTTTAAGAATGAATAAAACTTTCTACTTAAATACTTGAATGGCTGACTAAAAAGAAGAGGAAGAGGTGGATTCTTTTGATTAAAATTGCTCTCCAAATCTCTTATGTATTTATTTTAGGTATTTTTCTACTACTAATTTAATATGTCTCATTTTGGAGCCTTTCTAGTTCAGTCTCAGAATTGTCTCATTCATTTCCTTATCTACTATAACAATCCTGAATAAATTTATATTTATTAACGAGGACATTGATTAATATGCATTACTGTAGTTTCATTTATAAAAACATGATAAGCCAAGAAAGAAAATGTATTAAAAAGATGTTTGAGATATTTTTTATATAAAGTATATTTTTTCTGTTAATTAATTGTTAAATTCTATCGTTTTTTTTTTTGGTTTTTTTTCTCATGTGTCATAGCATCAGCCAGGAAGCGAACCCATTAACACAGGACAACTGCTTGTAAAATGGCTGTTGCTGACCTCTTGACCCCCAATGCCTGACAATTCTATCGTTTTTTTTTTGTTATCTATTTATAAGATAAATCAGAAATAACATTTCTTATCAACTTCAGAACTCTTGGAAGCAATGAGAAGTGCAATAATTAGATCATAATAAAGTAAAGTGAATGAAAAAAACAAAAAGTAAATCATATTAAAAAGTCAACATTCAATATGAAAAAAAAAGAAAAGAAAAGTGATTTACTACAAAAATGTAGGTGTAGCATTATTAATACTAGCCAATAGCTTATTTACATGAAAGGTCATGTGACATCCATATTAAAATGACAAGTGGTGTTTGATCAAGGAAATGTTAACTCTCATGAATAAATCATTGTACTAAATATACAGAACTAAGAGCAAATCTAAAGTAAAATAAATATATGACTAAAAAATTGTTCACTTAAAATGAATATTTTTCAACAGAAAATAATTGTAAAAAGAAATTATATTTGATCTTGTAAACATTGAACCAAAGCCTATCAGTATAAATAAATCTCAAAGAAGTAAAATAACAGACAATGCAATGAGATAATTATAATACAAACACTGAACCTATCAAAAGATCAATATGCAGAAATCTTAAATAAAATGTAAAAAATAAAAGAGTCTAAACAAAATAAAAAGTTGGCAATCAAGCATTGGTGGCCTAGCAGTTAGCGTAACTGCCTTCCAAGCATCTGGCCTGGGTTTGCTTCCTGGACAATGCTTCGACATATGAAAAAAAAATAAAAATAGCTATTCTGTAAAATAAAGTACCCCCAAAAAAGGACAATACAAAAAGAGAAGTTTTTAAAATAACTAAAATTAAAATGCAAAAATTTATATATACAGTTTAAAACTAGAATACATATAAGAACAGGAAAAGTTTTCAAGTATTCATGTAAAAATGTTATGTCAAGCAAAAGTAAATTTATTTAGTGTACGATACACTATTTTATTTTGAATATAACAATAATACTTTTTGCCAAACAAATGGGAAATTATAAGATATTAAAAAGTAAATTTATTTATATCATCATAACTCAAATTTAGAGATAAAATAAACTGTACAGCCAGTATTTCTCTATACTTCACAATATAACATGATCACATATACTAAACCACTCAACATACATTGAAAACTCATATCTATTAAATAGTTACACAAAAACTGGAAGACAAATATTAGAGAATCTTATAAAATCAATTCATAATAAGAAAATATTATGTAATTTAAAAGAACAATTCATTGATTAATAGAAGATTATTGCACTTACCTCCTGTATTTATAAAAATTATTTGAGAAATACATGGTTGAGTTTGTTGAAATAAAATAAAAAATCATAACAAATGTATAAGCTTTAATTATAATCAATATATAGAAACAGATACTAATATAAAAATAAAAATTTCAATAAATTCACTGTCCTGTAATTTAATACTAAATGTAATCTTTATGACATATTTATAAATGTTATATAAAGAGCTCAAGCTCACAAATAAGATCTTAACAAGCTTTGTAGAATGTTACCAACCTCAGACCGGTTTCTGCCACTGGTTTCCATCAGTGAGGTACTAGGATATTCAAGCATTAGATTAAAAATACCAGGACAATCCCAGAACTTTATCTAATAGATAACTATTAAGTAGAAAATCTGAAATTTTCAGGCATTCATATGTCTTCCAATCCAGCTTTCTAATATAAATAGCCATATGGGACAGAACCAAGTTCAGATACCACATATTAAGAATTTTAGCAATATAAAATTGCCAAAGCCTTAATAGCAAAAAATAAAATTACAAAGAAATCAAGTCATATGTCACATGATCAAATTTAACAAGTATTTATAAAGAGCTATGAGAATTTATGCTTAAACACTATAAAGGCATTGAGACATTGACAATACATTTATAAGCAAAGTCATGTCTTATATCAAAAATAAAAGATTCTCTATTAACTGGGCATCAAATTAAAAGTATAATATAATTTCTTGTACTGTACATTGATTAAATTGTAAAAAATTAATAAAGAATCATGAAAATTTCTGTCATTTAATTTATGAAGATGTAGATATGTATTCAAATTTAGAAAATATAAATAGTTCTTGTAAAACTAAAAAATTTGATATAAAAGAAGAAAATGATTATATATCATTATAAAAATAGTAACAAATGAGTCTAAAATAATATAATTAATAAAAAATAATCAATAAGTAAAAAAAGAAAAAAAAACACTGAATCAGCTTTAAATCTGAATCAATAATATTTGATAATTAAAACAAATGATTGAGAAGGTGATAAACTGATAATCCAGATTTAAAATGGAATAGGCAACAAAAGACTGAATAAGCAAAAAAAAAACCAAATTTACAAAAATTTGAATTACAATACAAATAACAAATGTTATTAAAATAGTATGATATCTACACCTCACTTGATAATTTATATAATACACCTAGGTCTTGTTTTATGCAGTAGATAGGTTTCTCAGAAAACATACACAAAATAAATTGCACAAAAATTAATGTAACTTATCTTGAAAAATGGGGGATAGGTTCTGTCATTTTCAGAAATTGGCATAAAAGCAAAGCAACAAAGAAAAATTACTTTAAAATTCACATTAAAAAAATAAGGAAATAAAGTATGACTAATAAAAAATTTCAAATATTTAAAAAAAATTAATACAAGACAAACTTTTTTACTTTTTTTATTAACTACAGTATTTAATTTTACATTTTTTCATACATATTTTAATCATTACTGCTATTTGACAATAAACATTTGTTTGTGAACTAGTAAGACATCAGATTCATGATGTGATGTACAACTAGCACCACTTTCAGTCTTGTGCTGTTTCTATATTTAAAAAATGAGATCACAATCAAAACAAAAAGATTATCATTATTAAGATTATTTTCAGTTTATAAAATCTTCATTATTATTTATTTTAAAATCTAAAAAAATATTTATTTGTGTTAATATCTAACAAAATACGCTTTAAAAGTTTAAAATTTTTGAATATTTATTGTGATATTTTTATATGCATGCATAAAAATATTATTATTATTTACTCAATAGTATAAATAGGTTATTTACATAGAAGCTAAGATTCTAAATACAGCTTTAGTCCATATTCACATTAGCTGCTAATAACATATTTTTGAAAAAAAAAGTATTTCAAGTCAAAATAAGTTATTAATAATTTAAATTTCTTGATATCTAATAAGTATAGTGAAATATGAAAGATATTAAGAAGAAACATGAATCACATAACTTCAAAATCACATTAAAATAATCCACATAAAATGAGACCCAGGTGTATATGCCAAAAAATATACTGAAATAATATATAGTATTTTAATTAAGATCCTAACAAAATATATCTTTATAGGAGCTTATAAACATAAAATAATACAATAATGCATCTCTATTATGACATCACAAGGTAGTCTGATCTTAAATCAATACTTTATTAGCTTTAATTATAATATTACAAGTACATAGTTGTTAGCATGATTGTACAAATAATTTTATTACTAATCATGACAGATAATTGTAAGATAATTAAATGCTTTTTTAATATAATTTAATTAAATTGTATGCAAATTACATGAAGTAATAGGAACAATAAATTCATATGTAAAGATAAAAATGTAATCAAATTTTACAAATTTTAAATAACCCTTACACATAATTATTGTATCTAATAAAGTTACTTTTATTTATCAATAAAGACTAAGCAGTGAATAAAAATACCACTAAATGATAATAAAACAAGATTTCCACTAGTTGTGTATTTTTTTTTTGATAAAAGTCATTGTTTATTGTATTCACCCATTGAAACTCTATTCATAAATGTAATGTTTAAAATATTGACTAAAAATATTAAAATATTTTAAACTTTTGAACATAAACTAAATTATATATATTATAATTCTAATATTCTTATACATTTGCTTACAATAACCCCTTCATATGCACTTTAATGCAAATAACTTTTTTTAATGATTCCTTTATTTTTTGACAGTTTCAAGTATCGTGCAGTCTTCATCAGAGGAATTTAAGATCACTCTGATGAAGACTGCAGGACAGCTGAAACTGTCAGGAAAATAAGGCAATCATTAAAAAAAGTTTTTTGCATTAAAGTGTATATGAAGGGGTTATTGTAAGTAAATATATATGAATATATAAAGAAATGCAAAGAAAGTAAAAGGACAAAAATAAGAATATAATTCTAATATTCTCATGGATAAATGATAAATTCATAGTATTATTTGCAGAGCTTCAAAGTGTACTAAAAATATAATAGCTAAATAGCTAACATTTTAGTAAAATAAAAAGTACTTTTCCCAGAGGCTTCTTCTTTCTCAAGTCATTATATATACATATATATATATATATTGTAATGATATATAAATATGCCGTTACATTAATTTAAAATAAAAACTAAGTTCGCAAATAAAAATAAATTTATTAAAAATCTAAAAGCTAAAAAAAATTAAAGAGTTGTTAAACGTATATATATTCGCACAGATGCAAAACTTTAAAAATATTTTTTTTTAATAAATAAAAGTATTTGAACGTACTGTTATAAAAAAGTACAAGATTTAAAGATAGAATATTTTTGTAAATGGAAATGATTGTTTTATAAATTAATTGAAAAGCAAGCTAGCCCTTGGGGTTCTTCTATAATTAAAAAGTCTGATGAAAAATAGATAAGAAAATAAAGAAGTTAGCTTGACCAATGAAAGCACCAAGCCTCAGCTCAGACCCTAATGAAAATGATGGATTAGTGATGTTTGTTCGTTGAATCTGTGTGGATGATATAAAAGGAAAAATATTGAAATTAAGGACAGTTCCAACTTTTTTGTGTTTGAAAGGTGTGATAGGATGCACATATCACACTATTTTAAAAAAAATGAAATGAATGTAATACTGGAATGGAACCAGCTAATGCCACCTCCAGAACATCAGATCGGTCTTCCAATGGAGATGTCACGGGAATTAAAAACAGGAACCTGGAATCTTCTACCATGAGCTATGAACTTTACAAATTAACAAAAAAAAAGTAATTAAGAACTTTCGTCAATTTTTTTTTAAAGATTCAGCTAATCTAAATTTTAAAATGAACTCTTATTTGATTTTCAAATTGATAATTAATGTTTAAATTATATATATTTGAGTTTGCTAAAAAAAAAATCATTTCCATTTTTTTTATTTCTATTAATATTTATTTGTGCAAATTATTTAAATGCATGAAATTTAAGTTGGGTACGGACGTTGCATGGATTCATTAGCGGTTAATTATGTTGTGGTTTTCATATTCGATTAGAATATATAAGTCATCGATGTCAATGCAGCATCTTTTGATGAATGCCATTGGGTTTCTTGGATTCCCTCAGCAATTGATGTTATCAATGACTTTGTATTTTGATCGGTTATGTTTATTTTGGAAATGTTTTTAACTGTGGAATCTATTCAGCTGATCTATACTCAACATTATAAAACAAATTTTATAAAATTCATCTGTGTGAACGTTATAAATGTCAAATGTAAGTCGGGCATGAATGGCTATATAGATTTGTAAAGTTATATATAGTTTAAGGGAGGAAAATCTTAGATTATTTGTTTCATAGTTAAATTGGGTCAATGGATTAGATGTATTGATGTAATTAGTAAATGTAGCATGAGATCCGCTATGGGCAGGATTGCATATATATGCCACACACCCTCTTTTTGCCTATGGAAGGGATAGTAAGATGGAAAATGCAGTCCCTTCCTATGGAGTTTTTTTTATTGCTCTTCTCATCAGATAGATGTAGTATTCCTATCTGGACAAGAGACAATTTCTTCTCTTTAACCATGCTGTTCAGACATACATTCCTGACAGTATGGTTTGTGTTGTCATATTTCATGTTGCATTGAATACATCGATATATCAGATAGATTGGCGTTGGTTTGACTGCAAACTTTTTGGCCTAAGGTTAAATCAGGGACAGAATTTTTTTTTTTCAAATGCAAATCTATGTAGTTTATTCATACTCGATAATCTTAAAATTTTAAAATAATAATTTAAATTAAATGTTAATATTAAAATCTAAAATAATAAATGTTATTCCTCAAATTTAAATGATTATATATGTGCATAAATAAATGTTGTTTGTGTGTTAATTACTGGCAGTGGCTTTTATTTTTTTATATTTAAGATATAAATTAAAGATATATATTATTATCTCTGCATCTCCACTGAGCTAGTGACAATGGGCTAACGGTCGGAATCAGGATATAAAAAATAATTTTTTTGACTTACGTATCTGCCTACTATATAAATTTTTCTAGGTTCAAATGCCTAGATGGTGCCCTGTAGTGCAGATTACATTAAGTCTCATATCTCCCCGATCATTATAATATATATATAACATTAAGACAGAAGTAATCCCACTTATAAACTAACTGTAACTGCATTTCACTTATTGCAAAATGATGGTAAAAATAAAATGGACCTCAAGTTTACATTAATTGGGCAACAATAACATTTTTTTTTCAGAATTACTATAATAAACATTTAGTCAACTTAACAAAAACAAATTCAATGAAACTAAATCACTACAGGTGGCATTTGATGTTTGGCCTTTTTTAATGAATATAGTGAAACTCCATAAATTACAAATTTAAAAGTTTTATAAATGTAGTAAATAATCTCCATACCACCATATAGTCTTTTCAAATCATGCAAATAAAGATACAATAAAATCCAAATAATATCCAAGATGTATTTCCTGATGAACTAGCACTCATCAGTTGCCCAGATCACTATCTCTCATATTTATTTTTATTATAGTATAGTATTGGTCAATAGTAAATTATTACATTTTGATTTATAAGTGTTAAACTCACTCCACCAAAATATTGGCACTATCCATTCTGTCATGTCACATGATCTAATTTAACAAGCTTGTATTACAAATGTTATATATAGAGCTCGCAAATAATGTCGTAACAAGCTTTGCAGAATATTCCCAACCCCAGACCGGTTTCTGCTACTGGCTTTCTCAGTGAGGTTCTAGGATACGGTTTATCACTAATCATTTAATAAACTAGAAATTGTCTCTAGTCCATTATAAACTTTACAGTTAAATATTAATATATCTGATTTTTTTTATTAAACACACATAGATTAAGTTATTCCCATTTCTTTTTCCCATGCGCAATATCTTTTTTATAAATGTAATAAACAACCCCCACAGCACCACTTTTTACTGTATCTTTATTTATATGATTTGAACAGTCTTCAGAACAATCATGAGACTCATTTTTAAGAATAAGCCTAATTTCTAAATATTTATTTCAAGCACTTTAATGACACTTTATTTAACTAAGATGATTCCCTAGACTTTATTTTTTTGTATTGAAGATTATTGAAGAAAATAAAAATAGCAAATAAATTCTATGGCATCTTCAACAATTTTAAAGTAGTTATTGTTCTTTTTTTTCATATGTCATAGCATCGGCCGGGACGCGAACCCACAACCGTCTGCAACCAACTACTTGATTGCAAGGCGGCTGCGATGACCTCTCGGCTAACAACACTTGACAGTTATTGTTCTTGTTTCCATAATCACTGTCTTTTTTATACTAGCTGTATTTCAAATTTTTAATTTGGTCATATATTTTTTTTAAAAAAAATCATTCTATTATCAGATATACTGAGATATTATCAGTTTATCAAATACTATTGGTATATTTTCAACCAAACGTGAATTTACATTTACCTTTTAAATCCAACTTCTGTCATTATATATTCAGCCTGTAAAATCTTCATCATGGAAAAATGGTTTATCATACAATTATTCTAATAGAAATTTCATATGTCATAGCATCGGCCGGGACGCGAACCCACAACCGTCTGCAACCAACTACTTGCTTGCATGGCGGCTGCGATACCTCTCGGCTAACAACGCAAGACCTAAGAAAACTAGCATATTTGCAATACAGTTTTCCATAATTTAGGATAATCAATTTAATCAAAATTCTTTCTGTGATTAATAAATTATATTTTGAGGTTTTTCTGTCTCTCTTTTTAAATTATCTAGTTCATATTTGCAACGATGCTTGTATTAGAATAAATTAAAGTGAATTAATTTTTTTTAAGATGAAGAAGTATTTCAGCTCTAATTTTACCTATAAAAATAAATAATTTAAAAAGAGATAATTTTATTTAATAGATATGGCAAAATATATCTTAATTTTCTTTATAATATATATTGTATGTAAATGATTGTACATCTTTTAGCTTTTTATACTCGCTACATATTTTAACTTTTTAAAAATATATATATAATTTAAAATATTTTTTAATTATACGTTTAAGTTTTAAAATTTAATAAAAAATTGAAAATTTATTTGTTTAAAATGTTTGAGCATATGGTAGTAATGTGTGTGTGCATCCTCCTAGTGGAAATGGCATGACAGTTGACGTCAGCTGTGTTTGATGTTTCACAACAAGTTTGAACAGTTCTAATGCTATTTCAATCAATAGCACCCCCGAGCACTGAGGCTCCTGCAATCACATTTTCATATGTAAAAATGAGTACCTAGAAATAGTCAGTAAAAGAAACAAACTGGTGAAAGCAAACAGTTGTTTCCAATTTGTTTGATTTTTTATTAATATTGAAGTGATGCAATATTTTCAGTTTTTCCTCATTAAGAAAAAGTTTTCTATGATCGCACATATTCTCTAGCTGGAGCTCAGGTGGCTGAAAATTCAATTCATTTGCATTGCAATCAATGTATTTTATCTAAAGTTAGATGCAAGATTAATATTCTGTAGATATTAACCCTCCATAATCTAAAAGCTACATTTCAAATCTATAGATTCTTATTCTTATAAGAGAATTAATTTTTAAAGGTTTTTTTTTTTTAAATAATTCATACATTTTTAGTAGATGTCTTGTGATAAGCTATCTTCGGTTAAATTATCTTAATTTAACTTTTATCTTTCCATGTAGATAAATGATTATTAAAATAACTCTTTTTACGATAATTTTTGCATATTTTTCTACAAATATATAATAATAATTGTTTTACACGTAGAAGTAAGCATATACATATAATAATTCACAACATTTGTGCCTAAATAGGGTATATGAGCACAGACTTTCACATGACCCACCATTCTCCACTCTATCTCACAACACTGATACACTTGAACACATATACGTCGAAAAGATAAATAATCACCAATATACGTATTTCTTGCTAAACCAACAATCATCAGTTGGTCCAAATCACCATCTCTACACATAGATGCTATAAGTGCTCAGATATATATTAAGGTAGCCAATCTTCATACTTTAATGGACAGGCTTAAATCTGCTCCACACTCCAACTCTTCAACTGTCCATCCAATTGAAAATCTGATGATGGAATGCTCAAAGGCCATCATGAGGCCGAGATTCTTGTCACACCCATGTTGACCTAACGTCAATCTGACCCCTCATGTACAGGACATAATTCATTTTAATACATATACAAGGGATAGGCAGACATCTCTAGTATGTACTAACTGAAACACAGTTTTTTTATATACATGTGATTATATAAGTAATATGTAGCTGTGCTCATATACCCTATATATTACATATATAGACATAGGTATATAATAAGCATGTGTTTCAGTTATAACATTTGTGCCTGTATAATCTATTAAGTTGAGATGCTAGTCATTTGTATAAAATTTTAAATTTTGAAGATGATAATTAATTGACTATATTGACATAGATATATGCATCAAATGATATTAATTAAATGCAGGATTTTTCAGTCTATTCATCCTCAATTCCCTCCATCACAAGCAACTGATACACATGACCACACACATATGCAATAAAAATTCAGTATAAGCAAATTATATACTGCCTTAGAATGTCATCAAGATGATATAAAGTTCTCATTATTTTATTAATAGCTTCAAGTAATTTACGGGAAAATACGTTAATGTTAAAGTGTTGAAAAGTAATGCCACCTACCAAAATGATAATCAATTATTATCATTTAATTATGACAGTCTTCTTTTGGTACATAACTAAAAATAATCCTCTTACTATAGTGATTTATAATAAATGATTTTTTTGTGTGTCAGCAGTATGAGATAGCATGGATAGTTGAAGGTCATTTGAAGATCTGAGTTCAAATCCTTTGTATATTATGCAGTGATTTATAAGCATTTACTTTTTATATAGCGCTATATTTACAATTGTATTACATTTAAATATCAGCCTTTCAAGCTAATTGTGCATACGCTTTCTACGAGTGTTAATAATAAATGAATACTTTAATTCCCAACACGAGATATAGTATTTATGAAAGAATAAAATGAATCACCCTATTCTTTCAACTCAAATGCTTATATATGAGCAAATCTTAAGTACTGGAAATCAAAGCATGAGGATAGACCACTCACTTTAAATTACTATTTACGATGTCTGAATGAATGATGTTGGTGAAATTGTCTAGAATTTACTAAACGTCACTCTAACTGAAACTTAATCATATGCAAATAAGTATTTACTTTTTATATAGCCTATGTTTACAATTGTATTACATTTAAATATCAGCTTTTTAAGCTAATTGTGCATGCACTTTCTACATCATAAATAGTAATTTAAAGTGAGTGGTCTATCCTCACCCTATGATTTCCAGTACTTAAAATTTGCTCATATATAAGCACAACTAGCTTGAAAGGCTGATATTTAAATGTAGTGATTTATGTAAAAGAATATTTGTATATTAGGTAATAATAAAAAGATAGTGAATCTCTTTAAAAATTTAATCACTTAATAAAGAAAAAATTTACATAAAAAATTATGCTGATGATTTTTTATCATAGAACAATATTGCTTAAAATATAGTTAAAATGTTAATCTCTCTAACAATTTCAAAAAAGTACAATAAAATAGGAGGCATTATTTATCTGGTTGCCAGTATCCATGTAGTGAGGTCTTGTTATTGATTATTTTAGTCTTCAGTAAAGCCTCCATTTATTGATCCATATGTAGATGGTAGAGTTGCTTAACTGAAGAACCCTTACACTATATGTAACAAAAATTCTCAAGATTAACTTACTCAGGATTTAAATGCCATATCATGAAAATGGTGAACTTATGTACTAATAATTATATCATAAATTCCTTTCTTAAATTACATAAAATGTTTAGATGTAAAGATATAAATATGCTAAAACATAATGATTGAATCCACAACATATGATATGCATCAATATCTGAAGTGTCTTTGAGCTTGCATTGAATGGCATAAAAATATATTAGCAATAAAAAGACTATAATGATGTAAAATTATATTTTCATAATGAAAGGTTTTCTGCATTTTGCAATTTATTAAAAAAATCTGTATATTGATTAGTACATCTACAATACCCATGACATTTGAGTTCAAAAACAAATATCCCCCCCACAAATCTGAGAGTTTTAAAGTAAAATAGAGATTTAGTCAATAGCGAATGCAGCTAATCAACTAGAGATAATTAGCTATTTTTTTTGTTAATGGATAAATAAATACTCTTATATTCAGCAATTGTCAAGTCTGATGAATAATGCTTTATCATCATTCTAGTTTAGGATAATACAAGAAAAATTTTATACAGCAATATGTTGTATAAGAATGTTTTACACACATAAATAATATTATTTTTAAACAAGAAAATATTGATCATGTTTTTCATTCAAATGTATGGCTTAGATAGTATAAAGGTAAACAACTTCCATGATGCATTTTGAATAAAGCAGTTGCTTGCAGACAGTTGTTGTGGGTTCGCCTCCCAGCTGATGCTATGACATATGGAAAAAAACTAATTTTATCAGATGTCAAATCATTCTCATATTTCAATGTAATTTGTTATTGTTATCTAATTCAAGTTACAGTTATCACTTTAATAGCACACATATACTGAAAAATAATAACATATTATAAAACGTCACATTAATAACCAATAATAATCATTTTAAGTTTTGAAATTATTAATATCGTTTAACCAAGATAACACACTTTTATAATAAAAACTAAATATCACTAAGTTAAATGCATGGTTTTTAAATGATCTATTTATACATTTTAATATGCATTCCTGTATTTGTTTATATTTTTCTGGAGTGTTAATCTGTACATTTGAGTAAATATCATCAATAAATGCATCTTGTTTAAGAATCCTATTATATTTAGGATAACAGTAAAAAATTTAAAATTTGAATTTAGCACTGAAGTTAGGAGATATAAAAGTTCTGAAGAGGATTGCTGGGCAATCGAAACTGTAAACTGTAAAAGAGGGTGGCAAATAAAAGCATTGTGTAACAGTAGTAAAGTGCATGGATGATTTGGTATTATAAGGCATATTTAGTATATATGTAAAGAATGTACAAATATCTTGTTCAAAAATCATGGTTGATTTATATTAATAATTTTAGAACTTAAACAAGATTATTATATTTAAAAAAATAATATTTATTTATGTATGTATTATGTTAAAGTACAACTAATAAATTGAAGAGGATATATATATATAACTTAGGATGGCTTGTGTGACCAAGTCGAAATGTCAGTATATTAATATTAAAAGTTTTTAACACGGATGAACCCACAAAATATGTATTTTATATATTTAACCTGTGCAAATCTTTGTTTTAACATATATATATATATATATATATATATATATATATATATATATATATATGATCACTAGATGGAACTTTACCAATAGCTCACTATCAAGCTTTGTTTACATAAATGCTGAGAGAGATAGAATTCAATATCTCTTTCAAATTGTCTTAACATTTAAACCATGGTTTTGACCTAGTTGGCTCACATCAGTAAAGGGTATTTTTTAGTCTTCCTACCCTTTACTGATGTGAACCAACTAGCTCAAAACCATGGTTTAAAGGTTGGAGACAATTTGAAAGAGATATTGAATTCTATCTCTCTCAGCATTTATGTAAACAAAGCTTGATAGTGGGCTATTGGTAAAGCTCCAGCTAGTGATCATAAAATGCAAGCTATGAACATCCTAAATTTATAACTTGTTTTGTTTATCATATATATATATATATATATATATATATATATATATATATATATATATATATATCTATGTATATATATATATATATAGGTAGATAACAGTCTATAAATAGTTCCTATATGACAAACACCTCCTCACAAGCATGCTAAAAGAATAATAAAAAATATAAATCTTCAACCACGTTAGTCTAAGACTGTCTAATTGAGCTACATTATTTTTACTGTAATAATTTACTCTTCATTAAACAAACATTTCTAACTATATAAACATTGGATTTATGGCATAATAGTTTTCATATCTATATTATGCCAATAAACTAAGTGTGAAATGTAGAACAAGTAAAAGTTGGATTTTTTTAGATTCTAATTAGTATTGTATATGTATTAAATGGATTATGTCCTGTACATGAGGGGTCAGATTGATCTTAGGTCAACATGGGTGTGACCGGAATCTCAGCCTCAGGGTGGCCTTTGAGCATTCCATCATCAGATTTTCAATTGGATGGACGGTTGAATAGTTGGGAGTGTGGAGTAGATTGAAGCCTGTCCATTTAAGTATGAAGATTGACTCTCTTAATATAAATCTGAGCACTTATAGCATATATGTGTAGAGATGGTAATCTGGACCAACTGATGATTGCTGGTTTAGCATGAAATACATATATTGGTGATTATTTATCTTTTCAACATATATGTGTTCAAGTGTATCAGTGTTATGAGATAGTGTGGAGAGTAGTGGGTCGTGTGAAAGTCTGTTCTCATATACCCTATATATTATTTTTTCAGTAATCAAGCCATTGCTGGTTCAGCTAATCACCCAGTATTTGATAGTGCATGGAACATAATTCTATTTAAATAGAAGGTGAAATGAGAATAAAATGATTCCAAAATCCATATCACTATGATGATTATAGGAGTTGTTTTTTACTTCATTGTTACACTACAAATGGTACTGGAATGGATTTTTCCATGAAACTATTTAAAAGCTATTTTCTCCTATTATAGGATAAATCTGTGTGGATAATCCTATCAGCAATTACAATAAAAAAAAATCCTTACTATTTTTTTTTACATTTATATGAGAGCAGAATTAATATTTGGGTAATAGGCTTTCATAACCTGCCACAATGATAATATTAAATAGTTGTAAATAGTGCATTAATACTAAAAAAGTAAATCAACAAGTGGAAAAAAAAACATTTTTCTGGATAAAATAACAACCATTACTATTTCCTGCATATATCACTGTTGAAATAGTAGGGCATAGATCTCACACGAAGACAGCCTCAGTTTAATCCAGGCCAAGTAAATGATAAAAAAGTCAATAGGGTTGGGAGTTTTTAATAGGATTGGTTTATAGTCAACACATATAATCTCCAATATTAGTCAATAAGTGGAAAAGTTTTCAAATATAATCTCCCAGCATTTGTAAGCCACATGAGCTTTGCCTTTTCTTTCAATGTTTTTCTATGATAAACTGTTTGCAAAGCCTTTGATATTTAAAGTCTGTTTTTAATTTTATTTTAATTTTACACATACGCGTGTGTAATATGTGTGTATGTGCGACATATTATTATTAGATAAATTGCAGTTTTTCAAAATATCTTATCCGTTTAGATTTCAAGGCTCTTCTATAGCTTATTAATTGCTATTATAATGTTGTTTTATTTTATAAAAGATTATTCTCCTCTTCTTTCACTATCAAGCTTATTCAGAATAAATATGTAGTCAAACTAATAAGATAACTTTTATACAATTCTGAAAAGTCTTCACTAGAGAATGATAGAAAATATCATAGTTTAAATAATTCTAAAAAGACTTATTTCTCTGTAAAAATAGTTTTAAAATCGTTATGATATAAAACTGTAAAAAAATTGGTTTCTAATCTTTGATATTATTAAATGATCCAGAAGAAATAAAAAAAATGGAGAAATATGGAAGTATCTAGTCAAGCGTTGTTAGCCGAGAGGTCATCGCACTGCCTTGCAAGCAAGTAGTTGGTTGCAGACGGGTGTGGGTTCGCGTCCCGGCCGATGCTATGACATATGGAAAAAAAAAAAATATGGAAGTATCTATAACAAAACGTAAATACAGGTTTGTTTATTTCTACTAAATAAAGTTATAGGTCACCATTTTATACTAAATAAAATTACTTGATGTTATTTATCAAAATTGATGGATTAAGTTTGTTAGAAGATCCCACACAGATGATATTTTATGAGATTGCAAGAATAAAAAGTTATCGTCCAATTAATACGAATATAAAATCTCACCACCTGACTAATACATAAATACCTATTATTTTAATGTTAGCTCTGGTCGATGAGATACCTAATAAGAACTAATATACAAATAACTATCTAAAATTTCCACTACAACTAACTTTATTTAATCTAAAAGTATCTTTTTATATTGTCACTTTCAATAACAAATAAATAAGCAGAGAATTATAGGATTGTATTGGCAATAACAAACATGATATCATTCTTTCTAAGCACATAAGAATTAACAAATTTTCAAAATAACTAATTAATTCTCTATCCTAAAAGCTTATTATCAACAAAATCAAAACATGTTTTGTCATTATTAAAAAATAACCCAGAATTAATGTTATAATATGAAAAAATAATTATTTCCATATATTTATAAAAGAAAATAAAACTCTTTTATTTTCTCTTTTGTTTGTATAGTTACAATCAAATAAAAAAAGTAAAAGATTTGTTTTTGAATAAAAAAAAAAATCTACATTCATTTTAGTATAAATTTGTTGCAATTATATTTAGCTCAGCCTGCTATTTCTATCAAATGGATTATGTCCTGTGCATGAGGGATCAGATTGATTTTAGGTCAACATGGGTGTGACAAGAATCTCAGCCTCAGAGTAGCCTTTCAGTGTTCCATCATCAGATTTTTAATTGTATAGATGACTGAAGAGTTGGAGTGTGGAGTGGATTGAAGCCAGTCCATTAAAGTATGAAGATTGTCTATCTTAATATTTATCTGAGCACTTACTGCATATATGTGTAGAGATGGTAATCCAGACCAACTGATGATTGCTGATTTAGCATGAAATACATATATTGGTGATTATTTATCTTTTTGATATATATGTGTTCAAGTGTATTAGTGTTATGAGATAGAGTGGAGAGTGGTAAGTCGCGTGAAAGTCTGTGCTCATATACCCTATATATTTCTAACAAACAAAATATTTTAAATTTTTGCTAATATCAAGAAAATATATTACAGATAATAATACCAAAACATTACAATATAAGCATGGGAAAGGAAATTATAAATTTATCAACATTTAAAGAAATGTCTAATTATATTTTTAATTGGAATTCAGAAGAAGTTTCATTTTTTCTCTGCCACTTATTTGTCTATATAAAATTTATTTGTACAGTATAAACATTGGTCCAGGAAAGTAACCAATGAGTTTGATAATTAAAAATAAATCCTGAAATGCTTAAAGTAAATATTTTATCAAAGAGGAAGCCTTTCATGAGCAATTTAGTAATATAATAAAACAAAAACTTGTCATCAGTATAATAATTTCTTACTAACCACCTAATAATGTAATGTAATGATAATACCACTCATCAAAGAATTAAAATAAAATGCACTAGAATCGTCTTCAAATCCATCCAATAATCATAAAAACAGTTTAAGACTAGAATAATGAATAAGTAATTGATATTCATGAGGCACTAATATCAAATAAAGTGCACAAAAAATATAATTAGACATAGATAATAAATGTAAAGTGATTTATAATAGAAGAAAAATATACAAAATTTAGCATTAATTATTCTAAAAATAAAATAAAGTTAATCACCAACTAATAACTGAATAAGATTATATCAAAGAAAAATCATAAAATTCCAATGAATTAACTTTTTAGAAATATAATTAAATTAAACGATGTCCCAAGTATAATTAACAATTTATAACAGAGTTTGAGTCTCATTATCAAAATTATTAATGATTAAGCTAGAGGAGTACTAAACTTATAATATTCATTATATGAAAATAGACTTATGTGTATTAGCCCATGCCTTTCAGATCTACACATGACTAAATGTTCTATGAATTTCAAATATATTTTGATTTAATAGAAATCATATGTATTTAGCCAGAATATATATGTTTATATGTTTGCTATTTAAATATAAAGAGTAAATGTGAAAATAAAATAAAGTTGTGTAATAATTAAATGAAATTACATTATAATATGTGATGCTAACAAATTATATAAACAAAACATTACTATCAAACAATGCATTGGATTTCAAATAATTGTGTTATTATTATTTGTAAGAGCACAATGGGTAATAAATCGGATTATACAAAGCTATTAAAATAGGCAAAACTCACTATACATATTGTCACACATAGCAAGCTAGAGTAATCAATGGATGCAAGAAGGCTTGTGCATAAAACCCCATCTAGTGTCTACTCATCCAATATCCCCAGACTACTTTCTGGCTTGTGGCCTTCGTCAGTGAGGAGACTTGGATCTGAGAGCACTGCACCTAGATCTTAGAATCTAATGCAACTCTCTAGCAGCCACCTTTTATCTCCACTTAACTACAAAACTATGAGTTTTAAATTGAAAACACCTTAATATTTTCAATCCAAGCTCATTAGCTTATATAGTCATATAGGTCTGAACTCACTTCAGTACCTATATATTTTGGTGTCTTTGGTTCTTTAATAACCACAGCCACCACTATCCTATTAGGCAGGATTGGTTTTAACCCAATAAACATCACATGATCACCATTTCTTATGCTTGCTTTTAACTGTTATTAAAACAGGCAAAACTCACTATACATATTGCCACACCCAGCAAGCTAAAGTAATCAATGAATGCCAAAGATCCTAAGATTTAGGTACAGTGCTCTCAGATCCAAGGCTCTTCACTGATGAAGGCCACAAGCCATAAACTAGTCTGGGGATATTGGATGAGTAGGCACTAGATGGGGATTTTATGTACAAGCCTTCTGACATCCATTGATTACTCTAGCTTGCTGTATGTGGCAATACGTATAGTGAGATTTGCCTGTTTTAATAACAGTTAAAAGCAAGCATAAGAAATGGTGATCATGTGATGTTTATTGACTTAATATACAAAGCTCATTCTAATTGGTTCAAAGTGCAGTTTAGAAAATATCAGGAAAGTCTAAAAAATATTAATCAAGTGCTGCTAAAACACACTACCATTTCAATCTAAATTCAAACATATTAAGAAATGTGAACAGTAGTATAATCATGTCTTGTCTATTGTATGATAATTGTAACTATAACAAATATTGAGTACACATATGTATACATAAAAAACATTTATATTTTAAGTATGTGAGCATTCACACTCTATGGAATATTCTTATAATAGGTGTCTTATGTGGTAATAAAATAGAAAGTAAAGACAAAATTCATTATGTAGTAAATATTTATAAAATGCAAATAAGTGTAAGAAACATATAATTTATGCTAAGGCATCTGTAACTGAATAGTCTTTAATTTTCAAATATCTTAAGTTTTTAAAAAAATTCTACTATTAATAATTTTTTATAAAGTATTTTTTTAACCAAGAAGATAAGATATATTTATAACAAAAATTTTATTCATGCATTCCTATGCACTTTTACGAATTTTCTCTTTATAATTTAAACTTAATTTCTCAATTGATAGCTAAATAATCAAAATAAATCTTATACCGCTGACTTCTGAAAATGTAGTAAACAAAAATGTTTTACTATCTAATCGTATTTAACAAAATAAGTATTAATAACATTTTTCACAGAGCCAAAACTCTCCATACAGTATCACCACTCAGTGCAAGCCAGAGTAATCAGGTTCAAGGCTCCACACTAATGAAAGCCCACAATCTAGAACCTAGTTACTACTGTATGGAGAGTTTTGCCTCTGTGAAAAACAGTTTAGGTAAGCACAAAGAATGGTGATCATGTGATGTTTGATGGATTAATATTAATAAGATTATCCTTTTTTTCTTTGAAACATTGAATAATTATCAAAACAAGTAACAACATATGTTAAATAATTTTAAAATTACACTGAGATTCCTTTCCCCCTTTAATTAGATAAATCATGAATATATCACTCTCAGAACAATAAATGATTTGAAGAAAATATATTTTTAATATAGTTCCAAATGTCCCTAACAGTTTATTTACCTAATTCATGAGTATTTATGAAGATTACTAAAAATATTTTCAGATAAATAGATAATTTACACAGATTAAAAAATATAACACATGTAATGTAAAGATTATAAAATATATTTCTTTATAATAAACATAACTATCAGATAAAAATGCTGATATTGGGCTGGACATGTTGCTAGAAGAGATGATAATATATGGACAGTTGAAATTTTAAACTGGATTCCAAGAGATTGTAAAAGACCCAGAAAGAGACCACATGTGAGATGGATGGATGAAATAAGAAAGTGTGCAGGGGTGATGTGGAGAAGAGAAGCTAAAGATAGGAAAAATGGATTGAACTTTTAGAGACCTTCATCCTGCAGTGGATTGATAATGGTTGATGATGATGATTTAAAGCACAAATGAATTCATAAGAATTTTATGGCATTCTTTTTCAAGGCAGAAATTAAGGATGTTATAAATGAATTAAATAGCCATATATTGATGTCAAATATTTACAATAACGTAAATTAATCAAAAATAAGATTTCTATATTATTTGTTTCTTTTTATCAGAGCAATTTCCAAGTGAAATATTCATTAAAGTTCATTAAATTTAAAGAGATACTTAGCAAAATTTTATTATTAACAAATTAACACTTTCTCATTCTTTCCTTCTTGAAGATTGTTGGTTAAAATTTAATAATCAGGGATGCTTTCAGTTGCCATGACATTGTTTTGGTTCTTCATAGATGATATCTACCAGTGGGTTATGTAGTACGTCATAGGTTAGTTAACACCAAAGTACCTATAAAATTAATGAAATATATCTGTGCCAAATTTAACTTATAGTAAAAAATATGAAATAAGTAATCCCATATTTTGGAACTAAGTTCAGTAATTAATGAAATAAAATGTAGTGAAAAGAGAAATCATAAAATTTAAATTCTGTAATAAAAAGTTTGCAAATAAACACATATTTTGCCTTTACATTCATTAGTAGGAATTATTTAAATAAAACTTAAAGAATACAGTAAAGATAATAGATTTATAACTAGTAATAAAAAGCATTTATAAATACGTACATCTTTAAATTCAGTAGCAGGAAATTATTTAAATAAAATTTATAGAATATATCAAACATGGCATAATTATAATTTGTAGTGAATGTTTATAAATAAACATGTGCATTTTACTTTAAGTTTAGTAGCAGATAATTAATAAAATGAAATGTTTGGAATAGAGAAAATAGAAGTATCACATGACCTCCACCTCTTATGCTTGTGTATAGCTGTTGTTAAAACAAGCAGCTATATATATTGCCAAGCTAGAGTAATCAATGGATGCCAGAAGGCTTGAGCATAAAATCCCCATCTAGTGCCTACTCATCCAATATTCCCAGACTAGTTTCTGGAGTATGGCCTATTAGATCCTAAGATCTAGGTGCAGTGCTCTCAGATCCAAGGCTCCTCACTGACGAAGGCCATAAGCCAGAAACTAGTCTGGGGATATTGGATGAGTAAGCAGTAGATGGGGATTTTATGCACAAGCCTTCTGGAATCCATTGATTAAAATAGAAGTAATTGACTGTTATTAATAAAATGTGGAATAGACAATAGATATATAAAAGTTTGCTTATGGATATAACTTTTGTAATGATTTTTGCTTTTTACTTTCATCCGTATAGCATAGAATAAATATTTAATTGAATAGTATTGTTAACATTTGTGTTAAAAAAAACTGTTCGCCTAACCCACTAATTAGTACCTAATGCTAAATAAATTCATATAATAAATACTAACTTTTTTTATTCCTTATAAGGTTTTTTAATTGGAATCATATAATTGAAAAAAAAAAAAAATTCATGAAAATATATAAAAATCCTTCTAGTTTTCAGAAGAATTTATTAAAACATATGTAAACAAAAAAATTCTATGAAATGAGAAGAAAAAATACATAAGAAAAATCTTAAAATATTTTTAATAATTTTATTCCTAGTAATTTTTTATTTAAAATAAATTTAAATATAGAAAAAAAACTTATATTATATTGTATTCTGTTACATCTGTATATATATATACTTGTAAATGTATGTGTACTAATATGTATATATATATAATAATAATAAAACATTAATTATTTATTATAATTATGTAATAATAAATATAAATATGTTAAATACATATAAATCGGTGAAGGTTCCTTTAATTAATTAAACAATTCTTTATAGCTAAGCACGTTGGGGCAATATTTACCCCCCCCCCCATAATCATAGCTAATAAACCGATGATATTTTATAAATAACCCTTTTTTAGTATAAATGTTCGCATAAAATATTCTAATAAAATAATTATAACAAAGAAAATAGGGAAATAAAAGTTATAAGCAAGCATAAGAAATAGTAATCATATGATGTTTATTGGCTTAAAATAGAGAAAGGTGAGACTTTGTCTTTTTAAACATTTATATGTTTATTGTGGAATTTTATATCTATAAATATCAAAAGATTGCATTCAAAAGTGGTTCTCCTTTTAAATCCAAAAATTGTTAAAGTTCATTATTTTCATTGATCATCCGACTGTGATTTTTCTAAAATAAAATAAAACAGAATGCCTTACAATTACATATAGATATATTAATATATGGGTATACAAATAATTTATCTAATGAGATTTACTTTTGTATAATTTGGACTTTCAACTAAATGCATTGTACCTAAAACAAATATGAAAGAAGTTCAGATTAGTTATATTACAAATCTGAATTAAAAATGCATAACTTTTTTTTTGTATCATCATCATCAGCCATTATCAATTTACTGCAAGATGAAGGTCTTTCCAAGTTCAATCCATCTTCTCCGATCTTTAGCTTCTTTTCTCCATATCACCCTTGCATACTTTCTTATTTCATCCATCCATCCCACATATGGTCTCTTTCTGGGTCTTTTACAATCTCTTGGAATCCAGTTTAAAATTTCAATTGTCCATCTATTGTCAACTCTTCTAAAAATATGTCCAGCCCAACTCCACTTTTTAATTTTTTCAATGAGGTCAGTAACACCTGTTTGTTCTCTTACCCATATGTTGTGTTTTTAATCTATTCTTGTTACTTCTAATATGCATCTCTCCATACTTCTTTGAATGGTCTGAAGTCTCTGTATTGCTCTTCTATTAAGTGTCCAAGTCTCAGATCCATAAGTATAAAATGGTAAAACACATTTATTAAAAACCTTTCTTTTCAAACACATAGTGTGCATGCCTATATACATGTCATTTGAGTAAACTGTCTAAAAAATTAAAAGAAAAGTTAGTTTGAATCCCTTTTTTGTTTGCCTTTTTTGAATTCAATTTTAATACTTATATAGGAGTAAAAGTAAATGGAGATTATTTGGATTTTACAAATGATGTAGTTGTTTTTGCAAATAATGCTTTAGAGCTGCACGAAATGTTGCAGGTGTTATCAGATGAAAGAAGGAAAGTAGGACTAAAGATAAATGTTAAAAAGACTAAAGTAATGTTTAATGGATTTTCTTAAAATATGAAAACAAAGATTGATTATGATGAGTTAAAAGAAGATAACAGTTACAAATACCTTGGTCAGATTATTAATGCAGATGGAAACATCCTTTTTACAATGTTATATTTTTCTCCAATTTTACTCTATTTTTAAAAATGTATTTTAATAGTCCATAGATTTGAAGCTTTTAGAATTTTTTATCTCTTCATATTACACAACGTATTTTTAATATTTATCCTACTTTCATATAATATCGTTTTTACTATTGTACTATTTGGATATTATTATTTATTGAAAATAATTATCTATCAATTGGTGTTTTATATCGGTTTTATTTAGTATTATAAAATTATTTTCACATAATTATAAATTTTTTTTTTCCATGCACAAGCTGTTTAAAGAAAGTTAATCTTATCTAAATTAGTATCATTAGGTCACTTTTTTTCAAAGATTTATAAGCTATTTCCATTTCCAATTCGCGTTGTGACCAAGATTACAGAGTACCGAATAATCCCGCTATCATATAAGTTATATTTAAATTTTCTTCTGTTAGAACATATTAGAGTAAAGGCTTTTCCTCAAGAAGAAACCAATTAAAAATTTAAACTTTTTATTTATTTTATTTTTTATTTATCTATCTATATGTTTACGTACATACATATGCTCTAAGCATTTTTGCTTTGATATTAAGAATGCACTTGATCTAGATATGGTAAAAAATTAATTATATTAATTAATGAAATTTTTTAAAAATATTTAAGTTAATTAATGTAATATTAACATTAAAAATAGTATACAAAGAATTAATTATGAAATTTAGATATGGTTTAATTTGTCCAAGATATAATTTATAATTGATTTTTTATTTTTTAAAAATATCAATCTGTTTAACATTATGCGGTAAAATTGCTTAAAACTATTCTAGTGCCTAGTTTTTTTTTTATTTCAAAAAAATAAACTATTTAAGCGAATGATATTTTGAAATTTTTATAATCATATAAAATATATGCATTTATGCACAAATAATGCGCGCGCACATACATACATATATTAAATATTCTTTAAATTTTCTATTCCAACACATATTCTTTAATCGCATGAATGAAAACAATTTAAAGAAAGTTAAATGATAAAATGTAGTTCGTTCTAAATCGGAAATATAATGTTATTCCAGGAATCTCCATTTCTCTTGCTCATTATTTAACAATATTAAATTATTACAATTTAATCTAAAATTAGGAAACTTTCTGAAGTGACAATAATATCATTATAGTCCTTAGATAAATATTTAATTGATTATTTCATTTTTTTTTTCTCAGTGATGAAAGTTTATTCATAAAAAACAAAACAGATACAAATACAGTTAGAAAAATGTTTACAAGTGAGTGATTATATGATAAATTGAAATTTCAGGAGCAACATGGTAAGAGGGAAAGGATACACGTGAAAAGGGAATGGGAAGTGGAAAGAGGAAATGGTGTATAGTCCAGGCCAGTCCGAGATGCATGTCTTTGTTGAGCAAGCACCACATGGGTCATAAACATTTGAATGATTGAGACCTATGACAGAGGCTGAGAGGATGGGAGTTGGAGGATTGCCCATGTGTCTGTGAGGAGTGGAGGTGGGGCTAGTTTGGTATCTCTGGTTTTGAGAGAGCGAATTAGGTCCAATAGCTTTTGATTCACTGAGTGTACTTTCTGGTCAAAAATAATGGCACATCGGAGCAACCAGAGTGCATAGATGAGGAAAACTGATAGTCTAATAGTTGCAAAGACCCCTGTTTCTATGGATTTTTGGAGGTTGAAGATGGTATTCCTTTGCAAGAAAAGGCAGGAGTTGATGACATGTCTCACTCCAAGCAGAAAAGGACATTTAAGTAGGAAGTGCTGGATGGTTTCATTGTCAGTTAATATATCATTTGAGACTATTACTCATCCACTGCAGGTAAACATCATTTCATGTTTAATTTAATTTTTTCAATTCATAATCTCTATTCTCCACAATACACCTGCAAATTTTTTATTTTATCTATCTATCTCACATGTGATCTCTTTTTATGCCTTTTTATAATCACTTGAAATTCAGTGTACAGTTTTAAATTGTTCATATATTATGATTTCTTCTAACAATATGTCCAGAGTAACTCCATTTCAGTCACTTAAATGTTTTCAATAATATCAGTGATGGTTATCTGTTCACTTACCTATATATTTTAACTTTGATCTTTTTTTTTTATTCTAAACATATTTTTCTCTATATTTAATGAAATAATCTGAATTCTCTGAATAGCTTCTCTATTAAGTGCCCATATTTCAGATTCACAAATAATTAACTGGTCAAATATAATTTTAAACAAACAAAAATATACTTTTGGATATATTTTGGAACATTTTTATCATCTAACTGAATAAAAGAAGCTGGATTTAAAAGTAGTTGCAACAAAACAGATCAAATTCAGCTGCTATAAAAGTTATGGAATGACCCAAAGAGTTGTCATTTTGTTATAAATTTGTAGATTATAAAAAAAGCATTCTATAGTAATTGTAATTTTTGGACAACAGTAGTGTTACAGTACCTGGTGATACTTAGAAGTTTAACCTCTCTAAAACATATTACAGAAGTTTTAAAATACATATTTTAGGACTAAAATGGAGAACAAAGATAACAAAAATTAAATAAAGATTATTTTAGGTTTTATAACTTTTGCAAATGATTTATTATTTTATAAGTAATTCTTCAAAGCTCCAGGAAATATTTTAAGAACTATCAAATGAAAATGAAATTTAGAACTAAAAATAAATGTTAAAAGTTCAATGACTTTCCATAAGAAACAAATAAGGATTGATAGTAATGAAAAGGTTAGCATTTATAATTTTTAATCAGATAATTGATACACATAAAAACATAATCAAAATATGAAATCATACATTTAATGTAATATGGAGTAATTTTGGTAATTATAACTAAATATTAAAAGGCAGATATCATCATCATCAACAACAACCATTATCAATCCACTGCAGGATGAAGGTCTCTCCATGTTCAAACCATCTTCTCTGATTTTTATAGTTTCTTCTACACATTATCCCATGCATACTTTCTTATTTCATCTATCCATCTCGCATGTGGGCTCTTTCTGGGTCTTTTACAATCTCTTGGACCAGTTTAAGATTTCAATTGTCTATCTATTATCATCTCTTCTAGCAATATGTCCAGCCCAACTCCACTTCAGTCTTTTAGTTTTTTCAATGAGGTCAGTAACACCTGTTTGTTCTCTTACCCATATATTGCATTTTCGATCTCTTCTTTTACTCCCAACATGCATCTCTCCATACTTCTTTGAGTGGTCTGTAGTCTCTGTATTGCTCTTCTATTAAGTGTCCAAGTCTCAGTTTTTTTTTTAAAAAAAATGATTTACCACTAATTGCATGTGAATCCAAGATGTGAATATTTAATAGAAATGGAACACAGAGAGTTTAAATTATATAAAAAATATAGAGAAATATATTTTGGAATTATCAAATGAATGCATGGGCGAAAAAGCAGTACATATCAATGAAGTCATTAAACATTGGGTTTAGACATGTTTTTAGAATAGAAAATAATAAATGGATAATTAGTCTTAATGTATCTTAAAACATTTTCTAAATATTATATAATAAATATATATATAAAATTACAAAAAAAAAAAATTATACACTCATATATATATATATATATATTGATGGCTAAACCAAGATAGATTGAAAACTGATGCTACGAAGTAAAACTGAGTTAAATTAGAAGAGTCTATTTTACAATTCATTAATAATGATTCAAAATGTTCATGATGTATTTTTCATTCTTTAAATACAACTTCAAAAAAGTAATATATTATCTGTATAACTAAATTTTAATGGAATGAAAATGGTCTTTCTTCGTTTTAATATTAATTCCCTAAATTTAAACTCTATTGAAAAACTATCACGATTATTTCATTTAAATATTAGGGGGAAATATTTACCTAATTTTATCATTTATTTATATGTTTAATTATTTTATGCTGTTTAAGCATACTTAATTTTTGCTGAAGAGGATAGATTTTTTTTTATAGATTACATTAAATTGATGGGGAAAAAAAGTTCAACTATTAATTGTTTATTTATAAATGTATTATGCGATTACATTAAAAATGATATTATGTAAATTTAAAAGGTATAATTATTTTGTTTGTTTTGTTTTTTAAGAAAAAGAAATATGAGGATACGAATAATGTGTATATGAATTTGAAGTGAGATGGTGCATCCGAATTGAGATTAAAAAATAAAATTAAAATGAAAGAAAACATGTTGGTAATACAGGCAAATAAAAAAAATGTCAAAAAGGGATCAAGTGCAAATTTCTGATATTAAATTAAAATTGAATATATAAGAGATAAGAGATAAAAAATGTAAAGAACAATGAAATGGCATTGTGTTTTGTTGTAGAGTTGCATTTGTAATTAGAGTTCATGTCATTGGAAAAATAAATGGAAAATGGCTGCAATGAAAGCATATATTTCCAGGAATTAGTAAATTATAGTTATAATGAATTGACATTAGAAATACTAGAAATATTTAAACTAATGCTAATGGTGAAAATAAGTTAAATGTCATCATCATCATCATCATCATCAACCATTATCAATCCACTGCAAGATGAAGGTCTCTCCAAGTTTAATCCATCTTCTCCGATCTTTAGCTTCTCTTTTCCACAACACCCCTGCACATTTTATTTCATCCATCCATCTCACATGTGGTCTCTTTCTGGGTCTTTTACAATCTCTTGGAATCCAGTTTAAAATTTCAATTGTCCATCTATTATCATTTCTTCTAGCAATATGTCCAGCCCAACTCCATTTCAATCTTTTAATTTTTTCAATAAGGTCAGTAACACCTGTTTGTTGTCTTACCCATACATTGCGTTTTCGATCTCTTCTTGTTACTCCCAACCTACATCTCTTCATACTCCTTTGAGTGGTCTGAAGTCTCTGTATTGCTCTTCTATTAAGTGTCCAAGTCTCAGATCCATAAGTAAGAACTGGTAAAACACATTTGTTAAAAACCATTCTTTTCAAACACATAGGCATATTTCCTTTTAGTATCAAGTTATTTCTACCAAAAGCACTCCAACCAAGTTTAATTCTATGATTAATTTCCTCCATTATGTTTCAATCTGTATTAATAATCTGACCTAGGTATTTGTAACTGTTAACTTCTTCTAATTCTTCATAATCAATCTTTATTTTCATATTTTGAGCAAATCGATTAAACATTACTTTAGTCTTTTTAACATTTATCTTTAGTCCTACTTTTCTACTTTCATCTGCTAACTCCTGCAACATTTCCTGCAGCTCTGAAGCATTATTTGCAAAAACAACTACATCATCTGCAAAATCTAAATGACTTAAATACTCTCCATTTACTTTCATTCCTTTAGTTTCCCATTTTAATCCACAAAATACTTCTTGCAGCACTGCTGTAAAAAGTTTTGGAGATATGGAGTCACCTTGCCTTACACCTTTCTCAATGTTGATTTTTCCGGTATCATTATGTAATCTAATTGTTGCTTTTGCATTTTTATAAATATTCTTTAAAATATGACAATATCCTGGATGTATACCTTGATGATCCAATGCTTTAATCACTGAAGAAATACGTATAGAATCGAATGCCTTTTCATAATCTACAAATCCAAAACATAATGACAACTCATATTCATTTGTCCTCTCTATGACTTCTCTCAATACCTGGATATGATCTATTGTACTAAAACCACTTTTAAATCCAGCTTGTTCTCTTGGTTGGTGGAAATCCAAAGTTCTCTGTAGACGAGTTGTAATTATCTTGGTAAAAATTTTATATAAAACTGATAAAAGGCTGATAGGTCTGTAATTTCTAATATCTTCTTTATCACCTTTTTTAAATATTAATATTATTACTGCATTCTTCCAATCTTCCGGTACATCTTTATCATTTAGACATTTGGTATATAACTTTGCTAAAATTGTTTCTATTTCTTCACCTCCTTCTTTTAATATATCAATTATAATTCCATCATTTCCTGGAGCCTTTCCTTTCTTTATACATTTAATTGCATGTCTCACTTCTTCATTTAAAATTCTGGGCAATTCGGAAGATGTAATAGATATAGGAGGTACTTGTTCTTTATTACTAAATAATTCTTGATAAAAATCTTCTACCAATTTCATGATGTCATCTCTCTTTTTAGTAATAATTCCATCTTTTTTTCTTATTGCAGATATAAATTTCCTACCAATACCAAAATGTTGTTTAACATTCTTGAGACTTTTATTTTCTTCTACAGCTTTCCTTGCTATTTCACAGTTATACTTTCTTATATCATTTTCAACTTTTTTCCGTACCATTTTACAAAATTCGAGATATTCAATTCTTTTTAATACATCATTTTTGTATATCTTCATATTCCTTCTTTTCTTCATAAATTCTCTAGTCTCAGTACATTCAGTTAAATGTACATTCAATAATAAATTTAGTAGATTTTTGTAATAATTACTATAGAAATGTAACTATCAGTCTCTCAATTTAATTGTAGTAATGAAAGTAAACTAAGCTTGAAAATGCCCTCATTATATTAATCCGTTTAATAGTACATTACAATTGGATTTTTAGTATAGGCGTATTATTGATCTACTGCTGTGTATAATAGTTATTTTTGGTTATAGTTCTGCAAATAAATTAGTGATTTAAATAAGGAAACCCCACTTCTGATAAACAGGGAGTATTTTTCTCATGTGTCATAGCACCAGCCGGGAAGCAAACCCGCTAACCCGGGACAATTGCTTGTAAAGCAGATGTTTCTGACCTCTCGACCACCAATGCTTGACATTGTGGTTATTAGTAATAATTTATTGTTATATTATGATTAATTTTCAGGTCACTTTACATTTCAGAAATTTTTACAAAGTTGTTGGAGAGATCTTGAAAGTTCATTCATAATTAAGAATACTGTACTGTTTATTACCCAATTAAAATTTTAAATAATCAATTACTTTTTTTTTATGTGTCAAAGCATCGTCCGGGAAGCGAACCCCGGGACAACAGCTTGTAAGGCATCTGTGCTAACCACTCGGCCACCAACCCTTGACATATTTTTTTTTAACTTTAGTTTTTTTTTTTATTAAATCAAAATTTTTCACTCTTTCAGTTAATTTTAAACCGTTATTTGAAAGTTATGTAACAATTTTATATTTTATTTGACACTAAATAAATATAATTTAAACTACTGCTTATTAAAAAAACTATCAATATAAACATAACATTTTACATTAGAATTTATTTTCTAGTTTATTTAATATCTATCATACAGGCTACATATACCTGTACAAACAATGTAATATATATGGTATTTTGAGCTCGGATTTTCACACGACCCTCAAGTCGCCACACCATCTCATACCACTGATACACTTGACCACATATATGTCTAAAAGATAAATGATCACAAATATACGTATTTCGTGCTAAACCAGTACTCGACAGTTGGTACAGATTATCATCTCTCTCTCTCTATATATATATATATATACAATAAGTGCTCAGATTTTTATTAAGATAGCCAATCTTCATACTTTAATGGACAAGTTTCAATGCACTTCCCCCTCCAAATCTTCAGCTGTCATCTTATTATTATTACTGTTTTTTAAGAATTAATTTCCATAGCATGTGTGCTGCTATCAATTTAAAATCAGTTCTCTATGAATTCGTACTGATTTCTTTCTCTGTGTTCAATCTCTAGAAATTATTAAAAAAAATAAACATTAATTGATGATGATTTTAATTGATTGTAAATAGCTAGCTAAAATATATGTTTTTGTGAAAGTTGATCTGATAATTTTAGAATTAGTAAATTGATTTTCATAACACTAATTAAATTAATGCCATTTGTATATGTTTATTTTCTATCAATAATTTACTTCCTTCCCAAAATACTTTAATTTATTATTTTAATATATGATATTTTTCTAGAGTACAGGCTTTTTCATACCTGCACTCCAATATGTAATATATAGGAGGTTTGAACTTAGAATTTCACATGACCCTCAACTATCCAAGCTATCTCATACTGCTGACACATTTTATCACTCACATGTCGAAAAGATAAATAACCACCAATATATGTATTTCGTGCTAAACCAGCACTCATCAGTTGGTCCAGATTATCATTGCACTATATGGTATGAAAATATCAAAAACATTTACAATTGAATATTAATTTAAAAGAAGAAACAGCAATTTAATGATATATTAGTAAAATAATTCTGTATCTTTTTATAGTTATAAATAGTTATGTTTATTGGTCATTGATTTTCTTGATCTACATTGCAAATGTAAAATAATGTGAAATTTGAATTCCTTATATATATATATATATATATATAATTATTCAAAACAATACAATACTTAATACAGTAAAACAATATTTAAAAATATATATATATACCAATTTAATAGAAGTACTTTCAACTATCTATGTAGTCGTTGTCAACTAGATTCAAATTGTATTAGAAAAAACCATTACAAATGTAAACAAAAAGTAATACGTCATACATCAATTTTCCCACAATTCATTAATTTTTATATTGGCGGCCTGTCTGTTTATCAACTGTTGCTTTTCACTTTTTATTAACATAGCTTCTTTAATTTTGCGTTTATTATTATTTCTTTCAATACACAAAATCTTAACTTTATTAAAATCAAAATCAAAACCATAATTACATGTTACATTATGATCAAAAAATACTGATGGTGATACATCATCATTTCTAACATTCTCTTGTCTTGATTTTTGCACTCGTTTATATAACAACAAATGCTCCTTTGATCTTTTCTCCAATGTACATCGAGATTCCCCAATATATGCCTTTCCACAAACACACAGCCATTTATATATTGCACAACTTTGATTTAAAATACTACACCTATTTTTTGAATTATTTATTAATCTATTTAAATTAGGAGTAGTATAAAATGCAACTCGACATATATTTTTATATATCTGTTTTATAAATTTCACTTGTTCATTACAAATAAATGGTATTGATATCCAAGTATATTTTATTTTATCAATATCTATAGCATCTAAAATATTTCTATTATTATTAAACTTAGTAACAATATTATAAATTAATTTATGATCATATCCAACATTTAACAAATCCATAATAAATACATTTATGTTACTTATTTTATCAGAACTATATTTACATAATTTATTATTCCTAAATAAAAATGATTTTAAACCGGATAATTTATGTGCTATTGGCACATTTGAATACCAAGGAATATATCCTCTTTTTTCAATATCTTTCATTACCATACAATAATCTAATTTATTTTTATTACGGGTAACTTTAATATCTAAATACTGAATTGACATTTTTTCTTCAAAAGATTTACTCCATTTTAAACCTTCTAAACTATTTAATTCATTGAATAATACATTTATAATATCTAAACTTTTGTTTGTGGAAGTTTAGATATTATAAATGTATTATTCAATGAATTAAATAGTTTAGAAGGTTTAAAATGGAGTAAATCTTTTGAAGAAAAAATGTCAATTCAGTATTTAGATATTAAAGTTACCCGTAATAAAAATAAATTAGATTATTGTATGGTAATAAAAGATATTGAAAAAAGAGGATATATTCCTTGGTATTCAAATGTGCCAATAGCACATAAATTATCCGGTTTAAAATCATTTTTATTTAGGAATAATAAATTATGTAAATATAGTTCTGATAAAATAAGTAACATAAATGTATTTACTATGGATTTGTTAAATGTTGGATATGATCATAAATTAATTTATAATATTGTTACTAAGTTTAATAATAATAGAAATATTTTAGATGCTATAGATATTGATAAAATAAAATATACTTGGATATCAATACCATTTATTTGTAATGAACAAGTGAAATTTATAAAACAGATATATAAAAATATATGTCGAGTTGCATTTTATACTACTCCTAATTTAAATAGATTAATAAATAATTCAAAAAATAGGTGTAGTATTTTAAATCAAAGTTGTGCAATATATAAATGGCTATGTGTTTGTGGAAAGGCATATATTGGGGAATCTCGATGTACATTGGAGAAAAGATCAAAGGAGCATTTGTTGTTATATAAACGAGTGCAAAAATCAAGACAAGAGAATGTTAGAAATGATGATGTATCACCATCAGTATTTTTTGATCATAATGTAACATGTAATTATGGTTTTGATTTTGATTTTAATAAAGTTAAGATTTTGTGTATTGAAAGAAATAATAATAAACGCAAAATTAAAGAAGCTATGTTAATAAAAAGTGAAAAGCAACAGTTGATAAACAGACAGGCCGCCAATATAAAAATTAATGAATTGTGGGAAAATTGATGTATGATGTATTACTTTTTGTTTATATTTGTAACGGTTTTTTCTAATACAATTTGAATCTAGTTGACAATGACTACATAGATAGTTGAAAGTACTTCTATTAAATTGGTATATATTTGTTTTTTTTTTTAAAATATTGTTTTACTGTATTAAGTATTGTATTGTTTTGAATAATTATATATATTTTATTATAATTGGAATACAGACATTGATTAATTATTTACATATATATATATATAAGGACTTGCATTTAGACTTTCAAGCTCCTCATAGTTGTATCTTATGCAACTGATACTCATGACCATATATATATGTGAAAAAGATAAATGATCTCCAATGTATGAATTTCATCCTAAACCAGTATTCATAAGTTGGTCCAAATCACCATCTCCCACATATATATATATATATATATAATCAATGTTCAGTTTATATTAAGATAGCTAATGTTCAAATTTTAATAGATAAGTTTCAATCTTCTCCACCTTCCAAATCTTCAGCCATCCATATTGTTGGAAATCTGAGGATGGAACATTCAAAGCCCTTGTTGATGCCAATATAATTGTCATACACATGTTGACTTTAAGCCACTCTTACCCCTCACATATAGGACCTTAATATGTCCATTTAAATATACAAAAAAGGGATGAGGTGAATATATTAATATTGATATCAATAAGGGTTTTGGGTGTTTCATCCTTAGATTTTCAATGATATGGATGGCTGAAAAGTTGCAGAGTGGATAAGATTGAAGCTTGTCCATTAAAGTTTGAAGATTTGCTGTTTTAATTTAAATTAAGCTTAATTGTATATATGTGTAGAATATTGTGATCTGGACCAACCGATAAATGCTGGTTTGGCAAGAAATATGTATATTGGAGATCAATCATCTTTTTCACATTTATGTGGTCATGTACATTCGTTGTACAAAATAGATTTGATAGCTATGAGAAAATTTAAAGGCTGAATTCAAGTCCTTTAATTATGTTAAGTTTAGTATTGTTAATATAAATGTATTTAAATATTATATATATATATATATATATATATATATATATATATATATATATATATATATATATATATATATATATATATATATATATATATATATTACAGAACTAATGCTGAAACTTCAAATGAATTATGTAATGAAAATAAACTCTCCAAAAGATAGATGATACCACCTGTCCCTTAGCCTTAATTTTTTATATGCTTACTTTATTTACACAATTTTAAATGAGATCTATTGATTACATATATTTATAGAATGATAAAAATCTTTCAAAGTCAAGCTTTAATTAAAGCAAGTTTTAAATATAAAAGAAACCTTCAGTTTTAATATCAAAAAATAAAAAAAACTCAAATTATATGTAACTGAATATGAAATAACTGAAACTTCCAATGAGTTATATAACATACATAAACTCTTCAAAAGACAGATAATATGACTGTCTTTTAGCATTTGTTCTTACATATGCATAGTTTATTTACATAATTTTAAATGAGGGATGAATTCAATCCATTGATTATATATATTTATAGAATAAATTATAAGAATCACAATGTTGAGCTTTAGTTTATATATACTGTAAAAATTAGAAAGTTCCATCTTTACAGTTGATTATGATATCAGAACATATGTTGGAAAAGTATATATACATTAAAAGAAAGGAGTGAAATAAAGCAGAAGTTTATTTTTTATTATCCATAAAGTTTTAATCATTTATTGGTAAAAGATAATGAATATCTTTTATTAGTTAGATATGTATATCTTGCTTCATAGAAGCAATTATTTAATATGCATCATGATGACTTTTAAGGTTGCAGTAAAAAATGTCTTATTTTTCATTGTCTTCAATTTTGTTATATTGTTTTTTTGTTGTTATTATTTTTCTTGTCTATTTTCCACTTATATTTATTTATGAGGTAGTTTATGGTTATGCATACTGTGGCCACTTGGTGATGCTGCAGAACCACCAAGAAGCCTGCAAGTGATAAATTTCTATACAAAAATGGCTGAAATCAATGGAAAATTAAAATTAAAATGCCTAAAGCAAAATATCAAAAGTAAGTAAAAAAATCAAGAAAAAAATTTAGCCTAAGGCAAGTCAAAAATAAAGTGAAAAATACGTAAATTTTAAAAAAGTACACACACACACAAAATCGGTACAAATACATACAATAACCATTAAAATTAAAATGCCTAAGGTAATACATCAAAAGTAAGTAAAAAAATCAATTAAAAAATTTAGCCTATGGCCAATCAAGTGAAAAAACACATAAAATACATTAAAATGTTTTGTGAATTTTAAAAAATTACACACACACACAAAATCAGTAAATACAAGAATATGTAAATGCTAATGATTACTTCACAAACATTAATAAACAGCTATATTATTTTAACATTAATAATTCAAAAAATATTAGATAAATTATTTACATTTAGTTGTTTGTATAGAGGATTTGAACTCAGATTTTCAAGCACCCTTCCACTGTCCACACTATCTCATAAAACTGATATACATGACCACACAAATGTAGAAAAGACAAATAATCACCAATATATGTATTTCATGCTAAACCAGTACTCATCAGTTGGTCCAGATTATTATCTCCCACACATATGTATAATCAGTGCTCAGTTTTATATTAAGATAGCAAATCCTCGTACTTTAATGAACAGGCTTTAATGTTTTAATGGATCACTTTCATTATTGATTAAGTGAGGTAAATCTCTGAAACTTTTAATTGGTTTTAATTGGTCAAGTGAGAAACTTTTTGATACAAATATTTTCATCTTTTAATATATATTAATTTTAGTTTCGTTTTCAAAAAGTATATTAATTATTTGTAATGTTAGGAAAGTAAACGAAAGTTATTTCAAAAATATATTTTTATTTGTATTTTATAGAAATATTCAAAAGCAGAAAAATCGAAGAAAATATTAAGAGCAAATTACAAGCAATGCAACGTCATTTATATCCCTCCCAGATTTACGTTATTAAAAACGTTACAAATTTTTTAAAATTTTTTAGTAAAATCTGAGCGTCTTTCTAAAAATAATTATATTTTCAGTATATTTTAACCAAAATACATGGTAATATGTAAATAAATGCCAGAAAAATATTCTAAAACATTAATCTTTGTTTGAAAATTAAATAAACAGCTTGGAGCAATCTAAACTCTTGACAGGATGTCAAAAAATGCTATCACTGGTATCACTAGTTTCTTTTTCAATTTACAATCGTGTAAAGTATACAATTTTTTAATAAAACCTTACTACTTTTGTAAAATAACTATATTTTTATCAGATTTTATGAAAATTATTTATAATATGTACGAAACATAATAAAAAAAACACTCCAAAATATATATTTTCATTTTAATGGTGAAAAAATATTTAACGGAATCATCAGCCAATAAGAATTGAGAATAGATTGGGAATAGATTATCCAACCAATCAAAACTGGCCTTCTTCTTTTGTTCAACTTAAAACCCTCCTAGTATTGATTTTTTGCTTGTAAAATAATTCAGAAGATGGCAGCATCTTATAGGCCTTGCTCTAAGCTTTAATGCGGGTATTTTTTCATCAATGTAACTAAAAAATTGGCTGAGTTAGAGCAATCTAAAGGTGACAACCACGATTTTGCGGTTCAGGCTATTAAAGTGTTAATCTACTCCAACCTCCAATTTTTCATCCATCCATATCATTGAAAATCTGATGATGAAAACCTAAATCCCATGCTGATGATTATATATGCGTGTGGGAGATGATAATCTGGACCAACTGATGAGTGCTGGGTTAGCATGAAATATGTATTTGGAGATTATTTATTTTTTCTACATGAGGGTGGTCATGTATATCAGTTATATAAGATAGTGTGGATAGTTGAAGGGTGCTTGAAAATCTGAGTTCAATTTCTCTATACTTACAATTAAGTTCCCAGGTTTGTGAAGAGTGCCTGATTTTCAAATATTTACACATCAAGCTTGTATCCTGCCCATCCCTCTTCTATGTATTTAAATGGATAAGGTTCTATACATGAGGGGTCAGAGTGACTTGAGGTACTAACATAGGCATGACAATAATATTGGTATCAGCATGGAATTTGGGTTTTCATCATCAGAATTTCAATGATATTGATGGCTGAAAAATTGGAGGTTGGAGTAGATTGAAACCTGTCCATTAAAGTATGAGGATTTGCTATCTTAATATAAAATTGAGCACTGATTATATATATGTATGGGAGATGATAATCTGGACCAACTGATGAGTGCTGGTTTAGCATAAAATACATATATTGGTGATTATTTATCTTTTCTACATGTGTGTAGTCATGTGTATCAGTTGTATGAGATAGTGTGGATAGTTGAAGGGTGCTTGAAAATCTGAGTTCAAATCCCCTATACTCACAATTACGCTCCCAGGTTTGTGAAGAGTGCCTGGTTTTCAAATATTTAGTTGTTTGTAAATAGGAATTACATTCAATAAAATATTCCCTTTGTTTTTATTTTATATTTTGACAAGCAATCAAGTCTCATAAGTTATTTTTAATGTTAAACCCTGAGAACAAACAAGAAAAATATTGTGTGGGAGATAATAAAGTTGGATTCATTCTTTTTGTTTATATTATAAGTTTGATTTATTGCTTATAATGTATCATTTCAAAAGATAACAATTGCCAGTAGAGTATTGATGCATAACTGAGAAAGTCTTTTGTTCACTGTTTGCTCACTGTTTAATTGAAAGGTCACTTTTATGTGATATGATCTAGGTGTGTAGAATTTAGGGGGCATTTAAATAAGAGAATTATTTCATGCATGGTTTAAGTAACAAACTTACCCATTCTCTCTCATTCCCACTTATGCACCATTTTGGTTTGAAGTATTGGTTTTCCTATTTTCATATTATTACAATTTGGATGTTATCAGACCAGAACAGTTCACCTTTTTATACTCTGATAATTTGGTTTTCCAATTAGTAGGGGTTAATAAAGCATCTCACACTTTATGCCACATATATCATTATAATTTTCCCAACCAAGCATGTGAGACATTCAAAGAGAATCTTTTAATATTTTATACAATCTGTCAGTTATAAGTTAACATACCTAAATCTGTAAGGCATAACAGAACCATTGTCTCACCCATCCTTGTTTTGTACCATTACAACTTGGCAGCTCAATTTGTAAGACCTATCCTTTGGACATAATGTACCATTACAATACATATTAACAATTTTTCATTTAATGAGCATATTACATAAATTTCAGTTGAAGATTAGTTTGGCAATGAGTATACAAACCAATTCATATATTATGAGTTTCTTCACATATATCATACTGTGATGCTTTAGTCCAATTAAAATCTTTAATTTTTTCTGCTATATGTTTTTCTAAAACTATTTAACATTTTAATTAGTTCTAGATCTCCATTATTCTATTACAAATTGTATTTCTACAATGAAACAAATCAGTATTGCATCACTTTAAAATGCATTTATAATTTTAGAATGTAAATGGAATTTTTTTGCCTTATAAAAACTATGCTCAGGTTAATTATAAAATTCTATTTAATAAGCCTTTTAGTAAATATTCACTTTATATTTTTATTATAGTAGATTTAATATCATATTTAATTTTCTGATATACCTTCAAAATCTTATAAAATATTATGAAATAATTTTTCCCCATTCTCTTATTCCTTTCATATTTCAAACAATAAATTTGATGAAATAAGCAGTCCTATTTATTTGAAGAAATCACGTCTTTATAATAAACTATAGTTATCATATTAAATGTAATTACAAAAGACAGACTTTCAAGCTGCCTATAGTTATCCACTTCATCATATACAACTGATACACATGACCACATACACATGAAAAAGATAACTGATCTCTAATATACATATTTTGTGCTCAACCAGCATTCATCAATTGGTTCAAATCAACATCACCAGCACATTGATAATCACTGCTCAGTTTATATTAATATAGAAAATTTTCAAACTTTAATGGTCGAGCTTCTATCTTCTCTACCCTCCAATTCTTCAGCCATCCTTATCATTGAAAATCTGATGATGAAAAATTTAAAGCCATTGCTGCTGCCAATATTATTAACATACCCATGTTGACTTTGCCATTCTGACCTCTCATGTATAGGACCTTCATATATCCATTTACATATACAGAAAATGGATGGATAGAATATAGGCTGAATCACATGATCACTATCTCTTATACTAGCACATAATTGTTATTATACAAGGCAAAACTCTGCATACAGTAGTGCCACCTTGTGCCAACCAGAGTAATCAATGGATGTCAGAAGGCTTGTGCATAAAATACCTATCTAGTGCCTACTCATCCAATAGCCTTGGATATGAGAGCACTGCACCCAGATCTTAGCATCCTAATATCTGGGCACAGTGCTCTCAGACCCAAAGCTCCTCACTGACGATGGACACAAGGCAGAAACTAGTCTGGGGATATTGGATGAGTAGGCACTAGATGGGAATTTTATGCATAAGCCTTCTGGCATCCACTGATTACTCTGGTTGGCACAGGGTGGCATGGAGAGTTTTGCCTTGTTTATAGGCTGAATATGTAATATAACAGAATAATGGAATATCTTTTACCAAATATAGTTTTGCTGTTTTATCTCAAAAACTACAAGGGAGTTCAAAATGACTCAATCTTAAGATATTAATTATTCAAGTTAAAAAATTACTAATTTTTTTTTGTCATTACTTATTAATAAAGATTCTGTAATTTTGAGCATTAATTTCTAATCTGAATATAAGTTTATTAATAAGAATGTTTTGTTACATCTTAATTACATGTAAATCTAAATTTCACTTTTGCTTTATAAAAAGTAATAAATATAAATATTTGAAAATCAATATATATTAAGTGCAAATTTGTCAACACTTTATTGCTTCATAAAAACTTTCTAGAAAATATATTAGTCAATACATTTTTATAATGAACGAATTTTATTTTACAAATAGATTACTAATTTATGATTTATCATTTGTTTTTTCAAAAATGTTTTTAATATTATTTTAATTATATAGAGAAAATGTCTAGTCACCTAACTAAACAGTCAACTCACATTCATAAATTCAGCATCCATGCTTTTTTTATTTATGTTTTTTTTTTTAATATTAAATGAAAACTAAAAATTAGAAACTATAAGAAATTACTGGAAAATGAAATTTGAAATTGTCAAAAGCAAATAACTGATATAATTTTTTTTATATATTTGCTTAAATATTACAACTTTAACATCACTTATGTTTTATATTTTAATATAATCTTCAATACTTTCTCTTCCTCTTTCCTTTTTTATTTTTGCTTTTTTATATAATATATAATAACAACATTTCACTCTTCTTACACTTTAATACAAAATATATTTATTTATTCTTTACAGTTTCAACTGTTCCTAGCAGTCTTCATCAGAGAATAAAATCGGATGAAGACTGATAGGAACAGTTGAAACTGTAAAGAGTAAATAAATATATTTTGCTTTAAAATGGAAGAAGAGTGAAATGTTATTATATATTTTATATTTACTCAATAATTTTTATCATAAAAAGAATAAATTAAAAAAATGACAGTACTTGTGGGTTGTTTTTTTTTTAAAAAAAAAAGAAAAATAAAGGTATTTATTTATATTTCATCTATTTTGGCTTATCTATTTGGAAGAAAAAAACAACATGAAGTTACACAGTCTTTACCTAATTTATATGACTATTTATTACAAAATGAAAAAATATCCACTTATATGTTATCAGAATAAAAATAAAACAAATATTTCACTTTATAAAATCTTAAAATTTTATTTTTAAAAATGATATTTTTTTTTCCCACAATTTGTTTAACATATCTATGCAGTATTAACTTTATTCATATAAATTTGCAAATTATGAGGGGTTTTTTTGTTATTTATTTGGCTTGTGCTTTAATGGGTCTCTTCTTTATAAAACTGTATATGCTCAATATATATATATATATATAACTATTTATTTATTTATAAACATACTGTATATGCTCAATATATATATATATATATAACTATTTATTTATTTATAAACATACTGTATATGCTCAATATATATATATATATATAACTATTTATTTATTTATTTTGTAATATATTTTATTTGTAATAACCATAAGGAAATCATTCCAACACATGGGCCATAAGAATTTGTAAAGCTGAGGAATACTCTCGCTTTCTAATCATAAGACAGTCTTTGAAAAGATATCAATGAATCCAGCTTATTTTTTTACCTAAATTCATATATATATATATTTAAATGTTCTCATAAGCTAAAGATATTTTATAAAACATGTTCTTGGGAGCACCCATGTCAAAACAATGGTATATTTAGCATTGGTGGTCGAGAGGTCAGTGACAGCTGCTTTACAAGCAGTTGTCCTGGGTTAGCGGGTTCGCTTCCTGGATGATGCTATGACACATGGAAAAAAAATTATTTTATTAAATACAGTTGCTCCAGAAAAATGTTTTATAAAATATATTGATATGTGAACACATATACTCTGCTTAAATAATTAAAAGTTACCTTCTGACATATATACTTAATGTATATGTTATATATGATTTGATTTTCATTAATTTTGATATCCATGACAAGGTTTAAAACGAACTATTACAGATGCAGATGGACTACTGGATTTTAATGCAATAATCAAAATAAAACAATGTACTTCATTCAACATACATTCAGAATTTTATTTTATTTTTAATTATCAGTTTTATTGTTAATATAACTAAACAAATTAAAATTTTTAAAAACAAATTGTTATTCGATGTACCTTTAAAGTATTTGTATTAAAACTATTTATTCAATGCACTACATAATATTCTCTGAAGATAAGAAATTAGGATAGAGATTTAAACATCTGACTGATAATTCCAAAGACTTTTTATATGTATGTCCAAGTATAAGGTCAGTTATCAATGACTAGAATCCATTGTTAATTGCCAATAATAGAAATTTTATCCAAAATATGAATTTTTGTAAGTTACCATTTCTTACTATTATAAATAAATGTCAAGTGCTACTGGGGATAAAGAAATTTGAAAGAAAAAATAATAGCATTTTCAACTAATAGATATTAATAAGGCACAGTCTAATCAAATTAGACAGGGTTCTTTCCCTGCGTTATGTATTGTTTATGATTTGAAAATAAAAAGTTTATATAAAATTTAGGTGCAGCTAGCTTGTGGAAGGTTCCTGTGCATACACATGATGAACAGCGCCACCTAGCGGATGAAAGAAGCATTTCTGCTTTCGGGGGCCCTACCCTGTATGTTCTGTGCACTAACACAGAAACAGCGCCTCTAGCGGCCATTGTGCACCTCTCCACAAGTACCAAAATTTTAATATTTATTTTTTAAAATTTTATAAATATGTATATATTACTTATATTTTGATTTTTTTTCAAATTTTTTAATTTTGTAGAGCAAATGAGCTAAATAAAACTTTATTGACAACCAGAAACTAAAAAGTTAAACATATCCCCCATTAATAGCTGACAAACCATTGCTCTTATACTTTATTGTCTCTATTATCATTATGTGCTGAATCTTAAATTTTTAAAGAGAATTTTAATTATGTGAAATTATGCTTCAGAAAAATACATATAAAAAATATTAAATTTTGCAATAATCATTATTTATTTATTTCCAAACATCGGAGAAGTGAAGTTTGTTAATACATTGATAAGATAATACATATACGAAAAAGAAAAGTGAAAAATCCGTCTGTGTGTGAATATAGAAAATCAGATATATCAATCTTTAACTTGAATTAAAGTATATATCTGTGCTTGAGAAAAACTCTAGTTTAATGAATGATTACTGATAAACGCAGTTACGTCTATCAAAAGTGAATGAAAACGAGGTTGTGAGTGGAGTAAGTTTGGCGGTTGAAAAGAAAATGTGAAAAATCGCCATACATAAATACACTTTATGTAATAAAGATATATATGGGAGATGGTGACCCAGGCCAACTAATAAGTGCTGATTCAGCACAAAATGCATCTTGGGGGTCATTTGTCTTTTAGTGTATCTTTATTTATATGAAAAATGAAAAGAGCGAGAAGTGGAATTTAATACATCGATCTTTATCATTTACAGGTGAAAACAAAAGATTTTGTTTTTGACAAATGAGTTTTTTGTTGTTGTTGTTGTTGTTGTTTATGAGTTATTTGGAAAGTTAATGTTTTATTTTTAGTATAGAAAATCTGATAATTATAGACGGAAAATTAAACTGAATTTATTTCAACAATATGGCCAAAAAAAAAGTGGGGGGAAATATAATATAGTTACTAACATGTTATCTTAAATTACAATATATAAAAGATTAATAAATAATTAGAGAAATAGACACGAATAATAATTTGAACAATTATTAAGTAATTATCTTTAAAAAGTCCGTGCATCAAAAAAAAAATATGTTGAAGTAGATCTAGTGTCTTAACCTATCCTGGTACCTCTCTGAGGAGTACCAAAGCACGAAATCGTGGTCAGGGATTGGGGGGGGGGGGATACCTGACAGAGATATTTGAAGTGCTGGCTCTGGCTAAGCATTTATCACAAAGCTTGTTGAGGAATTGGCAATCCTCACTGTTTATGTTGAAGTACTTTCTGAACATGTATTAATTTTAACAAGCCTCTTATGGCTTATCAAATATGTAATGCTGATAATATAAATATATTGACAGAATCAGTTGTTCTAGGAATAGGCTGAATATATATACACATTACATATTTTAAAAATATTTGCATCAAGCAGTTTAATAATCAATTTTGTCAAATAAGCAAAATTAGATAATTGAAATGTTGACGGCATTGTTTTCATTTTTATTTTTTGAAGTATGAAAAGTATTTTATAAAATATTTGTAATTCCAAGTCAGACCAAATAGATAAATAATATATTAACCTTGGTAATGTTAATAAGCTTTTTGCATGGAATTTAATCATATCATTTTCATTGTCAGCCATAAACCTGTCAGATGAAATTAGCATTTTTCAACAGTTTTGTTTTGATTATTTTTTGTTTCAATTTTGTTTTTGGCTACAATTTAAAATATTCCAAATATAAAGTAAATTTTCAACTTTACTTTGTATGGATGTTATCAAGTAGCCAAAAATTTCAAATATTTGAAAGTATCTTTAACTTCTCAATAGTTCCAAATAGATTTTGTTAAAGTATTTAATTTCTTCACATAACAATAAAGTCAGATTGAGAAATGGGTGAATAAAAAAATAAGAGTTTTGAAAAAAGCTTTAAATTATATACTAATCTACTTTTGAATATTTAATTGCTTTTATCTTTTAAAAAAATAATACATAAATTATTAGAAAATGATAGCTATAAATTATTAAAAAAAGAAAATAATACGATCACAGTAGGAGTAGTTATATATCACCTCCACTACTGTTAGTAAGATAGCACCATTTTACAATTGCATTTTCTGCTTTTATATTTAAAATATCAACTCTCAATTGACCAAATCCTGTTAACTTGAGATTTTAACCCTCTAGTTAACAATAGCTAGAGGCTTAAATACTATCTGTCTAAACTATTAGTTGTCTTACCTATGGAGAAAGAACTCAAAAAATGTCATAAACCTGCTTGTAGGTACTTTTTTACATTTTATCTGAATGTATATTTTATGATGTTGATCTGTCAGGCAAGTATATTAACCACTATGCCTTAAGAACATTCTAAATATACATTGTATGCATACTATATAAACTTTTCCCAGCAGTTAATATTATGTAATACATACTCCAACACTGGTTTAAACCAGTGTGGGATTATTACTTTAGGGTATTACATATATATAATTATAAAGGTTTGAATCCAAAATTCCAATATCTCTTTTGTCATCTACTCTATCATATACAACTATTACACATAATCACATATTTGCAAAAAAAATAAATGATTTTCAATATACATATTTTGTGCTGAACCAGCAATCATCAGTTGATCCAGATTATCATGTCCCGCACATAAAATCAGTGTTCAGTTTATATTAAGATAGCAAATCTTCAAACTTTAATGGACAGGCTTCAATCTTCTCCACTGAAGCCTGTCCATTAAAGTTTGAAGATTTGCTATCTTAGTATAAACTAAGCACTGATTATATATAAATGTGGGAGATGATGATCTAGATCAACTGATGAATGCTGCTTCAGCACAAAATATGCATATTGAAGATCATTTATCTTTTTTGCATGTATGTAATTATATAGGTTCTATAACTTGGAGTGGATGACAAAAGGGAGCTTGAAAGTCTAAGTTCAAAGCCCTATAATTACATCTAGCTTTAAAGTTAAAGCAATATACTTGTATTTAAATATTATATATATATGAAAATATTTTCAAAATAAACTTTATTGAACAGTAATACAGTCCCATAAAACTGTGAATTGTACAATAAATAATCACATGAGTGAACAAAAATCTTTAATTTATTGGTTGTTTTTCATCAGAACAATATATTAGATAGTGATTCTTAATTTATAAGCTTAACATCATGATATTTTAACTTCATGTACAATGTTAACAATAATCTAAAAATATTAAACCACTAAACATCACATGATCACTATTTTTTATGCTAGCACATTACTGTTATTAAAATAGGCAAAACTCTCCATACAGTACTGCCACTAAGTGTGAACCAGAGTAATCAATGGCTTGTGCATAAAATTCCTATCTAGTGCCTATTCATCCTCACTGATGAAGGCCACAAGACAGAAACTAGTTTGGAGATATTGGATGAGTAGGCACTAAATAGGGATTTTATGCACAAGCCTTCTGGCATCCATTGATTACTCTGGTTGGCACTGAGTGGCACTACTGTATGGAGAGTTTTGCCTGTTTTAATCTAAAAATATAATGAGAGCAACTTATACTTTAGATAGCACAGTTATCAAATTATATACTCAAGAATTGAATTTTTTTTTGGTCTAAATAAAAATAAAATACTAATCTCAATTTGGCTATTGAATTAAACATTTGTATTCAACCTGTCATTTGACTACGTAAATGTCACATGTCTTCATGTGCAGCTAATCATACAATTATCTTACTTCTTTCATGTTCTTTAATTAGAAAAGTGAATATACTAAATAAACTTAAAAATAAGTAAAATAATTTATTCATTTTTGTTTATATTATTTAATTTATTTATATTTAATCAATTACATGTTATCATTGCTTATATTATCTATTTAACAGAATACATTCTTATATTTACAAATTTCGAATACAATTATGCATAAATTTTACTGATAGTAAAACATACTTTTTTTATATATGTCAGAGTGTTGATCGGAAAGTGAACCTGGGTCCGCTGCTTTGGAAGGCAGCTACGCTAACTGCTAAGCCACCCACGCTTGACTAAAACATACTTTTGATGAGCCATTAAGAAAATGACTAATAATAAATATTTATTTAAATAATAATTAAGCTAAATGATTAATAATAAATGAATAGTAGGACCAAACATTTTTTAAAAATAATTATTTATTATTATTAATTTAGATGAAATATTTACTATCATAAAATTATATAAATGTTTTGATTATTTACACAGAAAAGGTAAACATTATATAAATTTATTTTATATCTGCCTAGCTTGCTTTCAAGGAACACTTTCATCATTTCCATAGCATTTGAACTCGGGAGATTATATAAATTCATGCATTTATATTTTTTCCAGGACATAATAAATAAATATAATTTGTCCAAACTTCAAACACTTTTTAGCAAAACTCTTTATTTGTACATACAGACACCTATGTTTTGACTGACCTGTAGTCTTCTTCAGAGCAAGTTTATTTTGATCAAACTTGCTCGGAAGAAGACTGCAGGTCAGTCGAAACGTAGGTGTCGGTATGTACAAATAAAGAGTTTTGCTAAAAAGTGTTTGAAATTTGGACAAATTTTATTTATAGGATATTATGGCAAACATAAAGAAAAGTGTGATTTTGGTAAGACTTAATAAATGTTGTAAGTATTATATAGACTCCTGAATGCAAACGTTATTAATATGACTTAATATGACAATTGTAGAAAGCATGCTAAGCAGTAAATAAAATAAATGTATATAAAGATTACCTTTTCTGTGTAAATGTTCAAAACATTTATATAATTTTACATTTTATGATAAAATCAAGAAAAGAAAAAGAAGTTTTCCGAATTAATATATTTACTATTTATATTTTTTTCTTAGTTTATAAGAGTTTGCATTCTAAAGTAAATTTAGAGGTATCTAAAACATTAATTTATCTTTGATAATTTATTTATTTATTTATTTAGTTATATCATGCCCATAAATATATATTCCATTTAAAGGACAAACACAATCAAAAATAAAAAATTTCAGCATACTTTTAATATTTACTGAGGCTATAACCTCGATAATATGCGTATAAAATGCGATAGTAGGGACCTCTACAGGTGTTTTAAACCACAAGCTTACGCTATGGAAGAAAGAGGAGTAAATAGCTAAGAATTGATTGCAAAAAGTAACTATCATATTTCATTTAATTTTAAACTGAATAAAAGAATAATAATTTCTCATTATGCTTACAATACTAGAAAACAATATGGCTATGACATTTCCTTCTTTAATTTATTTTGTATAAAAACTTGCAATATATCAGTACAAAAATAATTCATATGCCAGATTTGTTTATCTGAACATTTGATATTTCAATGTTGAAACAAATTTTAGAATATAATTGCCACTTACTCAGAAAAAAATAAATTATTTTCAAATTATAAATGATATATATATTGTAACGGACGATTCTTATGAATGTGATCAGATTCCTACGACTTATGGTTTTGGAATGCAAGTGATCATTATATCAATTTTACCAGGTACAATGTGACAAACATGTGATTGATGCTTAATACTTTGGTTGCCAAATGTAATAGGATGAGCAGATAATTGTACTGTTATGTACTCAAATTGTACTCATATGCAACAGGACAGTCTACCCATGGGGTGCACAAAGGTGGATGTGTTCATTCTGGTAAGTAAAAAGAGTGTGTTTTTATTATCTATTTTCATGCATACCTTCTTATATTAAACTCATACTTAAGATTAGAAGAGAGTAAGATTTAAATAACTACTGATTCTATCCTTAACTTATCATCTATGTATTGTAGTTTACATCCGCTATTCTAGATTTCGAATTCAGGGAGATGTTATGTGGTTCTCAGTTTCAGGGAATATTTGTATCATTGTATTCTTAATATATGTAAAATAAGTGTATGTCTATTAATAGGAGTGAACATAATATATTGTTTACATGAAAATAATAATCATGACATTTGTATAATAATATGACTTAATAGAATTTAACCACAGAAAAATAAATCAAGAAACGTGTTTTAACATTTCAATAAATTTAATCGAACATATTTACATTGACTATTAATATTTGGATAATAAAATTTAAAAAAAAGTTGGGAAGAACCCATTTAGACGTCCATGGTTATTCTTCATTTACATTTGGTGTAAATCAATGTTTCCATCTTGTTCCCATAAAAAATAGCCACTACATGTCCTGACTAACATAAACGAAGTTCATATTATGTACAACATTATTATAAATATAGTAACATATTTAGTTATCTTTTTTTTGTCTTAGTTAATGCCATGATGGTTTAATAGACCCCTTAAAATGTATAACATGTGTGCATTAAAAGAGAATTATAAGTTTAAGACACACATATAAAAAAGTTAAATAAAAATAAACTCTTTCACCTTAGATTCTTTATTAAAAGTGGTCAAAATACTTTTAAAAAATAATTATAACATACACCAAATCTTTTAATATATGTTTCATTTTGGTGGCAAAAAAATAAAAAACAAGTTTTTAAAAGATTTGGTGTATGTTATAATTATTTTATAAAAAAGTTACGCATAGAAAATGTATTAAAAATATTAGCACAACCTTTAAAATAAACAATTAACAAATGTGTGTATGTGTTGTGTGTGTGTGTATATATATATATATATATATATATATATATATATATATATATATATATATATCTTAGGTAGCATCTTACCTTGTCTTATTTATAATGTTTGGAATATTTAAATAAAAAAAATTAAATTATTATATATGACATACAAACAATTAATTATCCATGATGTCAACTTTATAAATGGGTTTTACAGTTCATATGGACAATGTTCTGATGGCTTATTCTTATGAATCCATGGTAGTTTCTTTATACACAGTTAAGAATTTGAACATCTGATGGATTTGATGACTTTATTAGCCTTCTAACTGGAGTTTTGGAATAAGGTGTAAAAAGAGAAAATTTATGATGGATCATTTTGATATTTATCAATCCAGGCATAGAGAGACAGGACAATCCCATATTTGTCTTTACAATTTCTAGCTCTGTGGACGGTAACATTTCTTCCACAACATTGCCCTTGTTTTCAGCATTGTATGATTATTTGAGTCCACATTTATAAAAATATTTTGTAGTTGATATTAGAGGGGGAAGCAACAATATTCTTTTACTACTGCACATTTTAGATTTAAATTCAGAAATTTATGCTGAGGTATCAATGATGATTTTTTTGAGAGAATCAAATGCTTTATTCTGTTTGTAAATTATTAATTTGCGAACTCTTTGCTTAGATATTTTAGAAGTAAATGTTTCTACTTGTTTTCTAGAACCCTTGTAAAATATTTCTTCAGCAGTATTGCGAGTTCACATTGGTTGATATGAACCTTAAAATTGTTCCTTTAGCTCTTTAATACAGGGAATAGTAAATTTTTTACTCAAGTAAAAGTTTTTTCCCTCCTTGAGCAAAAAGTTCATTTAATATCCTTTATATATATATATATATATATGTGTGTGTGTGTGTGTGTGTGTGTGTGTGTAATTATATAACTGAATATTTGTAAATACAGTAACTAATAATTAAAAAATATTTTATCCACTTAGGAGCGCTTTCGATTATCCCAGTAATCTGTTTCAACTAAAGCTTTGAAATGCTAACTTTTCCATAATTCCATGATCCTAACGTTTGCTGCTTGCCTGTTAATCAATTCATATTTATATTTGTTTATTAGCATAGCTTCTTTAATTTTTCTTTTGTTGTTATTTTTTTCAATTTGCAATATTTTTGCACTGTTAACTGTTAATTTTAACAGTGCAAAAATATTGCAAATTGAGAAAAATAACAACAAAAGAAAAATTAAAGAAGCTATGCTAATAAACAAATATAAATATGACTTGATTAACAGGCACTGTTAACTGTTAATTTTAACAGTGCAAAAATATTGCAAATTGAAAAAAATAACAACAAAAGAAAAATTAAAGAAGCTATGCTAATAAACAAATATAAATATGAATTGATTAACAGGCAAGCAGCAAACGTTAAGATCACGGAATTATGGGAAAGTTAGCATTTCAAAGCTTTAGTTGAAACAGATTACTGGGATAATCAAAAGCGCTCCTAAGTGGATAAAATATTTTTTAATTATTAGTTACTGTATTTACAAATATTCAGTTATATAATTACTTATATTGTTTTTAAAAATACAGACATCGAATCATAATATTATTATATATATCTTTGGCTAAATGTTAATATAGACAATTTGTTAAAATAAAATCATAACAGTTTTTCTTTACTTTAATATTATATATACCTGGGTCTCTTTTTACGCGGACTTATTTAACACGATTTTGAAGTTACGCGATTCATGTTTCTCTGGAAGTCGAACTCCATAATGCGTTATTACTTTAAATAATAAATTTCACATATATTGAAAGTAATAGCACATTATTGGAATTTGACTTTCATCTTAGTAATTTCAATATTTTCAGTGCTTTATAATAGTAAGATTTTATGCAATAATGAAATTAAAATCATGATTTCCACATTTTATGTATACACACATTAAATTTTACAAGATTATAATGTAAATTTGTTCAAACATTGTGCATGTTAATTTTGCATTTTAAATCACATTCTGTTTTTGCTTTTTAAAAAAGAACGTAATCAATTATTAATCATTTAGTGTCCACAAGTTTATTTTTAAAAGGTGAGTAATAGCAGTGGGCACAATTAAATTTGACAATTAAAAATTAAAATCTGATTTTTAATTGTAATTAACAATTTAAAAATTATGGCGACTTGAAATTAATGTGATGTGAAATTTGATTTTTAAATGGAATTGAAAATTAAAAAATTAAAGACAAAAATAAGAATTTAATTTTTAGTTGTTAGTTTCATAAACAATTAATAAAATCATCATCTCAAAGATTAATTACTAATTACATTGTCACCAGAAAACCATTGACACAACATGAGTGTGAAGTTGGCGCTAATTGTATTTCCTCTTGTGAAAAATTGATTTTTTACCAGTTTGCAAATGAATGTGTTTTTCAGCAAATAGCGATAATAATTAAAACATGTATAAAAAAATGTAAATTACTGTACTGTAAATTATGCATAAAAATATATTATTTTGAATAAAATTAAATATTATAGTTAAAAAAAGTTTGTCTTGTATCAATTTTTTTCAAATTTGAAATTTTTTATTAGTCATATTTTATTTCCTTATTTTTTATTTTTTTTTTGCGCAAATTTTAAAGTAATTTTACATTGGTGCTTTGCTTTTATGCGAATTTTGAAAAATCACAGACCGCATCCCCCTTTTTCAATGTAAGTTACGTCTATTTTTGTGCAATTTCATTTGCACGTGTTTTCTGAGGAACCTATCTATCGCATAAAATAAGACCCAGGTGTACATTAATTTTTTTGATTAAGTTCATTCATCCAATCTATTGTATGACATGATATTCATTTGACCAGTTAGGTTTAACTTTTGTTTTAATGTTTATTTATATTTGGCTTTAAATTTTAGTTTGTGATAATTGGTTTGTTAGTTTATGTGTCCTAACATTACTAATTCTATTACTTAATAAATAACATTAATATCATGAGCTTGAATTGCGATTAGGTCTTATGGTGTGTGTACTGATTATTGGAGAGGTGCTGGAGGCATCCATAACAATATATATAAAGCTTGTTTCGAGCTATTGATAAGCTCCATCTAGTGATCATTTAAATGCAAGCTTAAAAGCAAGTTATGAAATTTATAAGTTGTTTTATTAATTACTATAAGTGTACCTTTGATGGCTTTTGCAATGCTATATTGTAGAGGCTATTACTATATGGTGAAACTGAGCTGAATTCAGACCCATATAGCTATCTGGTTTGCAAAGCTGGATTTGAAGACATTTACATGTTTGAAAAGTTCAGACTTTCAAATTGATAGAAAAGTATTTTATAAGTGCTGACTTTTGAGTTAGTATTTTAAATGTAGTTTTTAAGTCACAGCTCTCCACTGAGGTGAGCCATAAGCTCAAAACCAATTGGTATGAAGATAGGGATAATGATAAAGATTTTGAATTCTTTCTCTTTTGGCACTTATAAAAATAAAGCTTGTTGAGAGCTATTGGTAAGCTCCATCTAGTGATTATATATATATATATATATATTAATTCTAATATTCTTACAGATAAATAAATTCATAGTATTATTTCTGGAAGTTTCTGGGTAATAAAAATATAATATCTAAATAGCTGACTCCTCAGAGCTTCTTCTTTCTCAATCTCACCAAACACATTCTTATGATTTGACAAATAAAAAATTCTGAGGAAAGTACTTGTTATTGTTATAAAATACTAGTTATTTAACTATTATATTTTTATTATATGGAAGCTCTCAGAAATAGTACTATAAATATATATGATTGTTGTCCTATATTATTATTCGTCAAAATTTTCCTGATTTTTTTAGCTTTTTGTTTTTTTATAAATTACTAGCTATAATAAAAAAAAATAGTAAAAAATTATACAAGTACGATAATGTTAATTTTTTCTTATATTATTTTACATTAAAGTATTCTTTAATATATTATATAAATACCCCAACACTGGTTTATTATGTAAAGGAAATACACTCAATTCAAAGCACAAATAAAACTTTTTAATAGAAAAGAATGAATAGTCTTATGTGAAGCACTTTTGAAAAAAATTATGAAGATCTTAAATTGATCATATTACTTTTTTTAAGCTATATTACAAATTGTTTTACATTAATTTAACTGACATTTGTGAAATTTTTATTTATTTCATAAACCATTATTGGGGTATTAATGTAAAGTATTATGTAACATTATGCCACTGAGAAAAAAATAAATTTATATCTTTTATTTGATACTGATAAGCTATAAATTAAATTTTTTTTATAAGTGTCACTTAAAATAATATAAAGCAATTTGAAATATAGCATGAAAGAAGTAATGTGGTCAATTTAAGAGATTCATGCTTTCTTTCCAAAGATTTGCCTATATAAATGAATTTAAGTAAAAGAAATAAGATGGTCCATTCTTTTCTCTTTAAAAAATGTATCTTCTGCTGAAGTGAAAGTATTTCATTTACTTAATAAACCAGCGTTGGAGTATTAATCTAGTGTATTGTTTAATGTTAACTATTGGGGAAATTATTCATATTAAAGTATTCTTTACAGATATAATAAACACCTCCATACTTCCCCATTCTTTTTAAATTCATATAAATAATTATACAATAAAAGTCAAGCATTGGTGGTCAAGAGGTCAGTGACAGCTGCTTTACAAGCAGTTGTCCCGGGTTAGCGGTTCACTTCCCAGCTGATGCTATGACACATGGGGGAAAAAAGATACAATAAAAGACAAATAACCCCCAAGATGCATTTCATGCTGAACCAGCACTCATCAGTTGGCCCAGGTCACTACCTCCCATATATATATATATTATATATTATATGATGAGTATTTATCTAGAGTAAATTGTTACATTTTCATTTACCATTGTCAAACTTCCTCCACTCACAACTTTGACACCATCCATTTCAGATAAATACAATAATGATTATTACTAATCATTATCGAAACTAAAGATTATTTCTGGCACAGATATAAACTTTAAACCTCAGTTAAAGATTAATGTATCTGATTTTTTAATTTATATCTCTTTATTTACATGAATTTAAAAAGAATGGGGAAGTATGAAGGTGTTTATTATATCTATAAAGATATTGCACACGGGGAAAGAGAAAGGTGAATAACTCCGTGTGTGTAAAATTAAAAAATCAGATATATTAATCTGTAACAGGTTTAAAGTTTATATCTGTGCTAGAGATAATCTCTACTTTTGATAATGATTAGTAATAATCATTATTGTATTTATCTGAAATGGATGGCGTCAAAGTTGTGAATGGAGGAAAGTTTGACAATGATAAATGAAAATGTAACAATAAAATATTCTTGTATTTCATTTGTAATGCTTAAATTTAACAAAATTGTTTTTTTACGAATTGTTTTTTTTCTTTTCAATCAATACTAATTCACATAAATATATATATATTTTTTAATGTTAATGTCTTTATTAGATTAAAATCAGGAAAGTTAAGAAGAATATTCCACAAGTATATCACACGGATATTTAATCATTTAAAAAAATCTGCAGATCATAATAATGTATAGCAGTTTTAGTAAGAATTCATGAGTTTGAGTATTGAAGTCCTAATGTTAAATAATTTATTATTTATTATTTTTATGGGAATATCAATAAACAAAAAAATGAACAGAAGAACATTAATTTTATAATATGGAAAAGACAAAAATACGTATTGATTTGCATTTTTATATCTGATCTGGGGGTGAGAGTATAGTGGTCACTCTCTTTACAACATATGATATATATATATATATAACATAACACTTTATAAACAGTTATTAAACAAGAAACAATACCATTCCACATATGCTGATATTATGGATGTTAATTTAAAAGACAATGCCTAACTATAATATTTCTATAATTAACATGACTAAAAAAATATCTTTTGCACCATCTTTCTCTCTTTTTGATTTTAAAATTGACAATTTTAAACAATCAGAAAAAAATGTTGAAACTTTTTTCCCCCCCAAAAAAAATCATTTTTACATTTTACAAAAAGCTTATATTCATAATAGATTAATAAATAAATAATTTCTCAATTCAAAGATTTCTTCAATAATAATAAAAATGTTCACACCATATAATATAATGCAGTTTTCTAATTCTTACTTATTTTTAATTATTGCTTTATTATTCAACTTTCTACTTCGTGATTTTTTTTAACTATTGGAAAAAATTAAATTTAGCTAGTCAATTAACGTGAAAAAAAGCATTAAATATTCAAAGTCTTATAGGCATTTTTAAATATTTAAATTCATAGCAAAAAGTTGATACTTTATTATCTGGAGGCAATTTTAATATGAAAAAAATAAACTTATTTAAAATTCATTATTTTTATTTAAAAAGTATTTTTCTTATACTACATTCTTCTTTATTATTATCACCATTGATAATTAATTTTTCTTTTGCCTTAAGTAGTTTGTCCATTAATAAGAGTAGCCACTCCTGAGTAAACGGGTTACGGGATTGATTCTGAATAATGAAAGCAATTAAAAAAAAAGAATAGTTTATATTAATACAATTTGCCATTTGTGGACTTTTTTTATTAATATTTTCATATATATGCATTAATTACTATTATTAGTTTTCTTCTTTTTCTCATACTCCCTATAGTCCTTTCTAGCACGTATTTTACAATTTCTTTTATTCTAAGTACATGCCCAGTTCTAGGTTCTCTTTCTCATCATAATTTTCTTTAAAAAGAATCAAATTTTACCTATTGACTTTAATAATTTTTATTATAAAATAAATATAATTCATTATACAGATTTTTGCCTTTGTAGGTAATACATAATATCCACTATCTATTGTTTCAAGCCCTTCCCCCCCTAACACAATCTATCATATATATATATATATATAGCTCATGGTTTGGTTTTGAGCTTTAATTACATTAAAATACATACTAAATTGTAATGTACAGTATTTTTTTCACAATGTACACACACTATATATATATAAAGAATAGAAATTAGGAAATTATATCCATGCAAAGAGAGATAACTTTTGCTCTTTGTTGTTGCCTGGAAACAATCAATTATTACTAATTGACAATCTCCCTGAGGCTAAACAAGTTTCCCCATTAACCTATAATAGCACATATGTTGGATTTATTGTTACATTTTCATTTACCATTGTCAAACTTCCTCCACTCACAACTAATGAGCTGTTATAGGTTAATGGTGAAACTTATTTAGCCCTAAGGAGATTGTCAGTTAGTAATAATTGGTAGTTTTCTGGCAACATCAAAAGGCAAAAGTTATCTCTGTTTAATTTGATATAACTTCTTTATTTCTATTTTTTATTACAATAACATTCCATGAAAATAATTAATTCAGTATATATGTTATGGTAGTAAAACTTATCTTAATATCTAATTTATTTTAAACATTTTGTGGTTGGCAAAGTATAGTTAAATTTCAGCTCATTAAGTTTTTTATGTAGGTTTACAAGAAATTAGAAATATACGATCACATTTTTTTTTCCAAGCAAGATCTTTCAAAAGCTTTTAGCATTGATCCTAAAAAGAAGAAAAAGGATAAAATTGGTAATTCAACTAGTTATAAAGTGGTTTTGCATTATATTAAGGAGTCATTGATAAAATCAGTAGAAAAATATCTAATTTTAATATAAAGACTACTTTTTCCATTAGCAAAAATAAAATGGTGATTTTTTCCCCCTATAAACCTAAAAACAGTGTACTTTTGAAATACCATGTAAGTTATCAAATTCCATGTTTAGAGGGCTTGAAAAGCTATGTAGGTCAGTCTAATTAATACATGATATAATGTCAGGATTAATTAGCATAAAAATGCCTTTAATCAGAAGTTAAATATACCAGTTTTTACGATTTTTTTTAGAAATTGGTCACAAACATGATTTTGATAATGCAAAAATATTTGCTAATTTAGAAAAGTATGAATTGAGAACTATAAGGGAGTCAATTGAAATATTAAAAAGACCAACTGGTTTAAATAAAGCTGATAAAGTACAATGTATTCCAGCCTTATAGAGACTACTTATTTTATCTCTTTCTTCTAATATAAATTTAAAAACAATTGTAAAACTGAAAAAATATAAACATTTTTTAATTCACATATTCTGAATTCTCAACTATTTTATGCTCTATCGCATTCTTTACTTCACACTCAATCTCATTACTATTTGAGATGTAATGTTTTTTCTTTGTAAAGTTAACTTTAACAAGCGCTGATCCTATTTCATCAAAACATTTGGAAATGAGCAAAAATAACATATAGTTTTAACCCAAAATTACTTTATTTATATCATATAACCATGAAAACATTAAATATAGTTTAAAAGCTTTTAAAAGATCTTGTGTGAAAAAATATGTGATTTTATATCTCTAATTCATTGTAGAGATAATGAAGTAATTCCAAAATGCTGCAAATTAAAGTTTCATTCCAATTATTATAAAATAAACAACATTCTACAGATAGTAAGAAAAGTTTGATTTCTTTTATTCATGATACCAGGAAGAAATTAAATTGCATTGATTGTTTTTTGCTAAGAGAACATATAACGTTAGGCAATATTATTCACTCAGTTCTCTGGTCTATTTTTGATAAAACTGTTTATTTCTGATTTATCAAAGATTCAGAATTTAATACTTTTAAACAAAAAAAAGAAACTAGCTTTATTGATAACTGAAAAGGAAAAACAATTTACTAAATATACTTCAATTGATTTACATATAAAAAAAATTATCTAATCGTCAACTTTTCTCAAATCAAATTTCCCTATTGCAGAAAAGTTTTTAATTATGTGCTAGATCCTAAATTTATTTCAGTTGAAAATATTATTTGGAATGTCATCTTCTTTAAAAGATATTGACTTTTACACTACTAATCTCATTAGATTTAAGGTTTGTGATGTCTTAAATAATATGAAACCACTCAAAAGAAATTTATCTAAAGAAGAATTTGTTGCTCTTCATAATTTAAAAAAAAACGGTCATTCTTTCCAGCAGATGAAGGTAATTCAACTATTGTGCTTAATTGTTTAGATTATAATAACAAAATTTTAAATCCATTTACTAAAAGATTGTTAGAAATTCTTTGACATATTTAGAAAAAAAGACAAAATGTTTTATAAAATGTTCCAGAATAGATGAGGATATGAAAATTAATATTTTCCAAGAAAAGGTTCTTCATTATATCCTAAATTTTATGGTTTGCCTAAAATTCATAAACCTGAGGTACCATTGCACTCTATTGTGTGTGCTATAGATTCTGCCAGAAATCCTTTGGCTAGATATTTAGCCCAATGCTTTCAACCATTAACAGATAATGTTCCATCCAGAATTAAAGATTCAAGTCATTTTATTTCTGAAATTAAAAACTTAAACCTAACTAAAACTGATTTATTAGTTAGTTTTAATGTTTCTTCTATGTTTACTAGTATTCCTGTTGAAAAAGCTTTATCTATAATATATTGTTCCATTAGCAAAACATTGCCTTGAAAATACATTTTTTATTCATGATTTTTAAAAGTATAAACAAATGAAAGGACTTTCTATGGGATCTTCACTATCAGCTGTAATTGTTGATCTCTCCTTGAATAATTTTGAAAGTTAAGTATCAAATGCAGCAGATATAGTCAAGCATTGGTGGTCAAGAGGTCAGTGACAGCCGCTTTACAAGCAGTTGTCCCGGGTTAGCAGGTTCACTTCCCGGCTGATGCTATGACACATGAGGAGAAAAAATACAGCAGATATGTAGATAATACATTTGTTATATGACCTCATGATATTGATGTTGTGAACTCTTTTTTTGTTTGTTTTTCTTAATGATTGACATCCTAATATTAAGTTTATTATAGAAATTGAAAATAACAAATCACTTCTTTTTCTAAATATAATGACTTCTTATAAGTATCAGTTTATAAAAAATCCACCCATACAAATAGATATCTCAATTTTAATTCTCATCATCATCCTGTGAAAATATTTTCTGCAGAAAAAAATATTTTGATGAGGGCTTGTAGTTTGTCAGATAAAGTTCATCTTATTCAAGAAATAGAACTAGCAAAATATATTCTACTTTCTAATAGATACAATAAAAACATCATATATAAGGTATCAATCCTACATAGCATTGATACTAAAAAGAAGAAAGAGTATAAAATTGATAATTCAATTAGTTATAGAGTGGTTTTATCTTATATTAAAGGAGTGACTGATAAAATTAGTAGAAGTTTTATCTAATTTTAACATAAAGATTATTTTTTTCACTAAAAAAAATATGGTGATTTCTTCAATAAACCTAAAGACAGAGTACTTTTGGAATAGCAAGGCATTCAAAACTAATACTGGTGTGGGCTTCATATATGTACACTGAGAACATAACACTGCATGGGAGAACATGACACTTCATTATTTAATGATTTTTTAAAAATTACACTCAGATGATCATTTTTATGTTTCAAACATATAGTTGTAGATTAATAATTTTTATTAGTCATTCATTAAAATAGACATTATACATTAATGGATAATATTAACACCTTATATCATAAACATATAATCCAAGATATGTGAAAAAAAAGTATCATTAATGAATGTAGTTGTAGACATTGTAAAAAATATAACTTCTATCCAATTAGATCTCTTCAGTTAGTTCAATATCCAAATTATCTCTACATGTGCCAGACTGTTATTGTATGTTTCACAAATTTACTTCAGCAAGTACTAGCTTATTTTTTTGCATATATATATATAAACCACACATAATTATTCATAAAAACCCTTCACATAACTCTAATATTTTAACTCACTAAAATATCTTCTAATAAATCAGAATTCAATATTCAATCAACTTAAAGATTATTATCATTTTCTTACTTTTTTAAATTAATACACTATATAGGTTTAAACCTGCATACATTATATATATATATATGCAGGTTTAAACCTGTATAGTGTATTAATTAACATATTGAAATATTGTGCATCAAAGGTCTGCCCATTCCTCACATATGTATGTAAAAATGGATTATTCTCCTGTACATGAGGGGTCAGAATGACTAAATGTCAACCTTGGTAGGATGACGACCTTAGCACTAACGTGGGCTTTGAATGTTCCATCATCAGATTTTCAATGAAATGGAAGGCTGATGAGTTGTAGGTGGGAGTAGTTTGAAGCCTGTCCATTAAAGTATGAAGATTGGCTATATTAATATAGAGCTGAGCACTGATTGTATATATGTGTGAAGATGGTAATCTGGACCAACTGATGCCGGTTTAGCACGAAATACGTACATTGGTGATTATTTATCTTTTCAACATGTGTGTAATCAGGTTGGTCAGCAATATATGAGATGGCATGGAGAGTTGGGGGTCGTGTGAAAATTTGAGTTCGAATCCCGCATACATTACTTTTTTTAAATAAATTTTATATTTAAAATATTTTACTTCCAATGTTAATGCCTCATTTAACACACACACATACACATCTTTTTTTTAAAATCGAGGGAGAAAAAAAATTTCACTACAAGTCATCAATCTTTCTTTGGTCTTTAAAAAGGAACATTGACCTAAAAAGGTTCAGTTTCACATGGCATGACGAAAAATCTGAAATTAATATAAATAGTCACAAAACAAATTTAATAAATTAATTTTTGCAAATTAAAAAAAAAAAAGAATCCAAAGGAGTAGTAAATTACAAGTTTATTTTTTAATTCCTTATTGGTTTTTTTGTAAACAAAACATTTAATTATAATTTTGTTTTTGAAATCACTGTTTCATTATAAAAGTTAATTGTTTTACTAATTAAAAAAAGCTGATGATACCTAAGATTACAATGGTTCAGTGATGGTGGTAAGCTGAAGTTTAATTAAATTTACATAATTTAATAAATCTTTTTTGAATCACATTTATGCAAATGAATTTTTTGGGAGGGACAATTTTCGTACGTAGATACAAAAAAAAGAAGAAGCAGTATTGATTAATACATACTAGAGGCCACATGTATTGCTGTAAAGAGATCAAGTGAAAGAAACCGCCACCAGCCAATCAGCATTAACGGGTCTCAAGAACTATTCGCTTGAGGAACAAACTTTTTTAATTTTTTTCTCCTACTTAATGTTTTGTGGATATATTTTTTTCCAATTCGAATTTTTTTATTATTTTTTTAAAAAAGTTCTATTAATGTGTGTGTATATATATATATATGTGTGTTACTCGCTTTGTATGAAACAAAAGTAGTTGTATATTATGCTTAGTATTCTGTACAATGTGTAGTATTTTTTGTAGTTCTTGCAAAGTATGAAATAAGCTTATTTGATTCTGACGTCATTGGCAAAGATTTCCTATTATATTTCCTAACATTTTCTCTTTTTTTAACAAAGAATATTATAATAGATAACGGGATGAGGTAATGTTTATGAATTGAAATCCGTAAAACCCAAATTACTCAAAATTCTACTAAACTTCAGAGATAATAAAATTTTAGCTTAAAGAGTTAATATGTGATTTTTTTCCCCTACAGTACAAGCTTTTTCATACCTGCACTCCAATATGTGATATATAGGGGGATTTTAATTCAGACTTTCACATGACCCTCAAGTAACCATGCTATCTCATACTGCTGACACCCTTGATCACACATATGTCGAAAAGCTAAATAATCACCAATAGACGTATTTTGTGCTAAAGCAGCACTCGTCAGTTGGTCTAGATTATCATCTCCACACATATATACAATCAATGTTCAGCTTATATTAAGATAGCCAATCTTCATACTTTAATGGACAAACTTCAATCCACTCCACTCCACAACTCTTCAGTCGACCATTTCATTGAAAATCTGATGGGAATGCTCAAAGCCCATATTGGTCTTCTCATCCTACCCATGTTGACCATAAGTCACTCTGATCCCTCATGTAAAGGACATAATCCATTTACATACATATACAAGGGATGGGCAGACCTTTCAGCACTATATTTTAATATATGATTTTTTTATTGAGTAATCTCTGGAATATCTAGGCAAGGTGATGAAGATAACTTTACTTGATGCATTGTTTTGAAATTTTAGTCATTCTATAAAATAGCTAAACATTTTATACATTAGTTTTGCATAATGATGGAAATGTATATGTATAACATGATGGATTCTCCATGCATGTTCAACAATTGAGGTTTGGATATAAGTAAAATTTGAAAATGTTTCGGCTAGTCGTCACCATACTACTCAATTAGTGGATATTTAGCTATGTTTAGCTCAAAGGATAAACAAAACTATTAGAACTTCTATGACTAGGTGGTTAATAAGCCAGGAATATTTTTTTCATTGCTGCATTTTGTGGAGCTTTAGTCAACATAAAGATTGTTTAACATTCATATGTATTACATCAGCACAGTCCTCATGCTTAAACAAATCAATAATAGGAATGACATTATGAGGTCAATGCAACACTATAGTTAGGCAATAAATGGAATTTCGTTTCTGTTAACAATACTATTTCATTAACAACAGATTACTGTTCTTCCAATGATGGGTTTAAGTATGATTGTGCAAATGTATGTTAATCAGTTAGCTGTTTACACATAATGACTCATTATATATATATATATATATATATATGAGTATATATATATATATATATATATATATATATATATATATATAGAGAGAGAGAGAGAGAGTGAGTCATAATTTTTAATGTTGATTGGTTGCAAGACAATTGTGTGAAGATTGAAATAGTGAAAAATAAAATATAAATTTACATATGATAATATTGATAAAGCTTTCCTGATAACATAGTACAATAATCTTGCAAATATTTACTTTTATATACTGATAGATAAAGATAAATGTTAAAAAATAAAAAATAAAGTAATGTTTAATGAATTTTCTCAAAATATGAAAATAAAGATTGATTATGATGAGTTAGAAGAAGTTAACAATTACTAATACCTTGGACAAATATAGATGAAGTGATGTGAAGAAGAGAAGCTAAAGATTGGAGAAGATGAATTGAACTTGGAGAGACCTTCATCCTGCAGTGGATTGGTAATGGTTAATGATGATGATGATATACTGATAGAAAATATAAATTAATTAATATATAAATATTTATTTAAAATTAAAAAATAAGCAAGGTATAAATAAATACAATTTATAAAATTTTACCATTGTCATAAATAGAAAAACGTAAATGGTTACTTAATGTGCAAAACTTTATATATTAATGAAGATAACTAGTTGAAGTTTACATTTTTGATTTAACATTGTTTTTTTTTTTTAAATATAAATGTTTGTATGTGTTTTGTGGTATTTTTGGTAGCGTGCAAACATGTTTCTTTATTTTATATTCAAACTTAGAACAGTGCTCAAAAAGTAAACAATTTTCATTCCACAAAACTGCCAGTCTTTATCTGATGGTTAAAAAATTCCTATAAAACTCCTCAATAATCTACTCTAAACTTCCGTCAACTTTATCATCTTTTAATTCACATCAATTGTTTCATTTCTTGCATGTCTTTATTTATTAATGCTAAAAAATAGTTTTTTGTTTTTTTTTAAAAAAAAGTAAAAATAGTGAGATGACATTCATTTTCAATTAAGTTCCAATTAATGATTTTTAAAAATTTGTTTGAAAGTGTAACTCTTCTCTTCATTCATAATTTTAATTACAATAATACCAATGCTTATTCTTTCTTCTTTAATTTCTGACGTATTATTTCTAAGCACCTTGTAATTTTCATGTGCAAAAGCAATGCCTTCATATGAATAACTGATAATTGTATGCATTTAATAATCTCTAATCAAGGAAAATAATTATAATTTAATTAGCTTTCATGCATTTATAAAGCTTGCTATCATTTCTTAGATAAATCCTAATGATGGATTTAGATCTTACATGATAAACAATATATAGACTAGGTTAGCACTTTTTTTTCTTTGATAGCTTCTAGGTTTTTTTTTCATGTGTCATAGCATCGGCCAGGATGCGAACCCGCTAATCCGGGACAACTGCTTGTAAGGCGGCTGTGCTGACCTCGCTTGACTAGCTTTTAGTTTTAATTTTAAACTATGCTACAGTCAGTATTTTCATAGAGTTTATGTTGTTGAAGTCAGAACAAAAAAAAGTTATTAATATAGACACAGTATAGTAAAATATAAGTGGTTTTTAATAATATAAAAGTCTACAAATAAATCATTATTGTTCAGTAAGTACGTTTATAAATATTTAAACCAGTGATTTTCAACTTGTCGTGCAAATATTTCTAGGAATATGAGAAAAAAATTGAATAAAGATAAAAAAACAAAACCATACACATCAACAATATAAAATAATTAATCAAAAGTTATTGATAATTTTATTTATTTTCTTTTCAAAACTTTCTGATGTTTCAATATTATAGTTATTGTGTGTAGTGACAATCTATAGACTAATTTTAAATATATAAAGTAGAATGGACTTTCAAGGTGATCTTTAATTTTTCATTATCCAGACAAATCTGTGGATATGACCACATGTACATATACCCTTCATCTCTATGTTGAAATTAGCTTGGGATTACAAGGACTTTAGGGATTGTGATTGTAAACAATAAAAAATACAAATTTATAAACTTAATCCATTTTATATTAAATAATTGGTACTTTTGAGTTTTCAGAACAACCAAGATGGCAGTCTGGGTTGTTGATAAATATAGTTTCAAGGGCTTACCAACATGACAGCCCATATTTCATTAACAGTCTTCCAAAATTTATGTTAAATTTTAAAAAAAGAAATAAATTCGGATAAATTTAATTGGCAATATTTATTACAAAATTAATCATAAATTTTAAAAAAAGAATAAATTCCTATAAATTTAATTGCCAATTTTTATTACAATTTTTTTTTTACTTACTTGCTGGACATGTGTTAGTTACATTTACAAAAATAAATAAATTGAAGGCGTACAATCTCCAGAATATGTGTTAGTTATGTTCACAAAAAATATATGGAAGGTCTATAATTCCCAAGTTATGTTTACAAAAAATAAACCCAAATATATATAAATACCATAATTACAGTTTACTCATGTCTGTGGCATGCATGCTAAAAATGAATCTTTTTTGTCATTGTAATCAACACCACATTTTATTTTCATATCATGATGATTAATGACCAATTTTCTGGAAGGTAGGATTTCATGTTTTTGAAAATACTCCACAACATCCTGTTCGTTAACAGGAAGATTCCAAATTTTGATCATTATCACCATTTATCAAAAAAAAAAAAAAACTGTAGCCAAAAAGAATCATGCTGAACTAAAAGTTACAATAACATTAAGAGTGTCTCTTGTCTTCCACAATGCAATATAAGTAAAAAAAAAAAATTGAAATAAATATTCTTCATGAAATTTATTAGAATTTATTACTTTTCTTGAAATTTTACTTTAATTGTTTTTTTTAATTTAACAACTAAGATCATCAAAAGATTATAGGCCCTCAGAATATCTGTAGCAATTTTGAAAGCCATTACAGATTTCAAACTGATGACATGAATAAACTGTAAATATTGTATTTATATTATCATTATTATTTGCTTCATTTTTTTTGTAAATGTAACTACCCATAAGCAGCATGTAAATATGCTATTCATATTTTTTTTTTTTTTGGTTTTTGTAAGATACCTTTGGGTGTAGACCCTCCACTCATTTTTTGTAAATGTAAGTAACCTATCTTCAGGAAGTAAATTCTAAAAAAAAATGAAATAATGATTGTCAATTATAATTTGTTGGAATTTATTTTTTTATTTTTTACTTGAAATAAAGATTGTAAACAAAATTTATCAGAATTTTTTTATTTTTAACTTTAACATTGATTTTGAAAGATTGTTAATTAAATAAGGCTGTCTTCTTGGTCAGACATCAAAACTATATCAAATTTTATCAAAAATATGAACTGCCATCTTGGTCATTTTAACAACTGACAAGTACCAAATAATGTTACCTTGATAACTTACAAATCCTTTAGAGTACAATTAATTATGGTGGTAATTCACAGAACAGCTAGCTATTAGAATAAAGAGATCAGTACAAATAATTTCAGAAACCATTATTTTTAAACAATTATTTAATAAAATTAATAATTATATTTATAAAGCACATACTTGTTACTTTAAAGTAATATATATTAAGGCTACAACCTTAAAACTATGCACCTACTGTTGTTTTTTCAGGCACATAATTTTAAGGTTGTAGCCTTAATATATATTACTTTAATAAAATTAAGTGACAAGCAAAAAAAATTGAGAATAAAATGACCCAAAGTTAACACATAATTTCATAGAATACATATGATTTAATGAAAATATAATATTATTCCATGCTGATTCTTATTGATTAACTAACATAAACATATTAAAATCAAATAATTTGATTAAATCTCAAAGCATACTGTTTTAATTTTTATTTTTTATTACTAGTAAATATATTCGTCATCAGACGAGGAGTCTATTGCTTTGACTAAGGAAATTACAATTAGAGTAACAAATGTAATAAATGTAACAGATGTAATGAATGTAACAAATGTAAACAAAAAAGATTCATACTGTGATTGTGCATATATATTTCCCATAATAAAAAAACAAAAAAACTAGAAAAGACAAACATATGTTATGTTAATAATTTTTATTAGTCATTCACTAGACTAGACATTATCCAATAATGAATAATATTTTATAGTGTAATTTTTACTATACATTCTCATACAAGATAGGAACTGTTTTTTATTCTCTTTTAACACCTTGTGAAGTGATGTAATCATAAACATATGATCAAAGACGTGAAAAAGATCTAGGATTCACACGCTTCCACAAGGGGTTAAAAGTGGATAAAAACCAAGCTCTATCTCGTGTGAAAGTGGTGTAGTAAAAATTACACTACAAAAATATTAAGCATATCTATATATGGCCAATGTAGAATGTGGAAGAAATATGACTATAATACTGTTTGTAGGAGAAAAAATATTTTATTTCAAAATTTACTCTGCATAATATTTTATTCTTAAAAATTGTCAAAACAAAAGTAAAAATTTGTGTTATGATAATATTTATTAATTCCTAAAAAATTGCACCTCGTTTCACAGCAATAGCTTCTACTTAATGAAAGATATCAATTTAAATTAATATGTATGTACAAGTTGTAATTTTTATTAAACATTCTTTAAGAAATGTGGTTATGTGTAGTTTTTGATTTTAATTATTTTATGTGATTACTTTATTATAATTCAATAAATACAGCGAATATTATTATTGTGTTCACACACGTTACATTTTATAGATATGCATTTTTATTGCTAAACTAAGTAAGATTTATAAATAAAATCATTTCTGTGTAAAATACCCAAAAGGGTAGGAAGAGCAGGGAAACAAATTTTATTCATCGAACACTAATTTTAACAAATTAAAATATCAATATAATTCAGTTTATACATTTTAATGATATAAAAGAACATAGTTTTTATATTTTCAGCTAGAATAAATTATATTAAAACATGATAGGCAGTAGCAAAGTATCACTGGTCTTCATCATAGATTCGAACATTATCCTAACACTGTCGCCTAGCTACTGAATCTTCCTTTTTAGTATAGAGTTTGACATATACAACTATTTATTAAGTAATTTATTGCAGAATTTAAATATATTTGCCTTACTTTTTTTAATATATGAGATATATGAGCACAGACTTTCACACAACCCACCACTCTCCACTCTATCTCATAACACTGATACACTTGAATACATATATGTCAAAAAGATAAATAATCACCAATGTACGTATTTCATGCTAAACCAGCAATCATCAGTTGGTCCATATTACCATCTCTACACATATATGCTATAAGTGCTCAGATATATATTAAGATAGCCAATCCTCATACTTTAATGGACAGGCTTCAATCTACTCCACACTCCAACTCTTCAACTATCCATCCAATTGAAAATCTGAAGATGGAATGCTCAAAGGCCACCCTGAGGCCGAGATTCTTGTCACACCCATATTGACCTAAGGTCAATCTGACCCCTCATGTACAGAACATAATCCATTTAATACATATATAAGAGATGGGCAGTTCTTGCTTTTTTTGTAAAAATGGCTAGTTTGAAATAAATCATATAGGATGCTACATGGATTTAGTAGCTGAAATGCAAGCATAGAATGTAAATTGGATATAAAATGACATTAATTAATATAGATAAATATTATAGAATTTTGAATTCTGGAGCAATACTATGTTATCCAGCATTCAAATGTTATTACTATTAGTAATTATGATCAAAAAATAAATATTATTTTTTTGAAGATTTCAGAATCATGGAAAGAAATAATGTTAATAAAAAAAAAAACAGATAACATATTAGAAAGAAGCTATCAAATAAAATGTATTAATTGATTTATTTATACACCAATAATGACAACAATATCATAGATTTAATAAGATTAAGTTCTATATAGAAAGTGTGACTTAAAATTTATGAGTTGTGTGCTTGTTACAACCAAATCCCGTATCATTTTATGCTTTTAGAATGATCTCATGCTTTCAACTTTTATTCAGCTGAAATAAATTTAATGTAAAATGTGTTAATCATGCTTATCAATATAATATAACAATTCCCAGAAATGGAAAGATATAGCAAGAGAGAAATATAATTAATTTTAACTTATAAACTGTATAAATTATACTAATGATCAGGCTGGATACTAATTATGTAAATCTAATAGGCAACTGCCACATTTCAAGACTGTTCAACCCAATCTTAATTATCTAAAGAAAAATCCATGAATATAGCATTCATACTAGGTGTAAACTAGGGTGCTATCCTGAACTCTGGAAAAATACATGGGGAAAGATCGAACTCCCTTCAACATTATTAAAGCTATACTGTGACTAGCTCAGTTGAATAAAAAAAATCTTATCTCATTGGCTATTATAATTTTGATACTTTTAAAACAACATATTTTACAAACAATATATTCACTTCACAGTAAATAATTTGCTATTTTATAAATGATAAAAAATGAAGAAAAAAAGAGAACAAAGGCCAGATTAATAAATAACAAAATAAATTTTTATTACACAATAATACATTCACTAATTAATAAAATGGAATACAAACATATAACCTGGATTCCAGTAAATTTAGTACTACCAACAATAATATAACTAATAATAATAAAACTATTACAAATATTTATTTGAATTTTAATAAAAAATGCAAAACACATACACAGGCAAGTAATTATAATTTTTACTAGATATTAGGTGATCACTTCTATGAAATTTCAAAAGTATTTTGTTAAAAGTCTTTAGCAGAAGGTCTTTCTTATTGAGTTTAATTATTTTTTCCAGTCTTCTTTGGGTTTTTTTAATTTCAGCATTACAAAGTCTATTCTAGTAGACAATCATACTTTCTTGAAAAAAATTAAGGTTTTAAAGTTATTCATCTGGCTTTACACTGTATAAATAAACTTAGGTCTAGTTACTTACAAAGGCTATACTTGCACATCCTCTACAAAAGGCAACATTCATGTAATATATTTCAGCAATTATAATACATAGTATAGGGTAAAACTTTTTAGCAATGATAGGCTAAGTTCAGTCACATTTTCTCTCCAGATAACTCATTAGGAAGGACATTGTGTCTGGACCAATGGACACACATCTGGGATTTCAGCAATGCATCATTATTACAACTTTATAACATGATTTGATTAATCATGTAATATTTTCTAAATCAATAGCTTGAAGTCTGATGATCAGCAATCACACATTTATTTTTTGCATAGACTATAAACCTGAATAAAAAATAAATGATTATTAATAAAAAATTTAATACCTTAAATAAGTCAACCATTGTTTAAATTGAGTCATCCTCATTTTACATTATTACTAGTTATAATTTTTGTTAGTTTATTTAATTACAGAATATAAACAACCTAATACAATTTTATTAATGGTTTAATCCCATTCAGTTTAGTTACATAACAATTTAGTACATTTTTAAAATAATTATAACATTCCATAAACTGACAAAATAAAGCTCATGTTTTTCTTTTCTTTTTAAAAAAGTAAGAACTTTGATAAAATATAAGCAACTATCATTATAATTACTTAAGAAAAAAAATTCTTATATTTACTCTTTCTTTTTTTTAAAAAAAAAAATTTTTTAAATGAAAAATTGTATAATCAGTCTTAATTAGCATTTTTTTTGTATCTGCACACTAAAAGTAATTTTTCATTTTTTTTAATTTACTTTGCCTTTTTTTTATTTTAAAAATTGTCTTAAAATTAAAATTGTTTCCTCTTATTATTTTTTCTTAAACTGTTATTTTAACCCTTGGTTCATTTGATCTGATTTTTCACATTTTTAATAATTTGCCACATATTGAGAATTTTTGCAAGCTTTACTTTTAAATATGTGTATTTTATCATACATGTTTCAATGTAAAATTATAATTTGGAAAAAGTTTCATAGATGGCCAGAAAATCTAAAATTCAGTAAGATTGGTTTAGGAGTCTTTAGTTCCACACCTTGACAACTGACACTTTTATATTTCTGACATTTTCAGATGTCACAAATTTTTTAAACTTTGTTTGGAAAAAATAGTTTGAATTACCAAAAGCATGTTTATGCATGAAATTATTACAATTCAAAATTATCTTTTTATAATAATTGTGCAATAACTATTACAAATCAAGAATATAAATTAGTAATAATTGAATGGAAATATTTTATTTTAAAAAAAATGTTATATTTTTGGACAATGCAAATATATCCTAAAGCTATTGACAAACTTAGTTTCATATGTTATCAATTAAATTATAATAACAAGTATGAAAATATTGTTATATTGCAATAAATATTAAAAAATTTAAAGGTTTAAAGCATAATTAACACTCCCAAATAAAAAAACAGGTCACCCTCCAGCTAAAATTAAAAGTAAAAGAAGCAAAGAATCCATATTAGTGAGGAAGATACCCCCCCTCAATATTTGAATTAATTAAAAAAACTAAAAATGGGATCAATTCAAAAAATACTGACACCACATCACTATCATCAGATGAAGAATATAGTCTTAAGGAAGAGATAAGCAATATAAATATATATATATATATATGATTTAATATTAAAAAAAACATTAAAGCAAGTGAAATCAGGTGATATAAAGGATAGTTAATCAACAACATCAAAACAATAATATATTGCACAAACATTTCTAGTGAAAGTATATATACTCTGTATTAATAATTATATTTTTACTTACTTTTGATCATACTATGTAGTGATATAAAACCTAATATAAGGCACAGAAAAAAGTTTGTTTAGTTCAATGTCATAAGATAATTAAATGAATAATGCTAAAGTCTATGATATATATAAAACAAACACATCTTAAGAAAAACTAAATATAGGCACTTTTAATGTCAGAGGGTTTCTGAAAAAATTAAACTTTTATATAAATGGTATGATATCATCCAACCACATATACTTGGCATTATAAAAACCAAAATTTACATTGGTCACAAATTAATCCATCAGACAAATTAAATAACAAAGAGTTCACAGACTTTTCAAAAATATCAGGCATACTATCAGTAAGAAAAGGTATTGTCATAGATAGAAGTGCCCTTTTAATGCTTTTAAAATATATATTGATGCACAAAGTCAAAATAAGTCATAGATCACATGACCCAAAGCCAGCATTTAACTAAAAGTTTTCTATTGAGTGAAAAATCTGAAATTTTCAGACACCTACATGTCTTCAAACCCAGCTGTCCAACTCAAATAGCTATATGGGGCTGAGAGATCTTCAGCCATATTATATATTAGTAGTCTTAACAATATAAAATTGCATAAGACTTAAGGCAGAGACTATAAATAGTCAAAATAAATCATAGATCACATGAGCATATTCTCTTAAGCTTGTAAGTTATGAACAATGAGGATTGCCAATTCCTCAACAAGCTTTGTGATAAATGCTTAGCTAAAGAAGGAATTTAAAATATCTCTGTGAGGACCTTTTCCCAAACCTCTGATCATGGTTTCATGCTCTGGCACTCCTTAGAGAGGTGCTAGGGTAGGTTCAGACACTAGATCTAAAAACACTAACCCAAAGCCAAGCATTTAACTAAAAGTTATTTATTGAGTGGAAAATCTGAAATTTTCAGACACCTACATGTCTTCAAGCCCAGCTATCTAATTCAAATAGCTATATGGGGCTGAGAGATCTTCAGACATACCATATATTAGTAGTCTTAGCAATATAACATTGCATAAGGCTTAAGACAGAGACTGTAAATAGTCAAAATAAGAGTCATAGGTCACATGACCCTATACTCTTAAGCTTTTAAGTTATAAACAATGAGGATTGCCAATTCCTCAACAAGCTTTGTGATAAATTCTCTTAATTATCATGCTTTCATGACAAAGCAATAATGCTAAACAGAGCAGTATACATTCTTATAGGCCCCACCCTCATAAATAGATTAATGGTAATTCTGAACTCAAAATTTGTAAACCTACATTCAATATTACTCATAGGGGATTTCAACACATCACAAGAAAACTTCACCAAAAATTGGCTTCATCTTCTTTTATTTCCTATGATGAGTAGAAGGGAATTCTTACCAGAAAAATTGGTAACATTTAATAATGGTATATACACATAGCTAATAGACCTGGTATTCTATTCATAATTAATATACAACATAATGAACATCTGTCTAAAAAATTTCCCTCTATCTGATCAATTAGTCATTATGGTATCTCTGGATCTTAAAACCAGTGACAGATCAACAACCATTATGATAAGAACCATCAGACTTCTATTTCCATCATGCATTTTAAAATTTCTATTCTCAGAAATATATATGTATGTGCCAAAAATGAAAAATATACAAATAGATCCCATCCGAATTTGGCATGCTTTTATTAATTTATTATCATTTAATATTAACAATCACACCATCTCCAACAAAATTTGTAAGACTTAAGGATAACTCATATAAAAATCATTTTAATATCACAATGTAACTATGATCATCCCAAATTTCTAGCATTAAAGAAAACATATCAGTCTATTATACATCAACTTAAAAAATATATAGCAAAATAGAAAAGTATTCTTAAATATACCTCAAATCTTAACCAGAAATTATATCATATAGGAATTAGGTCATCCTTCTCCAATTCGAGTATCATCTGTGCAAGTAAAATAAATCAGATACTATTTGTGGAGACTTTATTGTGGAGAAAATATTGACTTTTTTTAAAGGCAGGCTACAACCCCCTTCAATCTACCACAACTTTCATAAGGCAAACCAAAAGAAGAAATTCAATTTACTTCTAATGACTTTATACAAAAACTAGTTGGTACTAGTCAATTAGCCACCACATGCCACTTGATGGCGCTGTTGCTAGTCAAAACCAATAGATATAACATTACTGGGCTGATTTACAATTTCATTGTTATTTATTCAAAAACAAATAAATATAATGCTTTCACCTGTTTGTTTGTTTTTTGATAGGGATTTACATTTATTTTTCTTAAACACATTTTTTTAAAAAAAACTGCATTTACTTTTTTTTTCAGGAAAATGTTCATTTCTAAATTGCATTTTTTAATTACATTAGACATGTCAGCATGTAATGCTGGAATGTGCATGGAGGGGACTGATGTTTTTGATGATCCAAAAGATTGTCCAAAATATGCAATATTCTGATCAAACATTTTAAAATTACATTATACATGGCAGTGTGCAATGCTGGAATGTGCAGGGAGGGGGACCAATGGCTTTGATTATCTGAAAATAGTGGCCAAAACATGTGCTACTCTGAGCAAATAAAAAAAAATTATAAATATTAGAAACATTCCATGTGACATTTTGAAAACTATTTTAAACAAATTTACAAAACAACATTATTTAATAAAATGTAAAAATTCCAAAATGTAAAAATTCCATTTTGCAATTACTATCTGATCAAACCAAACTTATGCTTTTAAAAACAATGACAAACCACAGCCATTTTAGTACTCTCATAACTGTTCTTGCGCAAAATACATTTTTCACATGATTTCTGTAAAATGTTTATGGGACGTACACTTCTGCAATTCATTTCACCTTAAAAAGATGTGTAGGGAAACATGGCAATGGGCTTACAATTATTACTATCTAAAACTATATCAGGTCATGTGAAAAATCATTACTTTGAATCCACATGAAAAGAGTTATGGCCACTTTAATTCTACACACCCTCACATCATACGGTAGTGATCTGTGGTGTTCGCTATTCGCATAGTACTGTGAAGCACAAAAGTGGGCCATAATATTTGTGTGCAACCCCATCTAGATCTTCTTAGCAGCTGATATGAACAGAACAGTTTTATAAGCTGTGTAAATGGCATATTTCTGTGTTTTTGCATGAAAACCATAACATCAAGTGTTATGTGGTGGCTAATTGACTAATATCAAATAATCAATACCAGATTCATGCTATCCTGGAATGGATGGAATCCCTGAACTTGTATATACACACCTTAATAAATTTATAGCACAATACATGACTAATCTCACAAATTTTTTATCTGAAGTGTTATATAAAATGCCACTATGTACCATTAATAAAGAAAAAACAAATGGTACCCATACTAACAATCCAATTTCAATGTCTCCACTAGGAATCAAATTAATATAATCAGTAATTAAAGAAAAAAAGAACTCTACATTAGACCAAGATCATCAAAAATGCAATTTGCAAAAAAGAGTCATCAACAGGGCAGGCTATATTTTTATTCAAGACAAGTATAGAAACCATAAGAGAAAACAAAATATATTGTCCAATTGTTATTCAGCTAAACAAAGAAGCAACCTTTAAACATAATACAAATAAATACAGCTATTAAAATACTAGAAGAAAATAAAGTACCAAAGGCCTACTTATAACTACTTGCTAATCTATTATTAAACCATGAAATGTACATTACTTTAAATGACAAAACCTCATCTCCAATCTTATCACATCAATCCATCCTGTAAACCCCTTGATTAACACCATAGAAAATGAAATATCTGAAATTTACATACCCAGTTTAAACCCCTACAGCTCATGTATAGATTACATGAATGATTTCTTAATCTTTTTGACATCAAAATAGTACATTCCCAAACTTTCTGAATATTCTTTCAGATTATAAAAACAACTATAAGTTAACATTCAACATAGAAAATTCCTATTTTTGGCACATTTACACTGGTAAAAGTTTAACAAATTATTTTAAAGGTAACCCCAACCCATTCTTTGGATTCCAGTTTAACTTGCATCATTCACCCATGTGATCACTTATACAAAATACACTTAAAAATAAAATAGAAATTATAGTCAATTCACTAACAAAATTCATACCTATCAATTTCTGCTAAAATATCACTTTTTAACATAATGATCATGACAAAAAACATATACTAAACTCCAACAATACTATATACCAAAACTTTTGCTAATGAAGTAGACACACTTTGCAGGAAACTTCTGTGGGGAAAAAAAGTTAATCTCAATATCTATAAGATTTTTCAAAAAAATTCGTAAGTTAATATAGATCTTTTCTGTACACAACAATAACTATTTATACACGTGTAAAAGACACAGTTTAAAATTATATTAGCTACATTTTTAATTCTATTACCGTTTTTGTTCATCACTTTTAAATTAAAAATAATAGAAAAAATATAAAGCTAACATTCAATTAGAGAAGACATTTGCGTAAGATGTAATAAAAATATTTTGCTTATATACAAATAATAATTTATAAAAATTATGTTATGCTTGCAACATCATTCCATTATAAAATTAATAAATAATTTTTTCAATATTTGATGTGAAATATTTGAACTACATGTATTTGTGATGAAAGTATTGATTTCAAAATGAGAGAAAAAGAAAACCTTATTCTTTCCAGATTCCTTTTTATTTTGTCTATTTTACTTTTCAAAACCATTAGTGAATGATTGATCTGAGTCCATCTTTTAAGGCATTAAGTGTTAATGATTACTGAGGCATGGTTAGCTTGCTGCATCCAGTAAACAATATAAGGACTGGTTAAGCAGTTTTCTTTAAGAAACCATCTTGATTTCAAGCTTTTACTATTGGAGGACAATATTGTGAGAAGATAGCTCTAAGGAAGAAAAAGCTCTAAATAAATTGAATAAAACTGTCCACCCCAGTTGAAGATGTTGAAAATAATTGTCAGCAGTAGTTTTCCAATTGTAAAAGAAATTCCATTTTAATTTGAAGAATAACCCTTTCCTGTGCAAATTATTGACTGGACTTGTTAATAACATCTATTTAGCTATAACAAAATTTACTTTTCATATTTCAATTTTAAAACTTTTATAATTCAAATATTTGCCTTAAATTGTGATATATATATATTATCAAAATTACAAATATTGAACTGAAATGTAATTAATTATATATTAAGAAACAAATCTGGAAAAGGATTCAGTAACATCATATATATATATATATTGTAACACAACATATTCCATAGAACTCGAATTAGTAACATTACAAAGCTGCATAAACAAAAAAAGGGAGTAATAATTATTATGATAAATTTATTAATATATATATATATATATATATATATAGTGAAAAGTCCATGCTTACCATAACAGGAAGAATTAGTGGTATAATGCAAAACTGTTACTATAAAATCCAGTTGCGGCCAGGGTGTGCTGCAAAGACCCATCACAGCAATACATAAAGATACATTATGTAACCCAACATAAATTTCGTGACTATTGAACCAATTATCATTGTCACTAATGACTGTACTCTAAAAACTACACTTCAAAACCAGAATTTACGAATTTTATTTATGTGAGACTTTATGGCCGACCATGGATAAGATGGTATATATATAAAACTACTAAAGGATACTCTTCCAGGATTAAATGTATAACCAACTACATCAATACCAACTATATCATGGTAAATATATGTCGTTTACCAAGACAGTAAACATTATAGTCAGCTTCATATATAATTGGCTGTAGCTCAGATATATACTCAGGATTTTAGTACAGAAATGTCAGGTAGGGTATTTGCTTTGCAATAAAAGGTAGGCATATAAACTTTAGGTTTTTTCATCATTAATTTAAATGGAAAATTAAATCAATAGCAATGAGACTCTTATTGTAAAATGTAAATCATAAATTATAATATGAGAAAATATGTTCAATAATCATACTGGCTAGCAAGCTTATTTATTAATGTAGATCCTAATATCATGAATACCAATAGAAGTAACAAATTCTGGATTATATTCCAGAATTAACAAAGCAAAGTGGAGGAAATGTAGAAGGTAAATGGGATTTTATTATATCCCGTACATCACTAATTACCCAAGAACATAAACATTAAGACATTCTCTTATAGTATCAGTAAACCTAGTATGCATTTACCAGTGAGAATATATGCTCTAATATGTGATCTAATTAACAGGTTTGGATTTTCTGGTTCTACGTATGACAAATAGCAACAGCATAGTTAGTTTAAGTTATAAAATTAACATTTATTTACAACTCCATCAATATTAAATAAATAATTGATTAATACAATATTTACAAAATTAAGCAAACAATAAATAAAATAAAAGACTGTCACATATACTTGTTTCTATAACTGGATAATGTACATGAATTAAACTAATCAATAAATAAAATAAAAGATCATCCCATGTACTTGTTTCTATATATGAAAAGTGTACTTGAATTCCAAATAAACAGAATATAAGATTTTCCCCCAAATGGATTTGATTTCAGCCCATATGGGAGAGAAGGTGTGTTCAAACTAGTCAATAACTTTTCCAATATGTCAATATCAGAACCAATGCACCTATACCTCAGATTTATAATAATAACATCAGCCATTGGTATTGATAAACCTGTGAAATTTAGCCATAATGAGATAATAAAACAAAGAGGGAATTTTTGAACCTCAACTAAGTTGGGAATTTCATATAACTGATCTATAATAAATTATGAAAATAATTCATTCAAATTCCCTTTGTGTAACTGAACATGCAAGATTGACTTAAAGATTAAGGAAACAATATAAACACCATAATGTATGGAGACTCTGCTCAAACACACATTTATCCAGCAAAGAGCAATGATATATCTATGGATGTCTTTATCCATGCAAAGGAATAACAAAGCATCAAGTGGTCTGTGGGGTTTTTTAACCATCATCAGAATGACAAGCCCAATTATAAACTGATCTGTGTTTTAACCACCAGTGCAGAAACAAATATAAAGAATATAATAAATAGCAAATGATTATTCTGCAGATTAAATAACCAGCACAGAATAATACCATAGAATATTGTAAAATAGTGTTAACATTTATTTTCCAAATAAAAGAGACATAAAGTGACCCTCATCAATAAATCTGCTAAATTAAAGAACAGATGCAGTCTTATTAAAGTGAATTAGGACATAAAATGAAATAAATACTTCAGTATAGTAAACAACTAAAATGATAACCAACTTTGCCTAAAGCATAAGCAAAATAATAATACATAGTAAATATAATATGAGTATAGGCACAGAACTCTGGAAAGACATACAGGATTAAGCCATGTGATGTTGATGCATGTTATAGATTTATTAAATAATCATTAAACCTTTCCGCAATTACTGTTCTCTAATCATTGATTTTCTTCAATCTCTATAGTATATGTTCAATTCAATTAATCTAATCTGATAAATAATTATTTTAAATCCAATAGAATTTATACATGAAATTCATACAAGTATAGAATAATATGAGTTTGATTGTACTTTTCTTCATTTCCGCCCATAATGAATATTTCATAATCAATTGATTCATGTGTAGGCTCTCTGAATACTCGGATATTTTTAAAAGATAGGACATGTATAATTTTAATTAGAGTTATTCCTCGAAAATTAATAAACTTCATTACTTATATTTTAGGAGTTACTCCAATGTTAAAATATTTCATTACTCTTAATATATTTAGTCAGTGTCGAATTATCCAAACAAATAACTATGACATTTTAAAATAATTTTCTGATTAGCTGTTATCTTCTGTCAGTAATTATTATTATTATTTTAGTAATAAGATAACTTACATAGCAGGAATGTTATCTCTAATATCAGTCCAAAGTGGGTTATAGCTAATTTCCTATCATTCAGACACTAGCACACAAAAAATATTAATATAGCATTTATCTCTACACATATATAGCACAAGTATATGTGTTAAAATCATGAAATTAATATATTCTATCCAAGGTTAATATAGCATTTCACTCTGCACATATATAGCATAACTAAATGTTTTAGAGTCATAAAAGTAAAATATCACACTCCAGGTTAATATAGTTTGTAAACAATGAAGTGGATTGACCTTTAAAATTATTATTTCCATTTTCATGGTTGCTAAATTCCAGTTTCAATTATAGACATTTTGAAAGACAGCAATTAGATTTTTGGCTAGAAGACTCAAACAGATTTGTTTAAATTTAGTTATAATTTTGTTATTAATACATAATAATATTGCAAGTTTAAATTACATAAGAAAAGTTTTAATTTAATTTCTTTCTTTGTCCTTAAATCTTCTTTTTTTAAAAAGGGGTAGTTTTTGTGTTTGTTATTTTTTGTCTTGCATTGGTGGTCGAGAGATCTGCGCGATTGCCTTGCACTTGCAGGCAGTTGCCCGGATTGCGGGTTCACGTCCTGGCCGATGCTATGACACTTAAAAAAAAAAAAGTTTTTTTTTTTACCTCTTGATATTTGCTGTTTTCTAACACAGTTTTTTTTAAAAAATTCTCTGAACCTTCTCTCTCTCTCTCTCCACCCAATCATATAGAAACTCATTTACATATTTCTGTTAAAATGAGAGCTAAGAAAAAAAATGTGTTTATTATTCTATCAACTAATTCAAGCTAGATTAACTACATAAATCATTTTAACCAAATTAAATAATGTTTAGGATTATTTAAAAAAACAAAAACAAATAATGATTTCTTTTTATCTGAGAACTTGATGTAATATGCTGTTAGTTTTTTTTTAAGTTAAGCATAGCTGGTGCTAACTCAATGATTGGATAAGAGCAAAACTAATTTATGAAAAAAGATACAATAAACAAAGCAAAAAAATGAAATTGTATAAACTCATCATTGAGTTAATTTGAATACAAGTGCTAGCTATGATAATCAAGTCATCTAGAAGAAGATAGAGAAATTTTAAATCAGTTTCACTAAGTTTTATATTTTATACCAAAATATGAAGTCACAATATATATGTATATAATGAGTGTGCTATCATCAAGGCAGTTTCAAACTGCTGTCTTTCATCAGTTAGGTGCTATAATATTCAGACATTAGATCTAAAAATACCAGCTCAAGTCCAGCATTTATCTAATAGTTAACTATTAAGTAGAAAATGTGAAATTTTCAAACATCTACATGTCTTCAAATTTAGCTAACTTTAATAGCCATATGACACTCAACTAAGTTGAAATACACCATATATTAATAGCTTTAGCAATACAACATCACCAAAGCCTCAAGAGCAAAACTATAATAGTAAGAAAAATCAAGTCATACATCATGTGACTTAATTTAATCAGCTTGTACTAGAAATGTAATATAATGAGCATACTAATAGCTCTTAACAAGCTTTTCAAATATCTCTATTCCCAAACTGGTTCCAGGCTGCTGGCTATTGCCAGTGAAGTGCTAGGTTATTCAGGCAGTAGATCTCTTACTATTATAGTTTTGCTCTTGAGGCTTTGGCAATGTTATATTGCTAAAGCTATTAATATATAGTGTATATGAACTTAGTTCAGTTTCATATGATTATTTAATTTAGATAGCTGGATTTGAAGACATATAGATGTCTAAAAAATTCAAATTTTCTACTTAATAGTTAACTATTAGATAAATGCTGGACTTGAGCTGGTATTTTTAGATCTAATGACTGAATATTCTAGTACCTCATTGATGATAGCCAGCAGCATGAAACTGGTTTGGAAATGGATATTCAGAAAAGCTTATTGAGAGTTATGAGCATGCCTATTATATTATATTTGTAGTACAAGCTTATCAAATTAAGTCATGTGATATATGACTTGATATATATATATATATATAAATTAAAGGGCTAAGCCTACTAATATATGGAGTATCTGAATTAAGTTCAGGCCCATATGATTTTTTCAGTTGGAGAGCTGACTTTAAAGACATGTAGATGTCTAAAAGTTTCGATCTTCTTCCAACAATTATCTTTTAGATAAATGCTTTGCTTGAGTTGGTTTTTTTAGATCTAATGTCCCAACTCCTCACTGAAGAGACCCATAGGTCGAAACCGGTCTGGGGATGGGGACAATCCAAGATAAAAATGATTTGAATGCCTTCTCTTGTAGTAGCATTTATCATAAAAAAAGCTTGTTTAGAGCTATTAGCACGCTCTTAATTTTACATATTTGTAAGTGCAAGCTATATATAAGTCATGTGACATCTGACTTGTTATTATTACTATTATTATTTTGCTGTTGTGGCTTTAGCTAAATTAAAGGGCTAAGCCTACTAATATATGGAGTATCTGAATTAAGTTCAGGCCCATATGATTTTTTCAGTTGGAGAGCTGACTTTAAGACATGTAGATGTCTAAAAGTTTCGATCTTCTTCCAACAATTATCTTTTAGATAAATGCTTTGCTTGAGTTGGTTTTTTTAGATCTAATGTCCCAACTCCTCACTGAAGAGACCCATAGGTCGAAACCGGTCTGGGGATGGGGACAATCCAAGATAAAAATGATTTGAATGCCTTCTCTTGTAGTAGCATTTATCATAAAAAAAAAAGCTTGTTTAGAGCTATTAGCACGCTCTTAATTTTATATATATATATATATATATATTGCTATGTGTGAACACATTTAATATATATGCATAACTAAATTATACATTTTAAGAAATTAAAAAAAATAGATCAATAGAGTTAATCATACTAGTAAATGTTTAATAAAAAAAATTAGTCTATAGACTTTATAATGCTATCAAATATTTTGTAAATAAAATGTAGTTTTTAAAATTGTAATGGATAAAATGATAATCCATATTATGTAAAGGAAAAGAAAAATTTTAGTTTTAGTGCCACATATGAATTTGATATGTATAATTTTAAAGTATGTATAGTATTTTGGGACTCTTTTAGATTTGTCTACTGGTTTAGATTTTAAATTAATAAAATGCTATTTTTTGCAATAAATTGAATGGCAATTCTAAATATATTATTAAAAATTATAATATAAGGCATTAAAATTAAGAAAGAGAATAATTTTCAAAAGATAATCATGATTCATTTTTTATCTTCTTATTGCTTATAATGATAAGGAAAATATATATGAAATCAGAATAAGGTTGTTTTTGATAAACATCCTGATATAAATAAATATAGACTTGATGCTGTGCTAGATTTTAAAAAATCATTGTGATATAAATAGGTCTGATAAAAAAATTGACAGCAGTCTAGTTTAAGTCTTATCATAAAAAAGCAATGCAGAGTAATGCCATAAAGATAGGAAAACCACTTGTTAAAAACACTCATAGTTTTGGATAGCTTATCTTGCTATTTTAAAATATGTATCAATATTTTATCCACTTCAGCAATTATGAAAACAGTATCTAGTAATGGACTATTTTCCATAAGCGACTAGAAAACTTTACCAAGTTAGTCAAAAAACTGGAACTATGCAATCAGATGCATAAAAATGCAGCAGTTTGCTAAAATACTACATTTTATCTACTTTAAAAAAACATACTATAAGAAGAGAAATGGATTTTTCCAAAGACCCACCATACACTTTTCAAGGAACTCATCTACAGATGTTTGTCATCACAAAAATGATAACAAACAGGATAGGATTAATAGAGACTATTAATAAAGATAAAGATTGCATGTAAGTAATAAATATATATTTGCAGAAAACAGTGGTTTAACACTTGAAAAATATTAATACATTTGATAAGATCTAATCTCTATATTTATCCATAAGCTCTTTAAATTATAATGTTTATAAGTATTTTTTTCTGACTTTCAATATTTTATATTTAATTTATCTGATAATAGTTACAAAAGTATAAGCAACAATTTTATATTTTTTTGTTTATTTGTTATAATTAAATTGTTAGCTTATTTTTTAATTAACCAATTTAGTTTGCATTTGCTTTTTGAACTCATTACAAACATACATGTAATATCTACTAACTCTGATAACTCATACAGTCTACTGGGGAACATGTAAGAATAATGGTAGCAATTTAATTTAAATTGATGATTATCAATTCTATTAAAATGTATTGTGGAAAATTTATAAATGTATTTTATAAAATATAAAAGTATTCTTGAATTAATAAATAAATTTTATACATTGACTTGTTATCTGATTATGATGGTCAATAACTATCATTTTCCTTAATATACTTTCTCTTGGCCATTTTTGGCTACATTTCTTTCATTTTATTCTCATTTTACCATAAAAAGTGAGCTTAATCTATAATAATATTTTATTTTAAAAAAATCTGCAGAGGTCAGTAATTTAGCAAAAAAATTGAATATCTGCTGCCCTATATGGAATTACTAAGAGCCACGTGTCCATCCCCTTTCACCTTATATGGTACTTGAAAGAACTGGTTGTCAATCATACCATTGTTGAGTAGGAATTTTTAAATGTCAACAACAGAAACTGCACATAATTTTTTTAATTTTTGATAATAGTTTTTGACCATAAAACCACATATTTTCCATAATTATTTATATACTTACAATTATTTTTCACAATGTATTGACTAAAAATGTGATTAGATTTAGATTTTTATTAATAAATATTTAATTTTAGAAAAAATACAGATGAGAGAAAAGATTAATCAGCAGTTCTACTTTTAAGACAAAAGAATTCAATGGTGACTACACTTTGCAATTAATTGAAAAATAATTCTTTTGTTTTGTTGCAGGCCATTTTTGACATTTTTTCATACATTTTTTTACAATTATGAGTGTTTTTTCATTATACTTGAACAATTTGAATAAAATAATTCAATTTTTAAAAGCCAAATCAAAACAATTTTGATTATTTTACTTTAATATTTTTATGAATAGAAATATAATAGACGAATAAGAACAATGAAAATTGTACTCAATCTGATGAATAAGAAAAATCATGTTAACATTTTAAAAATATATAGATATATAATTATTAGTAGTTATATTTACAAAAATTGTTGTGTACATTAAAACTTTTTAAGTTGAAATTTCCATTTGCAAGTTCCAAGTGTTCAAATTGAACTTTCATCTAGCGTGTATGTTCTGTTCCTGATAAGTCTGTATATTAGGCATTAACCAACATTCATGTACAGTGGCTTTTTCCAATTTTATGACTCAGAGTTGATTTCACTCATTATAACATTAGTTAGATGACAAAAAGTTGCAAATGTTTTTAACTAGATTTTTATGACTGAATATAAAATTTCTTCCAATAATTAAATTTCTGGTCAGCAAACTCACAACCCAAATGAAGCTTTGGTTAGTAATGCATGTTGATGGTATAGCACAAGAAAGTGATTTTAGTCACAGTAAGTATGGAATAAGATGATAAAAGATATTAATATTTAACTAACATTTTTTTCCTATAAAATTAGTGATGAATGATTCATTGCATTCTGGGCTGAGACTTCTCTATTTATTGTTGATCTCTTTGTATATATATCTGATACACTTTTAATTTAAAATTTATAAAACTTATTTATTCTTATATCACAAGTTGTTTTCCAAAATTGGCACAATTACTTTATATAGTCTATTTCAATTATATATATATATGCTGGAATTATTAAGTTTTTTCATTTTACTTTATATAGTCTATTTCAATTATATATATATATGCTGGAATTATTAAGTTTTTTCATTTTTCAATCTACTCAAGATTGATTTCACAACACTATTAAAACATTTTAATTTTTTAATCTATTAGAATTAATGAAATTAAATATGCAAATAAAATCTTTTAAAATTACTAATGTTTTATAACAATCAATTAAATACATAATAGGTGAGTAATCCAACTTCTCTCTTTTATTAAATCATTATTTATATATAGTTTTTTGTTAATTCTGAGGATTTTTGAAGATGTTATTACAACATTTTTATTTACATATTCTGACAATCTACACACACACACTTATTTTATACATTGGTTTAACTTATATCTTTTTCATTTCATATGGTATTTATCAATTTGAAGATAGCAATAATAAATTTACAGTTGCTATTTCCTCTTTTAAATACAAAAATATTTGTCTTATTATATAATAATTATTGTTACTCCTTTTATTAACAGGTTACATTATTTAAAATATGAATTTTTTCTACAGTACAGGCTTTTTCATACCTGCACTTATATATGTAATATATAGGGGGTTTGAACTCAGACTTTCACATAATCCTCAACCATCCATGCCATCTCATACTACTGATACACTTGATCACACACATGTCAAAAAGATAAACAATCACCAATATACATATTTTGTGCTAAACCAGCACTCATCAGTTGGTCCAGATTATCATCTCCACACTTATATACAATCAAAGCTCAGTTTATGTTGAGATAGCCAATATTCATACTTTAATGGACAGGCTTCAAACCATTCCACTCCACAACACTTCAGCTGTCCATTACATTGAAAATCTAATGAAGTGAATGGCTGAAGTGTTGTGGGGTGGAGTGGTTTGAAGCATATCCATTAAAGTATGAAGATTGACTTTTCAATGAAATGGGCAGCTGAAGTGTTGTGGGTGGAGTGGTTTGACGCCTGTCCATTAAAGTATGAAGATTGGCTGTTTTAATATAAGCTGAGCTTTGATTTTACATATGCATATAGATGATAATCTGAACCAACTGACAAGTGCTAGTTTAGCACAAAATACACATATTAGTGATTGTTTATCTTTTCAACAAGTGTGTGATCAAATGTATCAGCAGTATGTATATAAAACACATATCTTTTTCTTCACTTATATATTTGCCTATATAGATGTGCCTTCATTTTAACTCATTGTGTCTCATAAGTTTTATATCATTTTTTTCCAAATATTTTATTACATATACTATCTAAGATATTTTATTCTTAGAGCATTGATTACTTGCAAACCCATTTAGCATTGAGCATTATTACATTTATTATTTCACCAATACTTTGCGTGCAATTTTAAAATTATAATTTCAGTTTGTAATGTTAAAATTGACTATTTATTAGCCTGCATTCAGAACAGATTATATTTACCTGTTTAAGGATGTTTATTTAAACCTCTTTATATCAATAATTTCAATCTTTGTGGTTAAGTTGCAACTGTTAGTATCTGTATAAATATATTAGACTATAAATAAAGGGGGAATTCCACCTTTATTATTAAAATGAGATTGTCATGACAACAGTTGAGATTGTTGATTGTTTTTGATATTGGGATTGTATAAGTGTCTGATTTTTAATATACAACTATAGAGAAATAGTAAAGAAAAGGCTTTGCTCATGAGGATTTCCATATGTAGACAATTTAGGATTTGAATATTTTTTCATTATTGGCTTATCCTTTAACTAAAAATAACTGTCTCATTTTCTGATAAACACTAAAAAATTAGCTGAAGTGATTATATGTCTGCTATCTTATAATAAGAAAAACTTTACTATTAAATAAAAATATTGTTACAAAAACAGAATGAATTTTATTAAAACCTTCATTTATAGTATATTGACTTATGGCAGTGAGACATGGTCCTTGGGAAAACAAAAAAAAGAGATTGAAAGAAATGAAAATGTGGCTTTGGGTAAGATTAACTCTATAGAATGAGTTGAATAGAAAAGAAGACTTATGATCAAATATTAATAGAAGTTGGAATAAAATGAGAACTACTGGATGTGATAAAAATAAGAATGATTAAGTTTTTGGATCATATTTTAGACATGGTAGGTTTTTACAAAATATTTTGGAAGGTAACATTTTAGGAAGAGAACTGAGAGGCAAAATGAGGATATTCTATCTTAACAATATAATCAACAAATTGGGTATTTTTCATATGCAGATATGAAATGAATTGGTGAAGACAGAACAATGTGGCTACAATGAACAGGCATTATCATTAGAAATTGATCATAATAATCTGATCTTAAGTGCAAATTAGAAAAATGTTTTGCATGATCAAGCTTTAAATCAATTTCAGAGCATAATAAGTAGATGGAATAACACTTTGGGTGTGTGTGTGTAACTTAGGTTGATCAATTCAAAAACTTGACCACAAAAAGAAAACATATATTTTGTGTATGTGTGTAAAAGAAAATTCTTACAATTCATCTATTTAAAAACATTTTTCTACAAAAATAAATATCTATTTTAATATAATGCAATAATAATTTTCTTTGTTAATTTTTAATGTATGAAATTTTTCTACAATATAGGCTTTTTTATACCTGCACTCCAATATGTAATATATAGGGAATTTGAACTCAGGCTTTCAAACAACCCTCAACTATCCATGCTATCTCATACTGCTGACATACTTGATCACACACATGTTGAAAAAATAAATATTTTTGTGTAATCTTGTGTTCATTTTTTAAGTTCAATTGTAAGTATAATATCATTTTCTTTTTACTGAATTATGTTTCTATGGTGCTTCTAGGGAAATATGATGGAAAAACTCTAAAAAAGGTCTTTCCAGCACTTTTACATAATGCCACAAATGATTTCTAGTTTAAATCATGTCATGAAAAAATTTCTTGATCTTTAAAAATACTATACAAAAATTGCTAATAAATAAAAAACTTCAATGAGAGAATTAATTTTTTTTGATGATCAATCTAAATTGAACTATTTTTAAAAAAATATGCTTTCTTTCATCTGTGTAAAACTGTACTTACTCCAAAAGAAATTATATTTTTGAATTCTGCATCAATTACTGAAATTAAAAATGTATTTAAAAATCACTAAATAAAAGAAACTAAATTTAAATATAGGGGATTTGAATTCAGACTTTCAAGCAACCTTCACCTATCCACACTATCTCATACTACTGATAAACATAACCACACACATGTATAAAAGATAAATAATCACCAATATATGTATTTTGTGCTGAACCAGCACTCATCAGTTGGTCCACCATCTCCCACATATATGCATAATCAGTGCTCAGTTTATATTAAGATAGCAAATCTTTATACTTTAATGGACAGGCTTCAATATACTCCAACCTCCAACTCTTCAGCCATCCATACCATTGAAAATCTGATGATAGAATGCCCAAATCCCATACTGATGCCAATATTGTTGTTATGCCCATGTTGACCTCAAGTCACTCTAACCCCTCATGTATAGGACAGTATTTAGTAACTGTGAATCTTAAATTTGTTTAACTAACAATTGTATGTGTGTGTGTGTGTTGTGATGTTTATAGTTATTTCCTGTGGTAAAATTATTTTAACTAATACTATTATTAATATACAACTGTGTATATAAAAAACGAATTAAACACATTTATAATCATCTAAAAAGGAAGTGAATTAATTTTGTAAGTGAATATTAAATAATATTCTGATGATGAGACAATTATGAATCAAAATGATGGTTTTGCAGCGGATTTTACGGCCAAACAAAGGCAGTGTTTTGTTCAGGATTGTCAAAAGAGAGTAGTTATTCATAGCTGAATGTGATTCAAGGTAAGAAAGGCCAGTCTACAGCAGTTATATTAAGGGACAACATTTTGTAAATGGACATAATTGTGCATTTAAATATAGTATATATTTTTTTGGTTTACCACTTGTAATAAATTTATATTTAGTTGTTGAAAGATCATTTCTCATTGTATTTATGTAAATATATATTGAAAGTATATTAATAATTTTTATTAATCACTCATTAGGATTAGAGATTATCCAATAACAATATTTCTATAGTTTAATTTTCATTTGCTATCTTAATATATACTGAACAATGATAAAGATATGGGTAAGATTGTGATCTGGGCCAACCGATTGCTGGTTCAGCATGAAATGCGCATCTTGTGGATTGTACATCTTTTCACATGTCTTTGCTCATACGTTTATGAAGATGCTAAAAGTGGATAGAGAACATTCCCTATCTCTCATGAGAGTGGTGTAATGAAAATTAAACTACAGAAATTTTATGTAAATGCATGTTTGTTTCATTTCAAAGTTATAGTTGGCCATTTTTCAAAATAAAAAAATCAATGTAAGTTTAGATGGTGGAAGATAATTTGTCACGAAAAAGTAAATGAATGTTAGTAGACCTTTGTATCATTTCCACTTTGTGGTCATGTGTATCAGTTGTATAAGATGGATTAGGAAGTTTGAAAGACTGAGTTCAAGCCCCTTATAAGTAATTAAAGTTATAGGCCATCATTTTTCCAAATAAATATTGCCGAATTAATGCTATATAAAATCTCACCGCGACTATTATGTAAGTGCCAAGAAAGCTAACAAAATGACAAAATTTGTTTTGAATATTTTAACTTCCTTATCACTCTCACTATCTCCCATTTATATCTCCCCATATATTTTAGATATATGTTGGTAAATTAGAGGTATAATATACATGATTATTTTATAGCACTTGATAAAAATATATATGTATTATTGTCTCTAAACAAAGTTCCAGAAAAAACTTTATAACAAATCACATTTATATAATTTTCAACAGGCTGGACTAAAGCAATAAAGGCTTTAATCTTACCCTGACTATTTTTATGAATGAGAATAAATCATCTAATCAGATGGTAATTACTCTAATCATTAGACACTACCTGAACAGTGAGTGGAGGTAATTTAAATGGATTTTGCAGAGATGTTGAAAAATAATTTTTAAATATATTAGTTTGAAATGAATATTTAGAGAACATTATCCTCATTAATAAAAACATGTAATAAGCAATTTGAGAAGATAACAAAATTATAATCCATTTTCTATCTAATAGCTGGCTTCTATATTTTGTCATTATCTACCTACTCCTGAAAATTTTTTTCTCTAAATGCCATCAATCAAAATTTTCTCTTCAAGTGCATTGATAATTTTTTATGTAGTTACAAGTCCTTATTGATAAAGGTATTTATTTGCTTCAGATAAATGAGATGAAAATATTAATATCAAAAAAATATTTATTCTTTCACTAGATCTAGGTCCAAGATTCTCAGTAATGAAGGCTATAAGTAAAAGAAACTAGTCTTGGAATATAGACAGGATAGAACTGGAACGTATTCTATTACTTTAACCAACTACTTATCAGCAAGAATCTTTTATTATTGAACCAAGTGATCATATGAAATGTTTTTTTTCTTCTGAAACAATGCAAAAGCTTAGTTTTTTTTTATTTTAACAGGTTAAAATATGATCTTTTTAAATAATAAAAACACGAATGTAAATAAATTTGATCTAATTTATAAAATTTTCTAGTCTTCACAACATATTTTGGTATACCCACTAGTTAGAGAGCCATATAAATAACATGAGAATTTAATTCTTAAAATCTAATATCAGACTTTATATATTTTACTTTTGTTGTTTTTTTATTTTTCAATTTAATTATACTTGACTTGTAAATTTTTTACTTTTGAATTATTATTTAATCTACTTTATTATATATTTTATATAAGCCATTTTTAAACAAAATATTGTCAATAAAATATATTTTGAATTCAAAATATTGTTTTTACCAAATATATATGGGAATGATGAACAACGTTTGTGTTATACCCAATGATATTATAATAATTGGATATCCTCTCTCATCACTACATATATGTCAGAGTAAAGCATATTTCTACTATGATTGTACATATATTTTGTATTTGAAGAAACTGAAAGTTGATGTATTCCTTTATATAGATTTAGTAATTTCCATTGCCAATGAAATTGTTGTTTTTATATTTTAGGCTTTTAACCCTAAGATTTACTGTACCAAAAAAAGCATTATTAGAACAGAACAAGATTTTCTTTCCCAATATTATCCTCATCCTAATTTAGCAAAATTAGATATTTGAAGAGAAGATTGAACTTATTCTTCACTCTTATAAATGAGTAAAAGCCTCAGAAAAATATAACATAAAACTAAAGTATTTTTGGAAAAACTGTTCAGTGATATTACTTATACAAAAACTATTCTAAAAATTTAACATGAAAGCAAACTATAGTAGTATTCAAACCTAATATGTTTAAAACTTATACAAATATTATCATCCAATATCAGTTTTATAAGTTTCTACAAGCTATTTAAAAAATAAACAATGAAGATTGCCAATTCCTCAACAAGCTTTGTGATAAATGCTTAGTTGGAGAAAGCATTTAAAATATCTCTGTCAGGAGACCCTCCAACCTCCAACCATGGTTTCATGCTCTGGCACTCCTCAGAGAGGTGCTAGGATAGGTTCAGACATTAGATTTCAGCACCTCTCTGAGGAGTGCCAGAGCATGAAACCATGGTCAGAGATTGGGGGTGGTGGTCCTGACAGAGATATTTTAAATGCTTTCTCTAGCTAAGCATTTATCACAAAGCTTGTTGAAGAATTGGCAATCCTCATTGTTTATAACTTACAAGCTTAAGAGAATAGGGTCATGTGATCTATGACTTATTTTGACTATTTATTTAAAAAATAATCTTAAAAATTGGGACAATAAGTGATCACTTTTTACATTCAAAACAGACTGAATGTAGGTGAGAACAAAGTTGCTAAGAACAAGTTTTATATATCTTCAACAACTTACATTGAAAATTGCTTTCAAAAGAAACTAAAATATGGTGCTAAGTTTTGCCACTTTAGTTTCAAATAAGAATTCTATTGGAAATTTGGTATTTTTCTAAGGAATAAAGCTATCTAATATAAAAAAAATTCAACTGACATTAAAAAAATAGAAATTTTTTTAGAATGGTCTCCTACATGGTTCAGTTTCCTCATTTTATTTAATATTATTCATTAGAGGTCTTTAAGAAACATAATGTTGAAGATTAATTTACGATCATAATATTGCTTCGAATTTTACCAAGGAAATCCTTTTATAAAAAGAAAAGTATTTTAGTTAAAACAGGCAAAACTCACTATATGTATTGCCACACACAGCAAGCTAGAGTAATCAATGGATGCCAGAAGGCTTGTGCATAAAATCCCCATCTAGTGCCTACTCATCCAATATCCCCACACTAGCTTATGGCTTGTGGCCTTCATCAGTGAGGAGCTTTGGGTCTGAGAGCACTGCACCTAGATCTTAGGATCTAATACAACTCTCCAGCAATACCTTTTATCTTCATTTAACTACAAAACTATGAGTCTTAAACTGAAAACACCTTAATGTTTTCAATCCAAACCCATTAGCTTATATATAACTGTTGTTAAAACAGGCAAAACTCACTGTACGTATTGCCTCACACTACAAGCTAGAGTAATCAATGGATGCCAGAAGGCTTGTGCATAAAATTCCCATCTAGTGACTACTCATCCAATATCCCCAGACTAGTTTCTGGCTTGTGGTCTTCGTCAATGAGGAGTCTTGGATCTGAGAGCACTGCACCTAGATCTTAGGATATGTTTGAATATATTTTTCAAAGATTGAGATTTTATTCCTAATTCCACAAAGACAATGTATTCAACTTTTCATCTACACAATAGATAAATATTTGGTAAATATAATATTTTGCAACCAAAGACTGCAATAGAATCTTACTTCATACTATGTAGAAAAAAAAACATGGGTCTCATCCCAATTTACTGCATTCATTTATTAAAAGTTGCATCTAAAATTATTTTTAGAACAATATTTTTGTAAGGCTGGTTGATATTTCATAACATGTTGGTGAAAGAACAAGTTATTTAGTATTACAACATTGTACTACTCAATACTATACTACACTTCTGTTTGAAAGAAAAATCATTCTAAATTTCTGGATATGTGATTAAATAGTACCAAGAGAAATATTATTGACACATTCCAAATCATTTCCTTGTAATACTTTTTATCCCTTTACATATTCCTTCACATACATGAGAATTTACTTTAAAAAAATATTTTAAAATCTATTAAATTGATCTGACATGTCACTATTACAGAATACAATTTCTTTATTGATGGCACAATACCACACTCAATTAACTCCTTCACATAAGTAAAGAATATATCTAGCTTCATCATGTCTAGTATTCAACCTTATTATAAACTTCCAAGAAATAAAGCTATCTAAATATTTGTTGTATTTTTATATTGGACTATTTCCATCATTTAATATATGTATTGAATGTTTTTAGAAAAATTTTACTGTATTTAAATAGTCCAAATACATTCAACTGTTAGTAATAGCACATTAAACAGGTTAGTATGTGCACAATGTTTCACAGAAGTATTAGTATCCTCTCTTCTTCAGGTGTTGCTGGCATGACCAGTGACAGTACTAGCATGTGATTTGAACCTGTGTCCTTCAGATTCTTGAGTTTTGAATTTTAAGGAAATGCTCTAACCAACTGAGCCATCCTGCCAAAAGCAATAGTCTGTAGTAATTTCATATACTTATCTAGGCGGTTTCTCCTGATTTCTCCACTTTTTCTTAAAAGCAAATAGAACACCATCATTACAAACCTTCAGGAAAACACTATCTAAATACTTGTTTACTAAAGATTTATAGCTTTCAAAGTACATTTTTTACAGCCAATCATAAAAACACTTATATTTGTTGTTTTTAAAAGTGCTAGAATCTCTTCAATGGATTTAGTAGTGTTCTATGATTGCATATTTGCATTGCTCTTCTGCATCAGAAATGAATACTTGCAGCTCTGTCTAAAATAGTTGGAGTCAAGCACAAAACATGAACCAGATAGTTAATCGAACTAATAATCACAATAGTCTTATTAAATATTTTAATATAAGCACTCCATAAATTTATCTTTTAAAAAATGCAAATACCAAATAAATAAATGTCATAAATTAAAGCATTTATTAATTTTATAAAATAAATGACAGCAGTTTTGTGACTATTATATAAATCTATAAAGTAGTTAGATTTTTTTCCAGCCAAATTGACCTGGGTTCAAATTGAATTCGCGTAAAAAGAATTTACAGATTTTAAACAGTTTATGGTTTTTTAGGTAGTCTTAAATGACCCAGATAGAATATCTAGCTATTCTGAAATAGAGAATAAAGCAAAGTTAAAGAATCATTAATATATTTTCACTTGACAAAGGACATGAGTAATACCTTCTCTTTTACTATTCCATTTTGGAGTACTGTTGAGAGATTACCCTTTGTGATCTATTTAAAAGTTGTTGCTTTTTTAATATATATATATATTTCTTTTCATACTCAGCACTTATAAGCTAGGAATTTATAATAAAATAGTCTAATTGTATATATTTTGCAATAACTACGCAAATAATATATATATAACAAAAAATAATTGATAATACTAAAATAATCTAATGTTGTAGGTGAAAAAGATTTATTATCCAGCAATGATTCTTCGCTGGCCTAAAGCTTTCTTATTGCCGGACTTTATTTTAGATTGTGAATCATTTTATTTGCAATTGCTAACACCTGTCTGCTGCTAAAGAAATTATTTGCATTAAAAATTTAATAATAGACTAATGCTTTTTATAAGATTGTGCAAAGACAGCTCAATTTAGGGATTTTATTTTAAATTCAAAAATAATATTTAATGTGATACTATAGAAAATTGTTAACATATATATATATTGTACATTTATTTATGTAAATAAATAGATATGCAAAATTTACTCATGCGTATACATCGCATATATATTATTGAGATGCAGGCTTTAATAATAAATCTTGAATAGATGATATATATATCATTTTTGTTGAAGATTGGTGAATGGCAAAAGCAATTTTTTTTTTTGTTACACCTTTGATTACCTTTTCTCAAAAACTATTAAAGTAATTTTCCGCAGATCACATATGTCATATACGCATATATTTATACACAAACATGCACACAGTATATCATCATCATCAATCATTATCAATCCATTGCAGGATGAAGGTGTCTTCAAGTTTAGTCCATCTTCTCCGATCTTTAGCTTCTCTTCTCCACATCACCACTGCACACTGTCTTATTTCATCCATCTCACATGTTGTCTCTTTCTGGCTCTTTTACGATTTCTTAGAATCCAGTTTAAGATTCCAATTGTCCATATATTATCATCTCTTCTAGCAATATGTCCAGCCCAACTCCACTTCAGTCTTTTAATTTTTTAATGAGGTCAGTAACACCTGTTTGTTCTCTTACCCATATACTGCGTATTCGATTTCTTTACTCCTAACGTGCATCTCTCTATACTTATAGTATGTATTAAATATTCATTTATTAACTAACCTAAATATCCATATTAATATATATATATATATTTGATTATTTGTTTACACTTCGATAAAACAAACTTCGATAAAGCAAATAGTGTGATTTATTTCCTTTGTTTGAATTTTCGCATCATAATTATTTACCTTTTCATTTACAATTTTTTTTTGTGTGTGCGTTTATATATAACTTTCTTTATTTAAATTCTCTACAATTATTTTTTTATGTTATAAATACTATTACATTTTGCATGTTAATACATTAGAGTTGCCATAATGAACAATATATTAGATACGAGAAAGACAAAAGATATTTTTTGTAAACTCATTTAGTTTGACGGGTCATATTTGAACAAAATATCACTGGGATTCTCAATAATTTTTATTTATTGACATTTCAATAATTTTCCAGAATGATTTTATTTTCCAAAACAAATTTTATTCGTGATAATTCACTTTCATGACCACTTCATTTGAATCTATTCATTGTGTAGTTTGATATTGAAGAAAAATGACAATCTCTGGAGTTAAAGTTCATGGATCATGACCCAATTTCTTTTCCTCCTGCTCCTTCTTCTTCTTCAAAATTTAATGTGTATGTATCTGCAGAAACATCTGACATTATATGATCATCATCATTCAGATCCAAATAACCAAATTTCTCTGACTGTGATTGTGCAAGTTCAGAAAGTGCATTATTATTAAGAACATGAGCATAACTTTTCTTCTTAACCTGATTATTATATGCTTGTATCATATTTTTTTTCAAAGTAGAAGAAGAAACATCCTGCCTCAGAACTGAAGATCTTTTATCTGAAGAAAGTTTTCCATCTAAAGAATCAGATACAGAACATTGTATATGAGTATCAGATAATGAAAAATCAATCAAATGCAAAGATCTCAGATCGTTTTGTAGAATCTTGAATAGTATTAGAAACAATTGAAAATGGTAGTACTAAAGACAAGTACATTAATAATTTACTATAAAAAACTCGAGGCAAACCAGAAGTAATTAAATCAGAAGTTTCAAGCATTGAAATGCTTTCTAAATGACTTTTCTTTACTCGATCAGCGAGTGTTTGCATCTGCTGAGACAAAGCGATCAAAAATACCTGAATTATTATCTTCAGCTAGTAATGTTTCATTGTGCTTATTTCCAATATTGTAAAACCTGATATTATTCTCCAAGTGAGATGATATAGTGGTAATATCACTAACTGAAACTGATAGTTTTTTATAGTGCAAGGTCTGCAAAGGCTTCGACAAAGAAGAATCAGCAACAATGGAGTAAGATAAATTATTATGCCTTGGAGATAGCTGCATCAATAAATCTTTATTAGAAGAATATATATTACGATAAAAGTCAAAATCTAAAATGTTATGACTTAAATATTTTCCTTAATGCATTTTATTCCCTTCATTAAACTCAATATTTGATAAATGCTTCACTTCATGTGCAGAAACAGAATTTGAATAAGAAGGTCCAGACATGCCTTCAGATTGTATTTTCAATTTTTCAGATCCTAAATTATTTCCAAATTGCCTTTTTACCCTTTGTAAGACTCAACATATTATTTTTTGCTCATTTAGTCCAATAATTTATAAACTACTGTATACTCTACAGAAAATATCAAAATAATTCTTTCATTTGCTTTATTTTATTATGGTCATAAATTAGTTCATAATCATTATTTTTTAATGTATGACTTTGATATTATCCTTTCTGCTGAAATCTGTAATTTTATTATGTAATATATCTGTTCTGTTTTCCTTCTATAGTCTTCAATTTCAGGACACTTATTTTTTTCTATTATTTATTTAGATAAATTGTTGTCTCTCTCAATCTTATTTTTGAATCATTATATTTTCTGCTGTCCAATGATTTTTTTTTTATATCTAGTCTTAAAAATAGTTAGTTTTGTTGCTTTCCATTCTAAATTTATATATATATATATACATTTTTATTCAGACCATATATATCCATTCTAAATTTATATATATATATATACATTTTTATTCAGACCATTACCTGAATGCTCAACTGTTACAGAATAAACATTGGATTTCAGCACACATTTTTGAAATATTTGTCATAGCAATATAAAATTAATTTAATGTCTGTGTCATAAAATACATTAATACATTTAAAAATATATAATAAATTACAGATAAGATGCTGCTCTTATTTTTATAAAAGTCACTATCTTGTGTCATGGTTTGTGAGGTCCCTCTATCAGCAAAATAACATTGCTTGACTATTAGAAATTTTAAGGCGCATTCACTACAGGTTAAAGCCTATTTAAGTGTTTACACATACTTCCTGTGTGCTCTATAAAATATAATTAGCACTATATTAATAATCATAATAAATTCAAAGTAATACTAACAATGCTGTATACATTTAGTAAATATTGTAAACATTAAAAATAACGTTAATGCATTTTCAATATTGAGGTTTTATCAAGTTGTTATATTTAATTTTTACATTTTCTCATATACGAAAAAGTAATAGTATTATCTTTATTTTGTTACATTTCACTAATAGAATTATAATATTGTATTAAAATAGTGTTAAAAAATAAGAATACAAAATGATTAAACTTTTAATAAGAATAAACATTAATTTGTAGCCAACTGAAATTAAATCTAAGAAATTGACTTAAGAAGCATAGTTTTATAGAAATCAGAGGCTTAGATAAATAAATAATAAATATTAAAGAAATTAAAGATTTAAATTTAACAATAAAAAGGGTAATTTTAATAATAAAGTGAAATATTAATTTTAAAAATAAAAAGTATAAAAAAAGAAAAAAACAATTGGTCACTGATGAAGTCCACAGCCAGAAACTAGTCTGGAAATATTGGATGAGTAGGAACTAGATGGGGATTTTATGCACAAGCCTTCTGGCATTCATTGATTACACTGGCTTGCACTGAGTGGCAATACTGTATGGAAAGTTTTGCCTGTTTTAAAAACAATAGATACTGATAACCTTGAAATTGAGGGTAACTATGGGTAGTCAAAAATGCAATCGATAAATATGTGAGTCTGAGGAAAAAAATATTGGTTAAATATAATCCATATAATATTTCTTCCAATTAACATTAAAATTTCATCTAATTCTATGCATTTTTTTTTTAATTTTCTTTTTAAAATATAGTATTTTTTATGAATATTTTAAATAACTTTACTAAAGAGAAAAACGTTACATCCACTTACTAAAATCTGTTCTTCTGTTTTTTAAAATATATATTGGGAAAAATAATATTTTTTTTTTCTTACAATAAAACTGATGTATACTGCAACCCCATTTTTCATCATAAGCAAATAGCTGTCTAAATTGCAAGTAATAATTTAACATCACTTAGATAATGCAACTTATAAGTTTTATTAATGCCAATTTTTATCAGAATATAAATATAAAAAAGATTAGTAATTTTATTTTTATTAATGTATACTGTACAATACAATTTTTAAATTTGTATAATATCATTGGAACATATATACATATTGTATATAGTATAGTTATTAAAAACAATTCTGTTTTTTCATAGAGGTTTGGAAACAAATATCATAAATGCAGCCATTTCTCTGTATATGTTTTCCTTTTATTGTATTAAAGTATGTTTTAATTTTAAAAAATTAAATACTATTTTTATGCTTAAAAAACTTTTACCATTACTAATTCTAATAAAAATGTCCACACACACTTCCAAATCAAACATACTTTTACTTATTCGATGCTAATTTCAGCTGTTAATTTATTTCACATTCTCATAAATAGAATAAAATAAAAATAATTATAATATTGTCAAATATTAAAGGGTTTAAACTATAAAATATTTTATACAATTTGCTCTCCATAACACATATAACTATAGACTTATGACTTTTCCAAAACCCATACTTTTAACCAGTAACTTTTTAAAATTTTTACTTCTAACTTAATTGCTTTAAATTAAGTCGTTATTCATTTAATTACATCTGTTTGTTTGTTTGGTTTTGCTACCCTCCCCTTGACTCAATACTTTTGTCTTTACCTTTTATATAACCATTTTATTTTATTCAAAAGTAATTAATGTGTGTTTATTAACAAATTTCAAACATTATATTAATGTCATTGATACAAAATATTAATAAGTCGTAAATTCTTTTTTTATTTCAAATAGTAAGTCCATTTAATGATGTAAAATTCCCATATATATATATATAACATGGTAATTAACTATTATATACAGTCTTTCAATCCACAGAAGTGATTACAGTTAATTCCTTAACCCTCCTCAACTGCCATTAACCTATTTTTCGACAGTAATGGTTAAAAACATGATGGAGTTTGAAAGACTTTCCATCGTTCAAGTCCTGGCAATTTTAAAGCTATGGTAAAGATTTTATCCTTGTTTGAAAGTTTATAAAAAGTTCCGTAAGATGCTGCCCTCTCTTGAATTTTTTTACAAGTAAAAAATCAATAAAACTGATGTCAAAGTACTAACAATACAAAAAGGGGTTATATCCTTTTTGCTGATTGGCTCTTAGTAATCATGGACAAAGAAAATCTGTCAATAACAAAATCACTCTGATTTCTTTTTGTTTCATTTTGAAAATGATAAACAAATGTTTTAGCCATTTTAAACATATTTTTTGACAAATTATAAATTATTTTGATAAAATATGCTAAAAATAAAATTATTTTAAAAACATAGTTAAGAGTTGAGCAAAAAATATTTATTTTTAAGTACTGTAAAAAAAAAACTGACATCACAAAATGTCAGCAACACTTTTTAATTGGTGAATAACATTCGTTTAAAGATTTGCGCTATTGAATTTTTCCAAAATTATAAATAACTATTTATTTTTGAAAAAACTTTTAACTTTCATAACATGACAAATTATTAATATACTTTTTACAAATGAAACTAAAGGAATATAATATTAAAAGATTAATATATTTTGACAATTGAGTTTGTGAATTGACCAATTAAAAGTTTTGACTTTTTCCTCACTCGGCCAATAAACAAATCAGCAATAAAAATGTTAAATTCAAAAAACAAAATGGAAACAAACATTATCAACTCAAATCCCATGAATCCCAAATTGTAATGTTAGCAGCTTGTCTATTAATTATATTTATTTTGTTTCTATTTATTAAAATTGCTTCCTTATTTTTTTTTATTATGGTTTCTCACTTCATGAAGAATCTTAACACATTCAAGATCAAACTTAAATTTATATTTACATATCCTTTCATGATCAAGAAAACTGAAGCAGTCATTAAATCATTATTATTTTTACTTTTCATGCGCTTGTATAACAATTCATGCTCTTTTATTTTTTTCTCAATACTGCATCTCAATTTACCTATATTAAAGTAAAAATAATAATGATTTAATGAGTGCTTCACTTTTTTTGGATGTGAAAGAACATGTAAATATAAATTTAAGTTTAATCTTGAAAGTGTTAAGATTATTCATGAAGAAAAAAACCATAATAAAGGAAAAATTAAGGAACAATTTTAATGAATAGAAATAAAATGAATATATTTAATAGACCAGCTTCTAACTTTAAAATTCCAGATTCACAGGATTTGAATTGATAACGTTTGCTTCTGTTTTTTTTTTTTTTTATTTAATGGCAGTTCAGGAGAGTTAATGAATTAACCGAAAATACTTCTGCGGATTGAAAGACTGTATATAATAAACAGGCAAAACTCTCCATACAGTAGTGCCACTCAGTGCAAGCCAGAGTAATCAATGGATGCCAGAAGGCCACTACTGTATGGAGAGAATTGCCCATTTAATAACAGTTATGAGCAAGCATAAGAAATGGTGATCATGTGACTGTATATAATAGTTAATTACCTTATATTTATTATTTCTATTGTAATTACAATGGTTTTTAATTAACGGATATTTTATTTGTATTATATATACATTAAAAGATGGGATTTAATCTCAATTTGTTTTCATACTTTTTTTTTAATAAAATAAGATATATATTTTTTATTTTCACTTTTATTTTGAATTCATCATTTTTAGTTTTTTTAAATTTAATACTTTATTTTTGAGACATGACCATTAAATTTAATATTCATCTTTTTTATTATTATTATTTAATTTCTATTCATTATTTTAAATTATATGTGCAATTTCTTTTATGCATAATTCAAGACAAATTCAATGAATATGTCGATTAAACATATTTATTTTTATCACTCTTTCCACTTATTTCAATAGTTTTTTTAACGATATTTTACACCATTTTTAACACCATCTTCTTCTGCTATCTTCTTGTTTTTTTTTTATGTCAAATGCGTTGACCGGGAAGCGAACCCGGGCCAGCTGTTTAGAAGGCAGCTATGCTAACCACTAGGCCACCAACGCTTGTCATCTTCTTTTTTATATTTAAGAAATATCTAATTTATATTTTTAATTGTAGTTGTTTCTTATTCTTAGATATTTACTTTTTAATTTTCTTATTGCCTACATTAATCTTCGTCTCGATTAGCTTTAGTTTCATTCTTATATGAAACTATTTTTAGATATAAATGTTGTATATACTTAATTTCTTTGCCTGCAGGATCTGCTGGAACTCATTAAAGTTCATCAGGAATTAATTTACCTTTACATCATTAAGATCCATTTTTGTTGCACATTTTCTTAAACGATATATTAATGATTTATATCTTTATAGTTAATTTAAATCTAATCAATAAAGTAATTCACTTATATATTGTAATTAATTACATCCTTCAAAATATAATTTGATTTTCTATTTTTATTTGTTTACTTTAATAAAAACTTTTGACATTTCAATTAACATTTATAAAATTGAATACCATTAGAAAGGACACACATATGTGTCATTATGTGTCATTGCAAATATTTTTTATTATTTTAAACTAATGAAAATTCTTACTAGAAGCATTTTAAGCGACCAAGCAATGATGCCATATACTTTTTCGTTTATTTAATTACCCTATTTTAAAAAATACGCAAAAGAAATAGTGAATTAAAGATGGGAAAAAAATAATGCATATTTTAGAAGCATTGCATAGGAATGTACATATTTCATTTTGTGCATTATTACATTAGAAGTGAGATTAATAATCTCTACAATTCTAAATTGCAAAAAAAAAAAGTAATCTTCGATATTTTCTCATTATAATTGTTTTAACGATAGTGAATATGATAAGTAATTAGTGCATTGGGCGCTACATGTAATAGCATCAGGTCTCAGATAACATAAGTTGCTAGAAAATCTGGCCTTGGACAACTAAATTGAACTGTTACGCTTTTCTTGATTATTCATATAAATTTAAAAGCATGATTTATTTGTTTAAGAACTTCAGATTACAAATAATAGATAAAAATATGAGTTCCGATGAATATATAAAAATATTTATTAAAAACCATCAAATTTTTATAAAGCATCATAAAGATAAAAACTGTTTACAATTAAATCAAGGTAGAATAGTTTCAGAAACAAACAACAGACTGAAAAGTTTTTGCCTGACTGACTTGTAACAAATATTTTAAATTACACCAACTTACTTTTTTCTCAATAAATTTTTAAAAAAAATTCTAAACAGACAGTTTGGCTTGAAATAAAAGGTTTTCTTCAATTTACATAAAACACTTAATGTCTAGCATTGTGGTTGAGAGGTCAGCGACAGCTGCTTTACAAGCAGTTGTCCCGGGTTAGCGGGTTTGCTTCCCGGCTGATGCTATGACACATGAGAAAAAAAAAAAACCACTTAATAGTTTTTAATCACACACAAATTTATGAAAAAAAAGTAAAATTTTATATTGTATCTATTTTTAAAAAATAAGTGTCAATCAAATGTACATAGAAAGAAATATAAGAAAAAAGGCCATAGAAACAAAAACTAAATGAATTATTAAAAAATTTATAAAAGTTTTAATAGCTAAGAAGATCAAAATACTTAATTAATTACACAGCACAGATTTAATTATATTTTATTAAATGAGTGACATTAATAGTCACAGTAATTTATTAATAATGAACATTTCACATAAATTCTATTTTTTTAGCCATATTTAGTCATTTCTTCATTTCATTTGTGAGCTACTTATGAGCAGAGTCAGTCTCTACCGTCAAACATACGTCAGTTACAAACATATGGGTACGTAGCCTGGATGTGCTGTTTGTGCAGACTTAACAATGGTATAAAGAATAATCCCTGAGCTTCTTATTCACAAGTTATCTATAAATCTCACTGTGATAATATCGAAATGCCACTTTTTTATAAAATAGTTTATGAAATTAGTAGAATTGTTTTATTACATGATTACTGATAATTTCAATCTAATAATCCCCCCCCCCTCTTTGAAGTTATTGACTATGTAATATAATTTCATGATAATTAAAATGCTGCTGAATTCTTGAACACTTTTTAGCACTATCCCCTTTGAAGATATCTTGAGCGAGTTCGTTAGCGCTGTTTACACTGCTGCTTTTTAGATTGCCTTACTGGTTTTATTTATCTGAGGCGATTTGGGGGGATTTTGGTGTCTAATCACAACTGGAGAACCATATAAGTTTGCTTGGTTTTTTTTACTCATTACCATTGCATAATGTCATGCAATGCTCTTATTAGATAAATTACATGATATTTTGGTACTTAATTACAGTTTTATAATATCATCAAAATATAAATCAGTATATCAGTCCCCTACATTAAAGTCAATTTTGTGGGATAGGGGTAGATTAAACATATCTTATTAAATTGATATTTAATTAAAAGATTTATAAAATTAGTTTACAAGTTATATGAAACATTTTATTTAAAATAAATTATTCTACAAATTAGTATTTGTCGATTAATTTCTTAATTATACTACTAAAAAACAATTTAGCAGAGAAGTTAGAGAGCAACAAAATATTATATTATTCTTTTGATTGAACTAGTTGTGATTTTTTAGGCGCTGAATTGGTTTACCGTTATTCAGAGCATGTTAGCTACTTGTAGTTAACTGGTGCCTAAAGTATTAGCAGTCAAGAAGATCTATGGCCTTGAAATGTAGTCATAGTTATGTATCTTATATATATATATATATATTTCCAGCTTGATCATAGGTACCCTCTGGGTATTATGCTTCTCTGCCTAAGGGACTGGTATGGAGCAATACTTAAATTGCATTGGAGTAGATCAGATTTATAATAAATAATTTTATAATATCATATTTTTATATATAAAAGTAAGTCTTACAATTTTGCTTTTCACAATTTCTATTTTCATTAAAGAGTAAAAAATTCTATGCTATATATTGTTTTCTTATTCGATCTACTACCCCACCCAGTTCAATATATATATATATATATGGTCAATAGATGGCATTTTACCAAAAACACCATCAGAGCATGTTTGTTTACATAAACGTCAGAGTAAGCATTCACTACCTCATTCGTTAGTTCCACACTCAGATCATGATTTCAAGCTGATTTGCTATCATCAGTAAAGGACAGGAATAAGAAACTAGATCTAAACACTAAACTCTGAGTGTTTATGAAACAATTTCTATTCAGCTTGCAAGCGTGAATTTTTTAGACACGTAATGTCTTCAAACTCAGCATAGCAAGCCAGATAGCTATATGGGTCGAATATCAGTTTAGTATCACCACATAGAAGAAGCCTCTGCAATATATATCATTGCAAGAAAACTTCAAAGGTACATTTATGAAAAACAAAAAAACAAGTTAAACTTGCTAATACTTGTATTTATGATCAATAGATGGCGTTTTACCAAAAACACTGTCAAAGCGTGTTTGTTTACATAAACATCAGAGTAAGCATTCACTACCTCTTTCGTTAGTTCCACCCTCAGATCATGATTTCAAGCTGATTTGCTATCATTACGTGTCTAAAAAATTCACGCTTGCAAGCTGAATAGAAATTGTTTCATAAACGCTCAGAGTTTAGTGTTTAGATCTAGTTTTTTATTTCTGTCCTTCACTGATGATAGCAAATCAGCTTGAAATCATGATCTGAGGGTGGAACTAACGAAAGAGGTAATGAATACTTACTCTGACATTTATGTAAACAAACACACTTTGACAGTGTTTTTGGTAAAACGCCATCTATTGATCATAAGTACAAGCGTTAGCAAGTTTAACTTGTTTTTTTTTTGTTTTTCATATATATATATTATAGTTAAGAATGAATGTTTTATATATATGAATGTTTTTCTTATATATATATATATATTCAATAAAGCAAGTGTTTTTCTTATATATATATATATATTCAATAAAGCAAGTCATATATAATATGGCACTGCTTTTAATGCCTTAGCTATGATAAGGCTATTAATATATGACAGATCTGAATTTAGTTCAATCCCATATAGCTAGTTATTTAAGTTAGATAGCTGAAGGAAAAGACATTTTCATGTCTGAAAATTTCAGTGTCTACTTAAATATTACATATTAAGTGAGTGCTGGTTTTGAGTCAATATTTTAGATCTAGTGTCTGGATGTTCTAGCTCCTCACTGAAGTGAGCCATAAGCTTGAAACAAATTTGTCTGGGGATATGAACATTCTGGATAGAGATTTTAAATATTTTCTCTTACTGCACTTATCAATAAGAGCTTGTTTGAGCTATTGATATATATATATATATATATATATGTGTGTGTGTGTGTGTGTGTGTGAATTGAAGGAAAAGATTTGATACTTATTTGAGTTATCATTAAATATTGATTTTTACATTCTAATCAAAATATTTAGGTTTCTTATAATTGAATGTAAATAAATTGTTTTGTTATTACTAATTAAGCAAATTATCTCTACCACTTTTGTTAAATAAGGTAACTCCATAAACAATGATTTGTAATCATATAATTTAGGTAATTTTACATTTTGTTCATTTAGACCATGTAAGTATTAAAATATTAATTTATAAAGTTTTCTCTATATAAGTATCAGAGCTAGCATCCATGTAATTTCATACAGCTTGTAGACTCATAACTGGAGGAAATTGTATCAAATTAGGACTCAATCTAATGAAAAGCTAATATATTTTAAGCCCTTAATATAAAAGTAATCTCAATTTTGTGTTTAAGTAGAGTTTCTATTCTCATGCATCCTCTATACTCCTTGATCAGAATCATACCTTTACAATATATATATATATATATATATATATATATATATATATATAAAGTTATATGAATTTCTTATATATATATATATATATATATATAAGAAATTCATATAACATAAGAATATTAACTAAAAAATCAAAATTTTACTAAAAAATTTCCACAACCATTCGTTAGTATTGAAATATTAAATGAATGTCTATATTATTTATAATTACTAGTACAGTGTTAGGAATTGTTTAATTTTATATATGTAATAATGTTAAGTATTTATACTTCTATATAATAAATGTGCTTATATGCAGCTATCGACAAGCTTGTTATTTTTATAAATTAAATATGGCTTAGTGCTTTCGAGAACTTAGGCGTTCTCACATTCCTAGCAAGATGAAATAGAATAATTATTATATATATATATCATTCTTTTATGTTATATGGTTAAAACTGCATAACACTTTTTTTAACTCCGATAATAATATCTCTTTTACAAATTAGTAATAAACTGTTAGATTAATCTTCAATTATACAATCAATTGTAAAAAATATAAAATCTGTTACAAATTTCATAACATAAAGAACACATTTGTGAATATATGGTAAAGATAAAATTTTTTTTTTTCAAATTCAACAATCATTTACATAGTATTCATGGAAAATTTTTAAATTTGAAAATTAAATATAAAATAAACTCAGTAAGTAATTCGTTATATATATATATAAATGGCTTTTCAACACAATAGAAATTAAAAACAATATGAAAGCAAATAGTATTATTTTTTTTATTTTATTCAACTATCATAGTTTTATTTTTTATTTGAAGATATGAAAACATATTGAATTGTGCATTTTTTATGCATTAGGGTATACAGTATTGTTTTATTTTCTGTAATTGTTAAAAACATATTTATTATTAATGTTAAAACTTTAAAAGAAAATCATATATTTCCCTATATAATTAATTCACCCAAATTGCATTCTTTCTTCTTCCAATTGAAATAAATATTTTTAAACATCTTGGTTTTTATTTAAACAAATTACATCAATAATTTTTAATATGTACTTAAAATAATATGTCTTCTAATAGACTAACATGAGATCGTTATACAACATCATTTTTTTCTATCTTTGTTTCATTTTTATTCATGATCTTAAATAAATATGTTTTAGTTAGATGAAAATTCTAAAAGTAAATAAATATTACAAATGTCTTACATAGTTTTATATAGTAGTAGAAGGTTAGATTCTGGAATTCAAAGTTTATAGATTGCGACCACAGCCTACCACTTCGAATGCTGAATTTTTTATGAAGCTTTAAAAGTTAAATGCTAAAACAAATTGTATTAAATATGAAAAGTGATGACAAATTGGTACTAATGAGAGTGAAATGTTATTGTTTAATTATTGTAGTCTATTGCTTAATTATTCAACTTGATTTTTACCGAAGAACTGCATATATAATTATTAAATTTATTTTGCCATATATATATAGAATAGATTTTATATTTTTATTATTGTTTTCTTCAACTAACATTTAATTGATAATTCTAATACTTCAAAGTTTTTTTGATAAAAAATTCGCACATTAAGACATTATTTGTAATAGATAGCAAAAAAAAAAATGCTTTTTTTTTTTTTGCTTAGCATTTTTCTGAGAGAGAGGTTGAATAGTGGAGAGGGTCTGATCTAGAAGCCAATCGATTATTAGTGGCAGACTGGTCTTATTCAACCATCTGCGCTTAATCATTGTAATTGCACAAAGAATTTCTTAACTTTCATTTATTCTGAGGCATTAGATTTACTGTCATTTGTTTTTCTGCAATATTTTTTATTTACGTAGAAAAAAAAATAAAAGGAAAAGAGGTAATTACATTAAGTCTGATGCAAAAATAAATAAATAATTTAAGAATGCTCTTTAAACTATTTTTGTTAAAATTTACTTCTATTTTTTAAAGAATTTTCCTGAAAGTGTTATTAAATATATATACATAATAGTTTATTGCTCATGACGAGGTGGTAAATGATAACGCTTGAGCTTTGATTTATAAACCTTAAGCTATAGAGTCTGCCATTCTGTCAGTGCAACTATACAAGATGTTTTATTCATGAGTTGTTGTTAGAAATGTTTGTCTTGCAATGAGTAACACTTATCTTTCTGAATAAATGATTATATGATTTTTAATTTTTTTTATAATTATATCAGCCACCAAAATCTATATTTTATGTTAAATCATAAAAAGGTATAATAGCTATTAATCGTCCATGGCAAAATAGTGACCTTCTCATATATTACCCTTTTTTTTTTGCTTATTTTTTATTCTTGTTTATTATCATTATTTGCTGGATATGTTTTCATAAATAATACTGTTTTTTTGTTATCTGATAAATGTTGTGTTTTGTAATCATTTGGTGTAAAAACCTTTAGTAGTATTCTGTTCTATCATGTCAGCCACTTGATGGCATTAATGCTATGCAAAAATACATAGATATAATGTTCCCGGGCCAGCAATTCTATAGAACTATTGACTTTATTTTTGGAATAGAAAATAAAAATAAATTATATTACAATTTACATAAATTTAAAAAAAATTCAAACAAAATATAAAAATGTAAGCTGACTTTTTGGGACTTTTGGGGACAGTAATTAATCAGAGACTGGCTTTTTTTTGCATGTGTGTGTCTTAAAAATTTTTTTTACTTTCTAAGAGCAAATAATAATACATTAGACATTTTTTTGGACAGTAATTAATCAGAAACTGGCTTTTTGGGGTGTGTGTATATATAAAAAGTTACGTTCCTTTTTTAATAGAAAATAAGAGTAAATTTTAGTCTTTTGGGGACAAAAATCAAAGTCAATTATATTACAACTTCCACAAAATTTAACAAATTCAAAACAAATTTTACAATGAAAGCTGACTTTGACCTTTTTGGGACAGTAATTAATCAGAAAGTGGCATTTTTTTTGTGTGTGTGCATCCATAAAAAGTTAATTACTTTTTTAATAACAAATAATAGTAAATATAGTGAAGACTTATTTGGACAATAATTAATCAGAGACAGTCTTTTTTGGGTGTGTGTAGATCAGAAGAGTTATGGTACTTTTTGTAATAAAAAATAAAAGTAAATTTTACCCTTTTTTGGACAGTAATTAATCAGGCACTGGCTTTGGGGGGATAAAGTAAATTAGATTGCAATTTACCCACTAAAGTTAATAATTATAACAAACTATTAAAATGAAAGATGACTCTGGTGTCTCGCAATTGCCAATTTTCAGAGTTCAAAGCAGCCATCTTCCTTGTCTCAGATGATTTCTCATGAATACGTTACTTTCATTGGGATCTTCGAAATAGTGCTGTGCCGCCCCTAAAATCCAATTTGTGAGGGTTACACAGTCCTGATGGAACAGTGACAACACTGTTAAAACTTTTAGAAGGTACCAGTAGGTCAGTTTACATGGAAAAAAAGTTGGACCTGAAAAGTTCAATTATTTAGACACGATGCAGTCAACACATCCTCACATGATACTGTAGTGAAAGTAGACAACTCAGCATTAAAATAAAGTGCATAACACAAGCAACTATGGCAGCCTATAAACACATTTTTCTGTGCTTTTAGCATAGAAAAAAGCCTCAGCACTATCCAGTAGCCAAGTAACAGACACTTTCTGTTTTATCGTAGAAAGAAGGCTATCTGCTTGACTGTGGAAATGGCATATTTCTAGCAATTTAGCTAAAAATAGCACTGTCAAACAGCTGACACAGTAGAATAGAACACTACCAAACCTTTTTAATACATCAAGCATTGGTGGCCTAGTGGTTACCATTGGTAGCCTAGTGGTTACCATTGGTGGCCTAGTGGTTAGCATAGCTGCCTTCCAAGCAGATGCCCTGGGTTTGCTTTACAGTCAACACATTTGACACATGGAAAAAAATAAAGCATGTTTTCCAAATATAGTTCTTTAAAAATATCTACTGAAAACTTTTTCTTCTTATAATAATCTATCAAACTTTTTTATTTTTTTATATCTTATCATACAGATTAAATTTGCTCTAGTTCGAAGTATCTTGCTTTTCTTCTTGCTATTGTTTATCCTATCTTAATTTTATTCTTTAGTGTTTACCCATCAAATTTTATTTGAAATTATGTTTTCTATTTTCATTTATATATAACCACATTCATACACTTTAGCATTACTTGCAATGTTTGCAATAATTTTTATCTAATTTCTGTTTTAACTGTCAGTAGTGTTACTGCTTTAATGTCATAGGTGTTAATCTTAGTATATTTGTAACTTTGAAATCATTATATTGAATGATATATTAAAAAAATATTGTGCCTGAGTTAGTGTGTACAATATATTGGTTCTCATTTAAAATGTCAGCAACCAAAAACTACCATAATCTAAGAAGCTCTTTTGAACTATTGTCTGGTGTCTTTTTATTACTCAAATTACTGCCATTATTTTAAACATTAATTACCATGTTATAATGTTTAAGATAATATCTTGTTTCTATTTATTTCTTTAGTTAATATTATATAGTATTAAACCATTAAACATCACATGATCACCATTTCTTATGCTTGCTCATAACTGTTATTAAAACAGGCAAAACTATCCATATAGTAGCACCACTCAGTGTAAGCCAGAGTAATCAATGGATTCCAGAAGGCTTGTGCATAAAATCCCTATCTAGTGCTTACTCATCCAATAGCCCCAGAATAGTTTCTAACTTGTGATTTTCATCAATGAGGAGCCTTTGATCTGGGAGCACTGTACCTAGGTCTTAGAATCTAATGCAACCCACCAGCAGTGCTCTCAAATCCATGGCTCCTCTTTGATGAAAGCCACAAGCTAGAAACTAGTCTGGGGATATTAGATGAGTAGGCACTAGATAGGGATTTTATGCAAAAACCCTCTGGCCTCCATTGATTACTCTGGGTTGCACTAAGTGGCACTACTGTATGGAAAGTTTTGCCTGTTTTAATATTAATTGGCTTAAATAAAATATTTATACACTTCTTTATCTTTAATTCCATTCTTTATAAAAAATTTTAAGCAACACAAATTAATTAAATACTATAGATTTATCCAAATTTAACTTTGCATTGATCTTTATTCTGGTTAAAATTAATTTGTAAATTTGTAATTATACTTCATTATTTGTTACATAAATTGTACCATTTGCAAGCCAAGAAACTACATAATATTAGCAGTTTATCATCTTTAAAATGTAGCTTCAACAAGTAAAACAATAGAAATTTGATGTATTTAGTCATAAAACCGGACTGTAAAGTGTAATTGCATTAAAACATTAGAAATGAAATGTAAACATTTAACACAAATGCAGTAGGTAAATATAAAATAAAACATGTAATCAATATGAGCTGCAAACGAACTTGGCTTGATTCTGGTTAAGCAGAAGATTATTTAAAATCATGTGCTTTAGTTGCCTTTTTTTTAATTTAAAGAACATTTTTAAAGATATTATCTGCTAAGGCTTGAATCCTTGAAATCAGCCTGACAGTTTTTACAGATGACTTTTGATCTAAAGATTAACTTTGCACATAAAACGTTAAAATTATATAGAGCTCTGACATAAAATTGTCAATTCATAACAAATTCAATATTCAATAATAATCTTGATTATGGTGTTATTCTTTAATCAGTGGAAAGATCAATTAAGCAATCAGAAGATAAATTAATTAATTAATTAATTAATAGTTTAACAGTTTGTTGAGTGTTTTCATACACAGAGGACTATGCTAAAAAGGAACTATTTTATTTTTTTATAATCTTAGCTTTTAAATTATAATTTTGATAAAAAAAACTTTCATTTTGTAGCTTGGTGAAAATGTAATATTCAAGCTATTTTCATTGTGGAATGTAGATTATATAGTTTTAAAAAGCAATTTCAATACTCTGAAAGCTAATGCTTAATTTGATAAAAATTATTGGTATTTGCGAGTTTTCAAGTAAACCAAGATGGCAGAGCATATTTTCGATAAATGTACAGTTTCAAGGCTACCCAAAAAATATTTACAAAAAAATGTCTGCTAGGAAAAGTCATATTTACATTTTATTTTTTATTACTGTTATTTTTTTTAAAAAAACGATGGAAAAATTAAGTACAATATTTAGAGTTTATTATCTTTTTTTTTTTTAGATTAATTTATTAACAGAAAAATAAAAAATATATAAATATAATATTTATATATTATTCATGTTGGCAGTATGCAATCATATCATGACCATTTTAGCACACACTTTTAGGGAGGGCAGTCTACTGCAATATATTCTGTGACCGAAAGGTTCGAAATCTTTATCGTTATAACAATTTATCAAAAAAACTGCTGACAAAAACAAACACACTAAATTGAACCAAAGTATGACAATGTTAAGAGTGTTTAATCACTTCCTTCATTATAAGTAGAAAAAAAATTGAAATAAAGTTTCTTAATGAAATTTATTGGAATTTATTTCTTTTTTTAAACTTTAACAATCAATTTATTAATTTTGTTTTAATTTAGCAACTAACACATTCTCAGTACATTATAGATCCTTGAAACTGTATATTTATCAAAAATATGGCTGCCATCTTGGTTTACTTGAAAACTCACAAATACCAAATTATTAGTATTAAAAAGTTCAATTATTTTAAATGTTCAACCTTTAGTATTGATTTATTTTAAAAAATTGAGATAAACATCTTGTAAAAAATATTGATATATTTAAATACAGCAATATAGGTATTATAAATATAAAACAAGGCAAAACACTCCATACAGTAGTGCCACCCTGTGCCAACCAGAGTAATCAATGCATGCCAATTATGTGCTAGTATAAGAGATAGTGATCATGTGATTATAAATATACTTATAATTTTTAATCCATTGCAAAAAAGCAATCTTCAGCTGGCCCAGGTTACCACAACTCACACATTTTCATTGTCCTTGTTTGTTCAGTACTTATAAATATCAACATATTACAGTTTAATATACATGTGCAAATTTTTGGAGTCACACTTAATGATAATAACCTCTTTGGATAATTATTTAAATGAGTCAATTGAATAGTTGATTTATTCAGAAATATGATTTGGGGTCATTTATTATTTTATAGATGTCTTTAAAAGTGTGTTTAAAAATGTGTGGTAATGTAAATGTTTTAAATACATTTAAAATATCACATATGGAATAGTACAGAATGGTGGGCTTAATTTTATGTAATTCTTAATGAAGTATAAAGTGTGCATCTGGGATAAAAATAAAAATACCTAGACTAGGGATGATCAAAATAATTGATAGCAACTCTCAGGTAGTCAATAAGAATTAAAAGATTGTTAAAAAAAAAATTGATCGTTCTATTTTTTAAAAATTTTAACATTCATTAGAAAATAACAAAATCTATATTTTTTTCAGTAATTGTTGAAAAAAATATGCAACACTTCTGATAAAAACAATATTTAAAATTAGAAAATTATACCAACTTTAAACAACAAAAACAATTTAGTATATTTGATTCTTCTGGTTGCAAAGTGCTGTAAGTATATTACTGTTAATGTATGATATGTTATTGTCCTGCACTTATTCTCACATCTGATTGGGGCATCCTATTTATGGTTTAAATTTCTTCAAATAGCTGTTTAAAAATCATACTTTTTGTTTTACCTGTAATATATTTCAATTACAAATTCTTTCAAATAATCATTGAAATACATTAAAACATGTGAAATTGTTTATTAAAATATAAGTTTACTAAAGTTTAGAATAACAGACTTTTTGATTAATTACAAAAAAGGCATTCAAATTATAATAACCCATTTTGCACCTATGTGTAAAAATTATTTTTTTTTCATGTGTCATAGCATTGCCCAGGAAGTGAACCTGCTAACTCAGGACAACTGCTTGTAAGGCAGTTGTGCTGACCTCTCAGCCACCAACACTTGACAAAAATTAATTTGACCATAAAGTTTTAGAGTATTTAAATGTTGACATTAATTCATATTCTATGTTTAATGTCTGCAGCTACACAACTATAAGATTGGAGTTTATCCAATCAGCAGTTAAGAACTAATTCATGATTATATTGTAAGATTTGCAAAATATTCAAATTCATGATTGGATCGGATTTCATGTTGACCACTCCTTAAACTCAAACAACATAGGTAAACAATAAATGTTGATGAATTTATAGACATGTCTTTTGAATTCTAAAAAAGCTTTTTTCAATAATAAAACAACTGAAATTATTTGGGGGAAATAAATTAATGTTTATTGGATATTCTAAAATTTGTGCAACGGTACAACTTTCTATTATAGTAAATCTCACTTCATATATGACGAAAGTAGGATTTAGCCATGCTAGACTAATTGTAACTAAATAAAGAATCACATTTAATTTTAAAAAAAGAGGAGACTTAAAATTAAAACTTACAAATAATAAACTCAATGTAAATGATTAACTAAAAAATATCAATTAAGCATCACATGAACACCATCTCTTACACTAGCACATAATTGTTATAAAAAAGGCAAAACTCTCCATACAATAGGGCCACCCTATGTGAACCACAGTAATCAATGGATGACAGAAGGCTTGTGCATAAAATCCTACACATTAGATAGGGATTTTATGCACAAGCCTTTGGCATCCATTGATTACTCTGGTTGGCACAGGGTGGCACTACGATATGGAGAGTTTTGCCTTGCTTATAAAAAATATCAGGTTATCCTCCCTATACCATGGCATAATTATTATTATTCAAAAATCTTTCTAAAAATAAATATCAAGATATTTAATAATAACAATTTCACAGGAGATCTCTGAATTTTTAAGGCACTATCAAAGGGATCATTGAGATAAAAACTTTGGCACCCTCTGCTTTAGATTAATATATGTTTGGTAATAATCATTAAAAGATTTACCTAACAAAAATGTTGTGATATGTATGAATATAGAAACTTAGAACTTGTACGATAGTAATAATAAATATATAATATCAAAATGCAAGTATAATGAATATACTTAACTTAAATGTAATTAAAGAGGATTTGAACCCAGACTTTTTAACTCTCTACAGTCATCTACTCTATCCAATATAACTGATACACATAACCACATATATGTGAAAAAGATAAATGATGTCCAATATATGTAATTCATGTTGAACCAGCAGTAATCAGTTGTAGTGGATCATGTGATACACATGACCACATATATGTGAAAAAGGTAAATGATGTCCAATATATGTAATTCATTCTGAACCAGCAGTCATCAGTTGTGTTAGATCATCATCTTCCACACACATATATAATTGGTGCTCCATATACATTAAGGTAGAAAGTCTACACACTTTAATAAATATAATAATTACATTTTTGAGAATTTTTTTTTAATATAAAATAGCTTTGACCAATATTTTTTCCCTTGTATAACTTTTAATAATTCGTTTCAATATATTGTATTTTTTCAAATTAGCAAAATGTTTAAGTTAATATATTTACAGTTTTTTTTTTTCAAATTTATATGGTGTAACTGTAAATAAATATCTCAATAGTTGCATTAAAATCAATGGACTAATACGAAGAACAGACAGTACATATATATTTACATATAAATCTCAAAATATATATTGACTTTAATATATATATATATATATATATATATATATATATATATATATATATATATATATATATATATATAAAATATATAAAAAAAAAAAAAAAGAGAGAGAGAGAGAGAGAGAGACTGCAAAACAAACTCTTAACAAGCTTTGTACACCCTCAACCTCAGACCAGTTTCTGTTATTGGCATTCTCAGTGATCTGCTAGGATATTCAATCATTAGTTAAGTTAGATAGCCAGACTGGAAGACACATGAAAGTCCAGCTATCTAACTTAACTAATGATTAAATATCCTAGCATATCACTGAGGATGCCAGTAGCACAAACTAGTCTGAGGTTGGGGGTGTTCTACAAAGTTTGTTAAGAGTTTGTTTTGTGGGCTCTATATATAACATTTGTAAATACAAGCTTATTAAAATTAGGTCACATGGTATCTGACTTGATTTATTTATATATATAAAATACATATTTTGCGGGTTCATCCATGTTAAAAACTTTTAATATTAATATACTGACGACTTGGTCACACATGCCATCCACAGAGTTATAAAAGGTAGAAAGATGGTTGTAGAGGCGCTACCATCACAGATTTGAATAAAACATTAAAATTCTACCAATAGCAAAAATGTTAAATTTAGGAATGTTTTTTTTAAAAAATCTTTCCAAATAGGAGGAAGTTTGCATGTATCATCTCGCTTATTGATACAATCTGGACTTTTAAGTATCTCAATGGCTTCTCTAATTTTGCACTGGTAGAGATTATCATATCTGGATATGATCCTGGTACTAGAAAAATCAATTTTATGACTTGAATTTATAGTATGGAGTGAGAGTGCTGATGATGATGAGTGTTGTTTAACTGAATTAGCATGCTCATCTCTCCTAACACTGATGCGAAGATTACTCATACCTATGTAAGAAGCTTTACAATTTTTACATGAGATTTGATAGACATCATGAGATTCAAGAGGGATTGAATCCTTAGGCTTGGTTATTATATTGCTGATCTTTTGATGAGCAGAAAATGCTGTATCTATATTATAGCGTTTTAATATACGTCCGATACTATCTGTAGTTTCTTTTACATATGGAACACAAATCCTAATAGCTGATTTATCATCTTTTTGTTTCCTATTTTGTCTATTTTGGGCTTGAAATAAGGCTTTTTTTATAAATTTGTAATTATAACCATTTGCTAATAAAACACTATTAATATGACTTATTTCTTCTTTCAGATGTGTCTCATCTGAAAGGTTAATTGCTCTATTTAAAAGAGTTTTGGATACAGAAACTATCTGAGTTGGGTGATGATGAGAATGGAAATGTAAATATCTGTCTCTGTGTGTATCCTTTCTGTAAATATAAAAAGATAAACTATTTGGTGTTCTGGTGACTAGAACATCAAGAAAAAGGAGTTTTCCATCAGTCTCTGTCTCCATTGTAAATTTAATATGAGGATGCATATTACTTAAATGTAAGAAAAAATGATCTAATTTATTTTTTCTATGTTGCCATATGACAAAAGTGTCATCTATGTATCTGAGCCAAATAGGAAACAAAAAGATGATAAATCAGCTATTAGGATTTATGTTCCATATGTAAAAGAAACTACAGATAGTATCGGATGTATATTAAAATGCTATAATATAGATACGGCATTTTCTGCTCATCAAAAGATCAGCAATATAATAACCAAGCCTAAGGATTCAATCCCTCTTGAATCTCATGATGTCTATCAAATCTCATGTAAAAATTGTAAAGCTTCTTACATATGTATGAGTAATCGTCGCATCAGTGTTAGGAGAGATGAGCATGCTAATGCAGTTAAACAACACTCATCATCATCAGCACTCTCACTCCATACTATAGATTCAGGTCATAAAATTGATTTTTCTAGCACCAGGATCATATTCAGATGTGATAATCTCTACCAGTGCAAAATTAGAGAAGCCATTGAGATACTTAAAAGTCCAGATTGTATCAATAAGCGAGATGATACAAGCAAACTTCCTCCTATTTGGAAAGATTTTTTTAAAAAACATTCCTAAATTTAACATTTTTGCTATTGGTGGAATTTTAATGTTTTGTTCAAATCTGTGATTGTAGCGCCTCTACAACCATCTTTCTATCTTTTATAACTCTGTGGATGGCTTGTGTGACCAAGTTGAAATGTCAGTATATTAATATTAAAAGTTTTTAACATGGATGAACCCGCAAAATATGTATTTTATATATTTAACCTGTGCAAATCATCGTTTTAACATATATATATATATATATATATATATGTATGTATAATTATTATATTATATTTATATATATATATATATATATATATATGTATAATTAACCTATTCATTTAGTGTACTGAAAGTTTCTTAGATAGATAAATAGAAGGATTTCAACTTAGGATTTCAATCTATATTGGTTCTCTACTCCATTTCAAACAACAGACTTATAAAAATTTCCTAAACTACAGCAAGTGCCTCCTTTTCATTTGTTGTATAGTACAACTCTACATCTTTTAATAAATGCCTAAAGAAATATAAAATACATGGCTTCTGTTCTTCATCCAATGGAAACATAATTGTTCCAACTCCATAACCATTGCTATCTTCTTGGATATAAATTATTTTCTTAAAATTAGAACAAAATTATTTTTTTAAAAAACTTTGACTTTATATTGTTAAATTCAGGTTAATTGTTCATTTCTGTCTTTCATCTTTTCTGAGAATTTATACAAACGAATGGTATCATATGCAAACGTTTGGTAAAACCTATAATAACCTTTACAGACACTGAAGAAAGAATGCAATTACTTTTTATTTTCAAACATCAGTAACTTTATGTTTTTCTGAAGGTTTGTGATGATGGTGTTCTAGCTGTATTTTTATATTGGACTATTTCCATAATCTAATATGTGTGTTGAATGTCTTTAGAAAAGTTTAATTTTAGTTAAATATTCCAAATGCATTCAACTATTAGTATTATCACAGCAAACAGGTTAGTATATGCACCAACTGTTAGTAATATCACAGCAAACAAATGTTTATAATATCACAGCAAACAGGTTAGTATATGCACTAACTGTTAGTAATATCACAGCAAACAGGTTAGTATATGCACAATGTTTCGAGAGGTATTTTTCTCCCCTCTTCTTCAGGTGTTGCTGGACTGACCAGTGACAGTACTAGCATGGGATTCGAACCTGGGTCCTTAGATTTTTGATTATTGAAATTTTAAGGTAACGCTCTAACCAACTGAGCCATCCTGCAGAGAAAAATACCTCTCGAAATGTTGTGCATATACTAACCTGTTTGCTGTGATATTACTAACAGTTAGTGCATATACTAACCTGTTTGCTGTGATATTATTAACATTTGTTTGCTGTGATATTACTAACAGTTGGTGCATATACTAACCTGTTTGCTGTGATATTACTAACAATTGAATGCTTTTGGAATATTTAACTAAAATTAAACTTTTCTAAAGACATTCAACACACATATTAGATGATGGAAATAGTCCAATATAAAAATACAATCAGTAACTTTAGAATAGCATGAATTTTATCAAGCTAAGGAACACTTTCAAATATTTTATATAGTAAACTATGTCTTATATGAAAGTATTTTTAAATGTGAGCAATTAATTCTTTAAAAATACATCCTATAGAAGCAGTGATAATTTCTACTTCTGTAATAATAATATATTGGGTATATGAACACAGACTTTCACATGACCAACCACTCTCCACTCTATCTCAAACACTGATACACTTGAACACATATATGTTGAAAAGATAAATAATCACCAATATACATATTTCATGCCAAACCAGCAAACATTAGTTAGTCCAGATTATCATCTCCACACATATATGCATTAACTACTCAAATATATAGATAGGTAGCCAATCTTCATACTTTAATGGACATGCTTCAATCCACTCCGCACTACAACTCTTCAACCATCCATCCAATTGAAAATCCGAAGATGTAATGCTGAAAGGCCACTCTGAGGCTGAGATTCTCATCACACCCATATTGACCTAAAGTCAATCTCTGATCCCTCATGTACAGGACATAATCCATTTAATAAAAAAATTATAATTTATTTCACCAATATCAAGTCCATTAAAACAGTAATTTTATTATGATAAATATTATTTAAAACGGACTTTTTAGTGGTATTAGTGCTGAAACCTATGAACAATGAAATATTTATACATCCATTTTTTAAAGAGATTTGATAAAAATAAATAATAGATATAAGAAATCTATAAAGATTGGAGTGTTTCTTTACCTGGTTTCAAATCAAAAAAGCGGATAATTTGTACAAGAAATAATATATGTAGACTATGATTATCTATAGATTAGTTAATATAATTATGATTTCATTGATTTATAATATATATTTATATTGAAAAATGTGAGGGCAAATATTCGTGTTAAATTTAGGACTAATCCTGATATATATATATAAAATGGGGCAGTAATTTAGAAGGTGTTAAATATATAAGCATGAACTACCATTAGCTTATTGATGATTGTCATTCAGTATCTTAATTAAATAGAGAAGTTAAATATATTTCAAATATACAACATAATCTTTTTGTCTCCTGTTTTATTATTTTAAATATTTTCAAAATAATTTATAAATTTTTAATTTTCTTCAATATTATAAATTATTGAATATATAATACAAAATTTAGTTTTCTAAACTAAAAAATAACGATCACTCCTATCATAAATAAACAAGTATTACTTATTTAAGGATAAAAACTAAACAAAAAAAATTTTTTTTCTTGTAAACAACATAGGATTTAAAAAAAGAGAGAGAGAGAGAGAAAAAGAATGAAAAAAAAAATTCAAAATGTTGTGAATTTGAAAGAAATATTTTTTTTTTCTTATTCGTAATTAATTAATTATATACTATATTAATTATATACTATTTACAAATTATAGCTAAGACTTAAAAGCTAAGACGTTTGTAACAATATAGTAATACTTTCAGATTTAACCTTGATAAAATAATCACTTTTTTTATTTATTAATGCACTTTTATATTCTATTTTTTTAAATAATAAAATGGTGATTAAGCACAATTGAGAGAGGGGGGACCAGAGATTGCTAAGAGAAGCTATAGAGATTTTTAAAAGGCCCAAGAGCATAAATGAAAGCTGTGGATTAAAGAAAATTAACAACATTTGGAAGAAGCTATTGAAAGACAAAATAATTTTTAAAACTTCTCAACCAATGGAATTTAAATATGTGAAGAAAGAAAAAGATAAAAATAACGATTCTAAATCTCACACACTTTCTTATGATTTGAGAAAGAGGACACTCTGAGGAAGGTACTTATTATTGTACTGAAACATCAGCTATTTAGCTATTTTACTACTAGGAATATCCTGAAAATAATAATAATATAAAGTCATTATTTATCCATGAAAATATTAGAATTAACATATATATAACATAGATGCTTTTCACATGAATAGTGTACATATATAAATTAAACTTATAGTATAAACAAAATTAATGTAGTTATCGATAATAAATTGAGAAGGCACATTTACATATATTTATAGTAGCCTAAAATCGATTTACTCACTGACGAAGAAGCTTCCAAATAAACAAAACAAATTTCGCATAAAACTATTAAATGGGCCAAGCGCTTTCGAGGTTTGCCCTCATATTCATGGCCAACGAACGTAATAAATCTTTACGTAGTGTTATTAAATAACAAATATGCAAATGTAAATGCAAATCAGTTTGACCATTTTTTTTTGAAATGGAAAAACAGTGTCGCATCTATTGATAGAATTGTTGTCGCAAACAATAAAGTATGCCTCTTTGATCTTTCTCTTACAGTCGTTGGTTTCAGGGCATACAATCCTGGGGTTGCCTGGCTCGAACACATGGCCAGTCTGCTTTTCATGTTCCAGAAATATTGAAAAGTTATTGCTGTTCTTTTTTGCTCTTCTATAGGTATACAAGTGTTGAGCTGCTCTGTGGCCATGAATATGAGGGCAAACCTCGAAAGCGCTTGGCCCATTTAATAGTTTTATGCGAAATTTGTTTTGTTTATTTGGAAGCTTCTTCGTCAGCGAGTAAATCGTTTTTAGGCTATTACGTTTTTAGGAGAAGTATATTAAATCGTTTTACATATATTTATAGTGTGTAAATTCATTCATTCATATTAATTCAAAAAATAAAAATATACTGTTCTGTATCTTTATTTTTTAAATAAGATGAATTAGCAAAATTGTGGCATTCATCACAATTAAATATCCTCTGAGTGATAGTCCTTTTTTCAATAACATATTTTTATGAAAATGTAAAAGGAGTTTTATTGTCAAAAAACTATGCCCTCTCTAATTGGTTTGATGTTTTTAAACCTGTATAGACCTTATGAATGTATTTAAATTTTGTAAACTTTTAGCATTACATTTAGACAACATTTTATTATGCAAAATGCTATTACATTTGCTCAGAAAACATTCCCGCCTGTCATGTGGGAGACCGGGGTTCAATTCCTCATTGGGGAGTTGTCAAGTTTTTTGTCAAGCATTGGTGGTCGAGAGGTCAGCGATAGCTGCTTTACAAGTAGTTGTCCCGGATTAGTGGGTTCGCTTCTCGGCTGATGCTATGACACATGAGAAAAATTATATAAATCAAATTTAAAAAGGATTATAAAATAAAGTATAAAAAGTGTGTGGTTTCAATATAAGCCAAATAAATTATTATTAATAAACATGATCAAGTATTGCACTCTGAAATGAAAAAAAATGTCTAATACTGTATTACAACATTTTTAAAATATGTATTTTAATGTTTTATTTTTTGTTGTTTTTTTATTTCTATTTTTTGCATATTTATATTTTATTTTAAATATTATTTAATTAAAGTAGTGTATATTGACATAGTATTGATTATGGCTTGACCATATTACATGTGTTTTTAATGGTATAAAACATTAAACAATTCTTTAATAAATTAAATGGAAGAATTGTAATATAATAAAGGTGACAAACTTCTGGTCATGTTTCCTTTGGTCATGTGATTTTTATCACTCATAAGCATCAGATTAAAAGCATTAGTGGCCTACTTATGCTTAGATTATATCATTATGTAAGGAAACTTTTGCTCACTACTCTGAGATCAGGACTTGAAGGTATTGTGTGCCTAAATTTTAATTTAATAAATGAATTGTACGTACATATACAGTTAGTGCTATATATATATATATATATATATATAACATTCAAATGTGTGTTAGACAATACTATATGTAAAAATTTAATATTTGCGTTAATATTAGAAATACACACACCCTTATATAATTCAGAAAGCAAAACTATATATAAATCAAATCAAACCCAATCAATAAATGATAAAATTTTTTGGTTCTTCTAACATTTTCGAAGGTATAACCTTCATTTTCAAGAAGTACAAAAATCTCCCCATTTTCCGAGGTGAAAATATGCAAAATAGTCAAAATATGGTAATCAGGATGAGAACATTTAAACTTGCCATTTCTTTGATATGGCATAAAATGATTCTTTTTTTATTCATTGCATGTTCATCTGATATGATATAACATGCCTCCTTCACCTTCCTACACAGTTCATGCCACTCTCTACACAAAATGTTCAGCCTATCCGGTCTGCACTGATGGCCCACAGCCACCAAGTGCTGTACAAAAATAGAGGGGTGAGATGGGTCCACTAAGGCATTATTATATGCATATACATGCTGGGACAACTTTCTTTGAACAGATGCCCTCGTTTCACCATAATATGCAGCTGGGCAATTGTTATCGCTACACACGATCTTGTAGACTGCTTGCTGCGCATGCACTGGGGGAATAGGGTCTTTGGTATTGTTTATACTCCTGTTAAGATTAGGCAGCAATCGGAAACACACACTAAAATCAGAGCAGAAGATTGTATGCAAGTCTCTATGAATATTTTTAATGTATGGAAGCAAGACATGGGGCATATTCTGCCTCAGCTCATAAATAGGCCCCCTTTTAAATTTCCTAATAACATTGCCAATCGCTCTTTTATTATATTTTGCATTAATAAGCTCATTTCTATATGTTTCAATATTGTTTCTATTGTCAGCTTCAAAGCAGCACAAACTGTTGTTTCTATATAAGAATGATTTGAGGCCAGCCATTTTATATATATGTGCTGTGTTTGATAAGTGGTGTATGTGACCTCTGATATTAATAGATTTAATGTTCATTCTGTAGCAGAAGGGATTTAGCTTCAATAATCACTTGCAGGTCCAAATATTTAATGCTGTTGGAGACTTCCATCTTGATTTGTATTTATATTCAGACCTGATGCTGTTGTAAGGTCTGTTTTGATGTCCTCTATGGTTTCTTCTGGCACAGCCACAAAAATATCATCAACATATCTAGCATACAGCACTAATCCACAGTCTATACATCTAGGAATAATAATCTGCTCATATGCGTTCATCATAATGCTGGCCACAATTCCGCTAAACAGAAGACCCATCGGCCAACTGTTGAGCATCTGATACCATTCATTATTAAACACTGCATATATGTTTCTGTTCATCCACTCCAACAATGCTACCACAAACTGGACATGTTCCTGATTCATTCCATTTCTAATCAGTGCTTCTCTTACAATTATAATCGACTTTGGTCTATCAATCGATCCATATAATTCTACTACTTCAAGTGCTGTCATCCCTGTGTTATGCTCCAGGGTCACATTCTTCTGTTTATTAATGAAGTCAAATGATGACTTAATAGCATAATCCCCATAACCTGTGGTTTGGGTGATCCATTTGTTTATGGTCTTGGCTGCTTTATAATAGTGCACTCCGCCGAAGTCGATCATCAACATTAGTGGTACATTCTCCTTATGGGTTTTGGCATTTTCAAAAATTCTTGGAGGAGTAATCGCCAGTGGAAACATTTGCAGATATTTAGCCTTAGAAAATGCTTTAGATGTATAAGGCCTAAGCACAGATGATACAAAACAATATATATATAAGCATGGAAAGGGGCATTGTATTATTAATTCTGTATTATTCTAAAAAATTTGGTATTATTCTGTATTATTCAGGCTTGCAAAGAAGAAATTGAAATGTTAGAAGGATCTACCACCTTGAGTGAGTAGACGAGTGTTGGTTTCTCCATGGCAATCAGTGGAGTTGGGGCCCCAAAATGTTCCATCAAAATGTAAAAGATCCATCAATATCCTACCATATCCATGCCAGTCTGAAGATTCTAAACCTATCTACCTATCTGCACAGAAGTTCCAAAGTCATCATTTGATTAACAATAAAAATGCTTTCATTTTATTTTAAGTTTTAACTGTAACTCCATTTTCTTTAGCACATCTTATTAATTAGTCTAAACCTCGTAAAAATATCTATATCATATTTATTAATGTTAAATCTGCTGGCTTAATTATTTAAATTAATTAGAAATCTATTTGTCAGATTTTATTCATGTATATTACCTTGAATGATAGTGGGAGAAATTTAAATTATTAAATGTGTTTATGCTTCTCTGCTCTCAAAATCCCAAGGGATGGAGTGAGCCGAGAAAATGCTAAGTTTAAAATTCTTAATTTTTAAAAGTAATAATATGACATATATAAGTTGTTTTTCTTGGTTTCTTGTCTTATCCCCCCCCCCATCATCTCAAGGAAGGTTATGTATCAAAATTCTTAGAATTGTATATAGAGTTCATGAAAGATGGCAAGCGTATTTCTATTCATTTAAATAGAATGTTAATAAATAAAGATAAAAAATAAGATAATATAGGAATAATATATAAAAAAGGGGGGAGGGGGATAAAAAAATGTTAATGGGTAAAGATTTAGAGAATAGATAATAAATTAATATAAGAAGAGTATTAAATTATAAAGGTATTTTAAAAGAAATAATTAAAGATAGGGAAGGAGGTAAATAATTGTATTTGTAGATGATAATAATATTGTGGTTTTATTTGAATATTATATATTTGGAATGTATTAATATTTTATTTATTTGTGTTATTATTTTTGTTTTTTATTTTTATTTATTTTATAATAATTATTATTGGTTTTTTTTTTTAAGGAAACTTGATAATGACTACAGAATGTAGTTGAAACGTTGTATGGAAGAGAAATAAAATTATAGTTTGGAATAAAAGAAGTTTTAAAAAGAAAAAGAAGGAATGTTGAATTTATTTATTTATTATCATGGAGCTATAATTTAAAAAGAAAAAGAAGTGAAAAGTTGTGTATATAATTATCAATTAATTCATAAATTATATATATGTTGTTTATCACATAGCTCTCTATAATACAATTATATATGTGTTAAAAACTAATTTTATGAAATCTAGTCATAATATAATAATATATTAATTTGGTTTAAATTGTTACTTCCCGTGTTGCTAAATTAATAAGTCTTTTTTGATAAAATGATTCTCTGTAATAAAACTTCTGTAAATGCGGCAATATTTATAATTCAAGATTTTATTATGTAAGAAATAATATTAATAAAATTGTCTGAATGTATATTGCATTGCTTCTCAATGCAATATAATACCTATATAAATTAAAACCGCAATCCATGTATAAGCTGTGTAAGAAGTAATGAATTGTGCTATCAGTTTATTTTAGGAGTAAGTAATCTCCCCACGACTTAAATATTGTCTTATTAGATTTTCAAATTTTAGATTATTAAAATAAATATTGTGAACAGGTTTATTTATAAAATGAATCATATGTGGTTAACTGGGGATGCTTATGGTTATATATAAAATAAGTTTCATAATGTTTATTCATGTCGGTGGAAGGCTTAATAATTTATTATCTTTCTATATATATTTGCATTCCTACATTCATTTATTATGGCAATGGTTATATTATTATTATTCAACTTTATCATATATTCTTTGTATAGTTCATACATCCTATGGTCAAACTGTGCGAGGGCAGATCAGATGTTGTATGCCTGAGTTCCTAATCCATAGATTAGCACCAGTCTAGGTCCCACAAAATCAGGAGACTCCTTGAAGATCCCAAATCCTAGATTTAGCACATCTTCATCACTCTCCACTGGAAGGTGCCCTTGGTTAGAAGAAGATGCACCTCTGCAGCCAGGGATATCTATCATGCTCATTTTATGTACCAGTGCCACCACTCATCTAGGTAGTATCACAATATCCAATTAATGTTTGTTTTAGCTATCACTGGCACTCATCAGCAACTCCAGGCACCCTAAACTCAAACCCATACCCAAGTTGTCCTATTAAATAAACATGTTATAAGCTGTTATGTTCAAACTTAGAATGAGCTGATAGATTATAATATTTCTGATCAAATTAAATAGAACCTGCATTATTGTTGTAAGTAACCACTGCTTTCTATAATGTTATGCAAAGCCAGTAGATCATCCCAATCTAATATTTTGTAAGCCACTCTATTATTTTAGTTTTATAATAAAACTTATATTACTCTTGTTAACTAAGCATACATCCATGTTGCGAGTTGAAACTATTAATTAGTTATTATATATATTACTTAATAAGTCCATTAATTGCAAAACAAGCACATCCATGGGTTTGTATCTTATAGATATATTAGCTCTGTAACATTATAGAAATGATTAAACTCCCAAATCATACCTGCAATTGTAATATAAATAAATTAATGTACGGTTTAAAGTGCTAGCATAGTGTAAGGTCATGAGTTATAGAGAACCCTGAGACAGAGTCCATGTTCGAACCCTGAGTTATGTTGCACTGTAGAAAAAAGGGAAGCTGTGTGATATCAGGATGTTAATTAGGTGGTCAAGGCTAGGAAGCCTAGGTAGGGGTTTAAACTAGGAGCATGGAGGTAATCCTGTGTCTGCTGTTTGAAAGTCCTTGCTTGGTCTTTCAGTTTTGTTGACTGATTATACAATCTTGATCATTACAATATACATATATTGTTGTACAGGTCGAAACCCACCACCACCGCAAGTCAAATCGGATTCAAACTCAGCTAAACCAAAACTGAATTCAAACCCAACTCAACAGCTCAGATAGCAGAAATCGACGGCACAGTGCTATGCGCCAAGAACTAGCTCAACGGTTGGTGAGGACTAGAGACTCCTGAGTAACACTAATATCTAAGAATTTATATACTTTGAATAATTTTATAAATTGAATCATATGTATGTTCGGGTTGCCAACACAGACAGCGGGTATTAACATTTAAATAATTATAAAAAGAATAATGAACTAAGAAACCAAGTATGTTAGAAAATATTTAATAAGAATAATTTGTTTCGTTTCCATAAAACATAGAATGCATTAATTACCTCTAGTCTTTAAGAGAATTTACAAATATAATAAGAGTGGCAGTCCTTATCATATGCCAACAATTATTACACAACATAGAATTCTATGTCTATTTCCCCAACGAGAAATATAAAGGGATAAAGGTATTCATTAAGAAGGAAATGATTTTCTAATTTTATACGGTGGAATGTGAGATTTATTTTCATGTTCGAAATCTATTCATGAAAGCAAAATGTATTTTAGGGCATAACGTTAAAATTGATTTGAAACTTATTGAATTAATAATATATTTGAGAATTTGTTCGACTTTAATTTAAATCACTTCATCACGAATTACGAGCATGGAGCGGGTTTTACCGGAACAGAGATGCAACGGTATTACGAGGCAGAGAGTAAAATTGAAATATGATCGCTAGTCAATGATTGAAGTCCTATGGTGGCTTGCATCTAACAAGTCTTACGCCCTTTGACTAATGAATACGAAAGGAGGTACTTTCTTCCTTGAAAAATTTAAATAAGAGAATATGATCACCGCCCAGCCTAACTGAGCGGAAGATTGCCCTGCATCAGCAACGTTCGATGATGATGACTTGATGGTCATTGTTGAAAAATAAAACCCAGTAGAATGCTCGACATGATAACTTGATCAATTAATCAAAGTCAAATGAGCTTTTAACAATCTATTTGAAAGTATTTGTAAGTTATATTGATTATGCCCTAATCATCGTGCTCTTACTGAATCTTAATACAAATAACAAAAGTTGAATTAGAATCTATTTAACCCTTTATCGGCCCTTTTGCAATAAAACATTTAACATTATATTTAAGTTAATAAATATTAGTGGAACGAGAAAATAATATTTTAACATTTTGTGAATATATAAACCTTTGTGTATTAGATAGGAGCTGGGGACATAAAAAAAAACAGAGCTAATAATTGATTATTAGCCAATTATAAAAATAGTAAACATGTAATATTTCTTTCGACTCGATGATTGATAGCACTTATAAATTTAGTTCTAATGGGGAGAATTACTATTTAAAATTAATATATTATTTCGTGAGGTAAATAGAACAAAGGAGCTCATGAGTCGAGAGATTATTGGCATATAATTTTAAATAAACGAACATTAATCAAGCACACAAATATATATATTAACTGAACCACCAAGTAGAAGAGAAAAGTTTAAAGACTAGAGATTAAAGAATTAAGATATAGATTTACAATAGCATAAATAAAAGGTGTTACAAAGATTTTTCATTAGAGAATAAAGAGGTCTAAAAAGGGGGTAAAATAAAGTTTGAACTGGCCAGAGAGTTTAGAGTTCATGAGAAATATATTACCCTTCCGTGCTAGGTTCTTAAGTTACACATCCAAGTCGGTGAAACGTAGGCATCATTTGGTTGATTATTGGAACAGCATTTTTAGTAGCTTTTCATGATGTTAGCAGTCTGATCGGTCCGGAAAAGATTCAGCAGCCCCATTGAAGATTTCTGGGACTTTGAGGAGGGAGATTCCTGATGTTTTAGCCTTCTATCATGATGAATACAATTTATACGCCCAGAGTTCGCACCACTCGCAACAAAGCTAGCCTTTTTCCCTGACTTTTCAGGGCTATATATACTGTTCACTGATGCCTCCGTAGCTTTTATTATCAATGTGTTTTTTTATAATTAGTTGTTTTCAAATACATTCCCTCTAAAAGGCTTTCAAACTAATTAGCTTGAATTCTTCTCAATTGAAAATGAATTCTTAAAATCTGAAAATGATTTAATTAGAAAAATGAATCCTTATCTTTTTCCAATTCAAAGCTTTACTATTGTTTTTAAGAATTTTAAAGCTATCGAAGGAATAGCTTTTAATCACGAAACTTTACAAATTATTTAAGGGGAGAAAAAACAAACGACGCAATGAAACTTGAACAATTATATATATTTAATATTTACAAATATATATCTCTACAATCCACAATTTAATATATATAAATTCATGAATATTTTATCATGAATTTATTTAGAGAATTGATCAATTTTAAACTAAACTAATTAATTTTGCTACGCATTTGAAATAAGTTATTCATTATGGAAATTAGCGTGGATTGAACGTATAAAGCCCCATTACATCGGAAATTTAAGGTTAGTATTAGGGTAAATAACATGAAGCTAGGATCGAACTCAGATCCGACTGCTTCAATATATATATATATATATATATATAGCACTAGGCACTATTTAATTTTAAATATATATTTAAATTTAATATTTTTAATAATTAATGTAGATGTAAATCAATTAGTAATTGGAATGACTGTTATATGTAAAATTTAATCCACAGTCAAGGAGTATTGATGTGTAACCACAAATTAGATGTGATTCTGCAGGCTGAATGAAACAATAGCAATTCTGGCCTCCTATTTGTTAGTGGGAGTTTGGAAAGATTTGTTATTGTTTTTATTTAGCCTGAAGAAGCACATTCGATGGGTTGATGCACATCAATCACCTTGTTGCAAGCTTCAACTTCTATATATAATATCATTCCATTTACTAATTAATTTACTTATATATATATATATATATATATATATATATATATATAGTTCCTGTTACATATATATATATATATATATATATATATATATATTGTAACAGGAACTGGATTCAAAACCTGTTACAAAAAGAAAGAAAATGTAGTTTCTTTATTTATATATTATTATTATGCTATAATTAATTGTAAAAGTTGCACAGACCAAATGCACATGTATTTGTTGTAATGAGGGGTATAGGCATATATTTTGGGTGACATATGTATATGTAGGTAAATGCTATTGTTGAGAACAAGAAAATAAAAATTTAGAAGATTTTAAAGCAGGTAGAAGAAAAGTTTCTTTTACAATTATAAACTTCCTGAATTAATTGGCCAAATGTATCTCATTGTTCAATAAAAAAAAGAAAGCAGAAGCCAACTGCTTGAATGAATATATTTTTTTTGTGTGTTTGTTTTAATTAAATGGATTTTGCAGAAATAATTTTTAGAGAAATGAACATGGAATGCCATTATTTATTGAACTCTTTTTGATTTCTTTTGTTTAATTAAAGTCAATGAAATGATTTATAATTAAAAAGTTCAGGAATTTAAAAAAAAGAATTAGATAAGTAAAAGTCAAGATCGCTAAGTGGTTTTCCTTTTGTTGACATTTTATAAGAAAATTGTTTTTGGAAACAAAGGAATACCAGCGATAAGAAGAAAGGCAACTGGGATTGATTAATTAATTTTAAAAAATGGACAGTTGAGCTCTGCTGGTTTGAAGTGTAAGAAGAGCAGGTGTTCTAAATTATTATTGAAGAAGATTTATTAAGAGAAGATTCTAATACATTAGCAGAAAAGCAGAAAGTTGGGGAAGTAAACTGTGCGAACTGAACTAAATATATAAGAGACCTCATCGATCACATGGGGTAAAATCACCATCATGCCGGAAGTTGGTGTTCGGACTCCAGCCATTTTACCTATGCCACATAAATATATACCTCAGTTAACATCCCCAATTGCCCTTCAGAACTACAACTATTTTAATCCAGTGCAGATCGTTCGCTATTCCGAAATTTAGCCAAAAGAAGAAGGAACAGCAGATTGAATATGCCACTTTAGAGGGACTAAAGGAATGAAATATTAAGTGGAAGTGATGGATGCCAAATTTGCTTAGGCAGGATCCCCGGAATTGACTTATGAGTGCACTTGGAAACACATATGCAAGTTATTCAGACTATATTATGCCAGTAAATATACACCTATTATACCATTTTTAAATCCTTAAATTTAATCCAACTTAACTGTGTGATTATTTAGTAATATATCTGTATTATAATTTTTTTGTGTTTGTTTTCTCTTTAATGGTAATTCATTAAAAATATTTATTATATATATATGTGTGTGTGTGTGTGTGCCATTTATTGTTTATATTTTATTGAATAAATATTAGTAGTCGGAAATTAAATTAGTGATTTCTTTCGATACACGTTATAGAATTTATTTGTTCCAAAATCTTATACACGTGTGTGCTGGTGTGCATTTAATGAGAATTTAAAGCGAGACAAGTTAGATAGAAAGGTGTATGAGGATTTTAAGAGTGTTATTTTAAACTTTAATGGGAGTAAAAGAAAATAGAAAGCTATAGAAAAGAATTGATTTGAAACTTCATTCCCCTTGTTTCTTCTCCTGTGCAATGCACTACCACACCCTGAGCATTAAGGTGTGCATCTAATTAAATGACTGAATCAAACAAATATTTAATAGACCCTACAATTCTTGTTAAATAACAAGATTGGTGCTTGGCAATGAAAATTATATATATATATTATCCATAAACGTAGAGGTCTAGTTAAAGATTAAGTTAAAGCTGGGAGGTTTCGATTTAATTACCTGATATACGTGTGTTCTGCTGTCCATTTCTTCACTTACCTCTTTGACTGACCCAAAGTTCGGGAAAATTCATATGAGGGGTAAATGACTCAATTTTATGGGAAAACTTTGTATGGGAAGGGCTATCAGTAATGCACGCATCACTGTAAAAATTCACCCTCGGAAAGAAGGAATAACTGTAGAAAAAGTTGGTTTGATAATGATAAAGGTTTGAATTCAGATGATTTGAAATTTAAAATGTAAATGTACACTACCATGGTGGGAATCATTTCAATGGCACCCAATGTGAAGCTTTTGAAGAACGGAGATTGATAGGGTGAATGCAACTGAAGGATATAGAGGGTGCATCAATCAAAAAGAGTAAACTTTTTTTTTTAAAAAAAAAGAGAGGAAATAGAGTCATTTTTTTAAGTATAAAGATTCGTGGCTGGTCAGTTAAATATTTTTCTTCTGGGAGAGAAAAATGATAAAGAAATGAAATTTAATGGTAGATAGGCAAATAGGGCAAAAACAAAAAGGGGGAAAATAATAAATATTATGTGGAGAATGGTCAGGGACATGGACATTGAACCCGGCATGTATTGTTAATCTCACTAAAAAAATAATATAAAATGAAAATCGGATGAAAACTAGGTCACAGAGCAACATGGATTCAGAAACATCAGACAAAGGAAAGGAAATGGACATTTACATTTTAAATTTCAAATCATCTGAATTCAAACCTTTATCATTATCAAACCAACTTTTTCTACAGTTATTCCTTCTTTACGAGAGTGAATTTTTACAGTGATGCATGCATTACTGATAGCTCTTCCCATACAAAGCTTTACCATAAAATTGAGTCATTCACCCCTCATACGAAGTTTTCCCGAACTTTGGGTTATTCAAAGGGGTAAGTGAAGAAACCAACAGCAGAACACATGTATTTCAGGTAATTAAACCGAACCCTCCCAGCTTTAACTTAACCTTTAACTAGACCTCTATGTTTATGGACAATGTATTTTTTTTTCATTGCCAAGCACCAATCTTGTTATTTAACAAGAATTGTAGGGTCTATTAAATATTTGTTTGATTCATCCATTTAATTAGATGCCTGCCTTAATGCTCAGGGTGTGGTAGCGCATTGCGCTGGAAAAAAAATGAAGGGGAACAAAGTTTCAAATCAATTCTTTTCTATAGCTTTCTATTTTCTTTTACTCCTATTAAAGTTTAAAATAACACTCTTAATATCCTCATACACCTTTTTATCTAACCTGTCTTGCTTTAAATTATCATTAAATGCACACCAGCATGCACGTGTATAAGATTTTGGAACATATAAATTCTATAATGTGTATCGAAATAAATCACTAATTTAATTTTCGATCTACTAATATTTATTCAATAAAATATAAACAATAAATGGCACATATATATATAAAATAAATATTTTTAATTAATTACCATTAAAGAGAAAACAAACAAAAAAAATTATAACACAGATATATTACTAAATAATCACACAGTTAAGTTGGATTAAATTTAAGGATTTAAAAATGGTATAATAGGTGTATATTTACCAGCATAATATAGTCTGAATAACTTGCATATGTGTTTCTGAGTGCACTCATAAGTCAATTCCGAAGATCCTGCCTAGGCAAATATGGTGTCCATCACTTCCACTTAATATTTCATTCCTTTAGTCCCTCTAAAGTGGCATATTCAATCTGCTGTTCCTTCTTCTTTTGGCTAAATTCCGGAATGGCGAACGATCTGCACTGGATTCAAATAGTTGTAGTTTTGAAGGGCAATTGGGGATTTTAACTGAGGTATATATTTATGTGGCATAGGTAAAATGGCTGGAGTCTGAACACTGACCTCGGCATGATGGTGATTTTACCCCATACGATCCATGAGGTCTCTTATATATTTAGTTCAGTTCACACAGTTTACTTCCCCAACTTTCTGCTTTTCCACTAATGTATTAGAATCTTCTCGTAATAAATCTTCTTCAATAATAATTTAGAACACCTGCTCTTCTTACATATCAGACCAGCAGAGCTCAACTGTCTGTTTTTAAAATTAATTAATCAATCTCAGTGCCTTTCTTCTTATCACTGGTATTCCTTTGTTTCCAAAAACAGATTTTCTTATAAAATGTCAACAAAAGGAAAACCACTTAGCAATCTTGACTTTTACTTATCTAATTCTTTTTTTTAAATTCCTGAACTTTTTAATTATAAATCTTTTTGTCGACTTTAATTAAACAGAAGAAATCGAAAAGAGTTCAATAAATAATGGTGTTCCATGTTCATTTCTCTAAAAATTATTTCTGCAAAATCCATTTAATTAAAACAAACACAAAATATATATATATCCATTCAAGCAGTTGGATTCTGATTTCAGAAAGTTTATAATTGTAAAAGAAACTTTTCTTCTACCTGCTTTAAAATCTTCTAAATTTTTATTTTCTTGTTCTCAACAATAACATTTACCTACATATACGTATGCCACCCAAAATATATGCCTATACCCCTCATTACAGCAAATACACATGCATTTGGTCTGTGCAACTTTTACAATTAATTATAGCATAATAATAATATATAAAGAAAAAAAATATCTACAAACTACATTTTCTTTTCTTTTGTAACAGGGTTTGAACCCAGTTCCTATTACAATATATATATATATATATATATATATATATATATATATTATTAAAAACCAATTAATAATTACACAATCTCAATATTAATAACAATTAACAATTTCTAACTGTTGTCAAGTCAACCTTCTTTTAACACTAATGATGGAATCTCACTCTTATTAATGGTCTAATATACTTATTTAAACACTAAAGATTGCAACTTGACCAAGAAAATTTGAAATTTATAATTGCACTTTGTAATGTTATAATTGACTATTTATTAGTCTTCATTCAGAATAGATTTTATTTACCTGTTTAAGGAAGTTTATTTAAACTTCTTTGTATCAATAATTTCAATTTCTGTGGCCAAGTTGCAATTTTTAGTGTTTATATAAGTATATAAGACCATTAATAAAAGTGGGATTCCATTCTTATTATTAAAAGGAGATTGCCTTGACAACAGATAGAAATTTGTTGATTGTTATTGATATTGGGATTGTTTAAGTTGATATAATGGTACAGGGTGGGCAAGGTTCAACTTAATCAATACATGCAACAATTTGCACCAAATTGAAATGGTATAAGTAGGAAAAGAGCTTTATTAACAAATATGCATCACAAATGAAACCTAAGTTGAAATGGAATATAGGATGATAATGATATGTTAGTTATATCCCAAACATTTGGTTAGAAAATTGTAATGGTACAAAAAAGTGAAAGGTTCAGGTTTTTAAATGCCCAAATTATAATAATATAAAAATGAGAAAAGCAATACTTTAAAACAAAATAGTATATAACTAGGAATGAGAGAGAATGAAGTTCTTTACATCCTATAAGAAAGGTTCCTACTTTAAATGTTCTTTAACTTCTTCACATCTAGATAATTATTAGAGAAAAATAGCCTTTTAATTATATAATAAACAAATAGAGACTAAGAAGCTTCTTTAGCTATGTCTCCAACTTTGCTGACAGTTGATATGATATTAGGTTAGCTTTTGAAATGACATCTTATATCTGACAAAATCAAACTCATAACATAAACAAAAAAAAATGTATTCAATTTTATTATCTCTCTCAATACTTCAATAGCTTGCTCTCAGATTTTGCATTAAAAAACACTAATGAGACTTGATTTCTTGACAAAATACAAAGTAGAAACAAAGGGAATATTTTATTGAATCTAATTTATATTAACAAACAACTAAATATAAATAATTTATTTAAGATTTGTAAATTAGTGATGTTCTATAATATAACTGCTTATTAATGTTTGTGCAAGTGCTCATTAGCATTTAAATATTCTCAGGGTAAAACTATTTTTTTAACAAACTCAAGTATTGCATAATGACCCAAGTGTCCTGATAAGCGATTAAAAAAATGTATGAAGTCACTCAAATAAAACAAATAGTATATCTTTATTTATGATCTATTTTATCTTTTCTTTTAAAAATGGCAATAACAATAAAATAACAAAGCGTAATAGCCATTTTTTATAGGTTTTCCAACTGATATCTATGACATTCATGTCTATAATATTTGGTAACAATACGTTTATTAAGTTACATTTGTCTCTGAATGAAGACAATTTACTCTTTCAGAATAAATAAAATGCAATAATAATAATAATGATCATGATGATAAAGATGATGATGATAATAATATTATTTGATAATATCAAATGGTTCAAAATCAAAGATACATTCTTTACAATAGGATCATACTAACTTTGCAATCATGAAAAAAAATATTCTTCTTCTTATACTATGCTAAATCTAAATATATATTTTTCTAAATTACACTTCATTCTTTTGAAATATGAAATGAGACTTTCTAAACTGATCCCTTTTATGCAACAGGTAATCCTCAATTATACCCAAAACAATTGATATAATCCTCTATATCTTAATTATTTTTCAGAATCTAATGAGGCATTTGGTCACTAAATTATAATAATTCAAATAAATATTTTCATATAATAAACTCTAATAAGTGATAAAGGGATTAAACCACTAAACATCAGATGATCACTGTCTTATACTAGTACATAATTGTTATTAAACAAGGCAAAACTCTCCATACAGTAGTGCCACTACTGTATGGAGAGTTTTGCCTTGTTTGATAAAGGGATTCTTTTTGTTTATGTATATAAATACTTGCTTATAATGTATAAAATATTAAGATAACAAACTACCTCTCAAACATATCTTGATTATTGCTATAAATTATTTGCCAAAAGAAAAAATTAATAAATACCAATAATGATTATAATATATATATATATATATATATATATATATATAATCATATATATATATATATATATATATATATATGGTCCTCGTAAAAACAAACATTAATAAAACTCTTGTACAGCATTCAATATGTACTATGTATATGTCATAGTCATATAAATATTAAATATATGTATTAAAGCAAAAATAAAACAAAATAATACCTTATGGATCATTGGTATATCATGACAACTAAAAAAAACATGTACATTTAAATTTATTTTAAAATTTAATTATCTTGATTGACCTTATATATATCTTTCTGATTATTATTTTTTAAATTGACAGTTAATGTAAGAGTTTAGATTTAATCTTGCTTCAGACCAATTAATAATATTGATAATTTCTTGTTGATGAATGCTTTGACATTTCTTAAAGCATCCTTCTGCTTGTCAAACTAAGGTGAAGTAATAGAAATATCACAGTTATTTAAGATATTCTTAATGTTAGAATTCTCATCTTAATCTCTAGGACATGTATACTAATTTGTTTTTAAAATAATTTCTTTCTTTTTTCTGGTGCATGCCTATTGATAATATTTTCCTTTCTTTAGTTGGTAATTAGTTGGAAAGAGATAGAGAAAAATGAACCAAATCCCTCAGCTAGAAAGTCTTCCCTAGCCAATCATTCTTTAATATTACTTAATCCAGATAAAGTTCCATTAATTAAAATTTAGTCAGAAGAAAGAAAAAAACATATTGATAACAAAGTTTGTTATGATCTTTTTCCAGTCAAAATAATTGTCAATAATCATTAAAAATACCACAAATATGATCTCTTCTTCCTTTGTTGCATCATTAGCTACAATGGCATTTCTGCTTACACTTTCACGAGACAATAACTGTCTAAAACCTATAGTTAATATAACTATCTATTTTTTAAACATTCTTTTTTAATATTTTAGAATTGTTTCAAAAAATTAATAAATTACTAAATATTATAAATATCTAAATCATATCTCTTTTATTCTATCACTAAACTTCACATGATCACCATTTTTATACTTGCTCATAATTGTTATTAAAACAGGCAAAACTCTCCATACAGTAGTGCTACTCAGTGCAAGCCAGAGTAATCAATGGATGCCAGAAACCTTGTGCATAAAATTCTTATCTAGTGCCTACTCATCCAATATCCTCAGACAAGTTTCTATTTTATGGCTTTCTTCAGTGAGGAGCCTCTCAGGTACAAGGCTCCTCACTGAAGAATGCCACAATCCAGAAACTAGTCTGGGGATATTGGATGAGTAGGCAGTAGATAGGAATTTTATGCACAAGTCTTCTAGCATCCATTGATTACTCTGATTGGACTGAGGGCACTAGTGTATGGAGAGTTTTGACTCTTATTTTTAATAAACAAGTTATATTTTTATACATTTTTATATATAATAATCATTAATATTTCCCAAAATAATTTATAAAGTTTCTTTATTTATTCTGTATATATCATTATCATTTCCAAATCTACAAATAATAAACAAATGTGTACCATAAATGTGGGTAAAAATAAGAAAAATAATATCAGCAAAGATGAAATCAAATGATGATAATAAATGATAAAAAATGCAACATTTTTACTACAATCTTGAAAAATATCATAAATATATAATAAATAATCAATTCTATAAAATCTGTACATAGAGAATATCTTATTTTACATAAAATGGATCCATAATTATTGTTTGATTAAGATATTGTGTACCTGGAGAGATATTCAGAAAAATACTGACAAAACATTTATTTTCCCCACGATGATCAATATTTTTCGTAGAATTTGCCAACATTTAATTTCTTTAGTTATACATTTTATAAAATGACTCCAAGGGGGAATAACTTTTGTTCAAAACTGTCTATCCATAACTAGGCAATGTGGGAAGAATTTTAGAAGATGACAAACATTTTGTAACTTTTAAAACTTTTTTCATTATTTTAATTAATATTAATATTTTAACAATAGTATTTTAAACTAATCTGTTTTATAGTAATGTATATTTAAAATTTTAATCATAAGATAGATTAGTTTTTTTATTATTTTATTAAATAAAGAAAAATGAGTTTTACAGAAATTAACTTTCTGATAGGTAATTAATAATTATAATTTGTTTGGATGTGCAGTCAAAGAAGTGCATCACCATTTTATGATTTCAATAATTTTGAGATCATAGGTAATCTTATTTATTATTTATATTGTATTGTCTGATAATAGTTTTGGTTGATATATTTTAAAATTAGTACTTTATATTATTATTATCAGATTGCTTGAATTGAATATTGAACAGTTGAATGAACTGTTGATATAATTATCATCATATGTGTTATATATATATATATATATATATATATATATATATATACACATATATATATAAACATTTATATATTTATATATATATATATATATATATATATAAATGAATGCAAGTGAATGCTTGAAGTATCTAAGCATATTCTAAAATATTTGTTTATCATAAATGCTTGAATTTGCATACATTTTATAACATAGTTAAGTTATTAATGTATTGTTGTTATGATCTGTTAAGAAACACATAAATACAGAAATATTGATCTCTCAATCATATAATATAACAACAAATAAATAAATAGATAAGATTGATGTATGTCTGATTAAGGCCGTTTGTGTTTGAAAACTTTTTAAAAAACCATCTTGAAATGAATTTTAGATCTTTGTTGTTTTTTAGTAATGTTGTTTGTAAATTATTTTTTCAATGAGGCTTATATGTTAATGGAGTTATTCAGCATGTGGAGTATATAAGATGGTGGTCAAGAGAGTAGTTGTTATATGAAATCCTAGTTAGGTTTCTAATAAATCATTAGATGAAGCTTTCAATTGAAACCCAAAAATCTTTTATTTACAACATATTAAGCTCAATTTTAAAATCTATCAATTAAAACTCAAAACAACTATATACTATTTCTCTATGCATCTTACTTAAACTATATTTATGGAATAAACAAAAAACAAATAAATGAAACAACATATACAGAATATATGTTGAATAAATACATTTTAAAATGATCAATGTTGAATAAATACATTTTAAAATGATCAATTTCTAAATACAATTTCAAATTTGGCTAGTTATTTCGAATTTTAAATTTTTGTTTACATATACTACTGTTATTAATATTGTTGTTGTTGTTGTTATTATTATTATTATTATTATTATTATTATTATTATTATTATTATTATTATTATATAAATTAACTTTTGTGCTAATTTAATTCATAATGTTATATTTTAAAATATCACAATATTAATATTTTTGTAGTGTTCTCATAGTGAGAATTATTACACAAACTATCAAATTATTAATACAGATGGAAATATGACTAAAATGAAATTTAGATAAAATCATTTTGGTAAAAATAACTTATTAAAAAAGATGTCTATACATTTGAAATGTATATTTTTAATACACCTATCATTAGCTCTTATATATGTATCTAAATTTTGATCACTTAATAACAGAATAATACAGATATCTCACACAACTGAAAAAATTGGGAAAGTTATCAGTTTGGAACTAGAATGAATGATCAATAGTGAAATATGTAGATGAGAAAAGAAACTAGTATTTTGGCCATTACTGAAAAAATTAGGACTGAATTAAAATTGGACTAGATGTATTTATAAAAGAGATGATGACAAATGGACAATAGTTATATTGAACTATATATTAAAAGACTGTAAAAGATCAAGAAAGAAATTATGTATGAGAAGAATGAATGAAATAAGGAAGCTTTTGTTTAAATTTGGTAATAAATAAGGCTATAAACCAGAGAATCTGGATTAAACTTGGAGATATTCACTCTGTAATGAATAAATAATGGTTGAAAATTATTTTACTCTGCTTGCAAGTAAACATGATTAATATAATTTTATAAGAATTTGATTTATATTTATCAAAAACATTTTTACAGAATCAAATAAGTGCAGTAATTAAAAAGCATTTGACATATGGAAAAAAAAAAGGAAAATTTAAAAATATGATTTTTTTTAAAAAATCAAGTTACAATATTTTCATGATCAGACTTGGGATTCTCATAATAATAATAAAAAATACAAGAAAGAAAAAGAATGAGAAAACTTTTATATAGAATTGTTTTTGAATTTTAAATTAAACATAAATTTACAGTGTTTGTTAATAATACATGTGATTCAAACTAAATTTGATTGTTGATGTAAATTTAGTATCAAAAACAGGTTTATTCAACTATGTTTACAATAAAGAAAAAATTATAAAATAACATTAAATTTGGCAATACATTTATAAACCATTAAATTACTTAATGTCTAATATTAATAAGATTCCATGTGGAATTTGCTATTAGGTGAGGAGCTAACTTCAAATCTCTTTCTTTGATATCTTTTAATTTTTTGTAAAAAAAATTAATGTTGGATCAGGTATAACAGACTTGAAGATTAGGAAGCATCTGACAAACCATAGACAGAAAGTGATGAAAGTTGCACTTCTTATAATTGCAAAATCCCCATAAGCAAAACCTTTTATGAGTGTGTTGATAATTGGATGTTTTGGTGTATAAATTTTATTAATCAATATTCTACAGCCCTGAAGAGAGGAACAATCGTTGAAAATGTGAAATATGGTATCATCCTCCCTATGGCAGAGTGAGCAAACAGGGTCCAAAGATGAAAAACCTCTATACATCACAAGAAAGTGGCTTGTTGGAAGGGCATTGAGATTTATCTTTAGAAGAAAGTCCAAATATTTTGGCTCTAGATTACACCTTTTATATTTCTTTATAATGGCAAAGTTTGTACAGGTGAGAATGCTATGATCTGGGATAATTGTTGAAAAAAAAAGATAGGCATCCCAATAATGAAGTTTCATTGGTTTTATTTGAGTTAAAGGTGTGAGAATTTTTGCAATGTCAATTAAGACTTGTGTCAGCCAACCATCATTAATTGGAGGTGGAGTATCTGTAGGATGAATAGATAGAAAAGGTGAGTCATCAGGAAAAATCCCATTAAGTCTTGTAATGAGGTTATTTGATTTCTGTAGACAAAGAACATGAAGTGAATGCAGTGACAAGCCATTAAGTCGTGTTGGTCTCTGCACTCTTCTTAAGCTAATAGCAACAGTTTTACCCTTCCACATTAATCTAGAGCAAAGAGAGTTTATATTCTGGATAAATTTTGATGAGAATTTAATGAACAGCATGTAGTAAGCAATTCTGGGGAACAGTAACATGTTGAGTAGGGCTGCTTTTGCAAATAATGATGTATAAACTTTTGAAAGTGAATCAATTATTTTTCTTGCAGAATTCATGATAGTGTCTTGTATTAATTTCCTCATTGCTGCATGAGAGAGACTCATTGGTAAGCCCAAAAATTTTTGTGACATAGCTGTGAAAAGGGATGGAATGGATTTTCCAGATGAAAGTCTCCATACAGCACATTTTCTAAGGTTAAACGCAAGACCTGACTCTATGGTGAAATTGTTGATGTAAATTTAAAAACGAATTAAGATAGTACATTAGGATAATTGTTTTGCCAAATTTTTAATTTTACAAGAAATCCTACTAAAAGTAAATCAATTTCCTTTTTTTAAAAAAAAAAAAAACTGTTTTCATGCTTACAAATAAGTTTTTATTTTATGTTCACTTGTGTGGCTTAGTACTATGCAAAGTGTATTTATTAATCTAGAACCAAAGAAATATGGCTACTAATCTGGAATTTCTTATAGACTCCTAAGTAATAGTTCATTTGATTGTTGTAATTTTTTATTCTAAAAATAGGTATAAAATATATAAGAACAACTTTTCATACACATTTCAAAAAAGATCTTTTTAAACAATAAGTAGAAGTAGAGATTCAATGAGATTCTTGTTACAATTTATTTACATTTTCCAATATCATAGTATTATATTTTAAAAGAAATCTAACACATGGTTTCTTTAGTAAAGAGGTGCCACATAAATTATTTTAAAACAATTTTATAGTTTATTTTTTTTGGTGAGATAATAAACAAATGCTTAAGAGGGTTCAAAGATTGATGAAGTTTATAGCAAAATTATGACAGCAAATAAAAAGGTGTTTCAAATAAAGTTCTCTTGCGTAAAATGAAACTTCTTTTCATTGAAGCAAGACATGTTGATTTTGTACTTAAACTAAATTTAAATGCACTCCCAACAAGTTATTTTTTAGTGACCAGCAGAGGCTTCATTAGGATTTCATCTTAGTGTCAGTTGTGTAGATTATATGATGAGACAATTCTCCATATTTTCTATATCTGTCCTGCTCTTAAGTCGATTAGGGACTTTATTGTTGCGAATGTCTCTCTGGATCTTAGGGATGCTCTTTCTGTATCTAACACTCTTAAGAAGAAATCGTTTGCAGCAATAAGATTATCTATCTTTATAACATTTTTTTTATGGTTGACACGTTGCAGGCTCATCTTTGGTCATTCTCAGGACTCAGCTCTAAGTGTCTTTATTAAGCTTCTTGATCAAGTCAAGCAGCGAGACTCTCTGCTTTCGCCTGTGAGTCTACATGATGATACTTGGGTGAAAGTTTTATTTTCCTCTTAATCTTATTAAGATTCCCTTTTCTCTACATTGACGTTTTCAAGTTTCATTCTGAATACTATGTAAATTTTTATAAAGTTTAACTCTATATTACTATGTTACTATGTTTAATAAATATATTTTAAAAATAAATGAATTGAATATGGGAACTGACTGAAGAGTAACTAACTTTTATTTATTATAATGGAAATGGTCATTCGCACAGTTGATTAATTATTTGTACTTTCAACTATATTTATTTCGATTATTTTATTCTATATTATACTTATTTATTATATCCATTTATTCTTTTCATAACTTCTATTTCTATCCATTTATTGTTTACAACTTAGATTCTTTATTATCTTATTTATTATTTTAACCAACGCCGTTACAATACAAGCAGAGAGCTAATACAGATACAAACTTAATTTCATATCTATACCCTTGATCGAACCCCAAGGCAATACATACATATTATCTTGGCATTATTTTTCCCGACCAAGATACCCTCGGCTGCTGAACAAAGCAAACTATTTCAAAGAAACTTAACGAATGTCCAGCGCTTGCTATTTATTTTTTAGAATTGGGATTTCGCACGAACAAGCAGCACATGAATATCTTAAACAAATCAGTATGCCCCTTTAATCACTACTTACAGTTTCCCCCCTGTCGTAGCTTGGTGATAGGAGAATAAAGCAAGGATACAAAATTTAATGACAAATATGTTTAATAATAATATTCACACTTTATATAAAAAAATTACATTATAATAATAATAATAATAAACACACACTTATAAAATACATGGCTATAATAAACATATGAAAATAGATCAGATATTAAAGTTCTTAAAGTCCTGTTGATAGAGTTCTATTTTATCAAATCATTAATTTTATATTTAGTTATGAATAGTAGACAAATGAAAATGCATGCATGCTTTTACCTAGGCTTTGTTGTAATTGTCCCATGGGTATTTCTTCTGAGCGCTCTTGATTAACCTCCTCAGTTTGTGGGGTTATTTTCGTTCCAGTTTTGCTTGTTGATTCCTTAGGTTCTCCATTAACTTCCTCAGTTTGTGGGGTTATTTTCATCCAGTTTGCTGGTTGATTCTTTAGGTTGAGTTTCAATTGACAGCTACAGAAGCGGCGGTCCCTCTAGCAGGTCAGGCAAAGATCTTACATTGCGAGTCAGTGATGAGATGGCTTGAATCCGAACCCACGTCCCTTTAACGCCACTAGCCATGCACTTCTTCCATTTTCTTTTAGCTGTTGCTTCTCTAAAGTCTCTACTAGCAATGCCAGACAAAAATTGTAATTTTCTTAATCTCATTCTTTTGTTCATTGTTTTTAAAAATTTTTAATTAAGACTTAGATTTCCAACCAATTCTTATCATTATGTTTCTTTATTTAATTAGTGGCCGGAATGTAAGTCCCAATTAATTTAACAGATCAGGCAAAGATCTTCCGTTGATAACATTTCTTTGTCCGTGGAATTTAATTTGTCCAACAGACTTTCACACCTATGGCCATATTGTTTTTCCTTTTATATATCACATATTACATTTTATTTAAATTTACAATTCATTCATTTTTTTTTCACATTTGTTTTTTACATTTTATTTTAATTTGTTATTATATAGTTTTTTTTTTTAATGAGAGAGAAGACACACATTTCTTTATGCTTCCTTTTCCCCTCTCCCACAATAAACAAAATAACTTTCTAGCATTTGACTTACAAGAGAGAAAGAGACGCATTTCTTTATTTATGCACCCCCCTCCCCTTCTCTTACTATTACAAAATCCACAGTAATTTTGACATTAGAATTTCAATTTTTTCTTTTCCTTCCTTTTTTTTTTTTTTTAAAAAATTTATTAGCTAATTTATTTCACCTTTATTACTTTCTAATTTTATTAATAAATATATATGTGTGTCGACGACTTTACGTGGTCGTCACATTACACTCCGCCCGTTTTTGAGAATTAAAATCGGGTCGAACCTTATTCTGAGATGAGAGCCTATTTTAATTCTTTGCTTTCAACTCTTACTTCTGCTTTTATTACATACTTTCCCACTCTGTCATGACGAGTGATAATGATGATGAGGATGACTGCAGAGAGACAGCTAGGTAAAGCTACACAATTCTTTCCGATCGATTTTGGCTGATCAACCAATTTAATCTCAACGCATACGAGACCATGGCATAACTTAACTCTATCAAAAAAAAAACATAACAGGGGTTTAAAGCATGTGAACAGCAGGATATTTCTACTGCCTGCTCATCTTGCGCAAACAACAAATTCTTATTCTTTATTTATTTATTTATTTTATTCAAGGCACTAATTCTTATTTCTTCATTTATTTATTTTGAGACACTAATTCTTATTATATTGGGACACTAATTCTTATTATATAATGAGTCCAGGATTCTTACTGGTGCTTCATTTAAAAGTTTAACCATCGAGAGCCATGAGAATCTAAAGTGCGAAGAGACGGCTGAATCAAGCTCAAAATACGACCCAAACATAATGCATACACACACACATATATGCCTCAATCTGCAACCTCATACACCTATCAGTGATATCTATCATTTAAGCATTATCACTGTTGTTCATTTAGTTTATTTTATTAATTATTAAATGGCTCTTTAATGAGCCTAAACGATTCTTATTTTATTTTTACTTTTATTTATTTGTAATTAATTTTTTTAAATAATTTTGTGAAAAATTTTTTTAATTTTTTTTTTTTTTTTTGTTTTACTTTTATTTGCATTGGTCTTGCTGTGCTTGACTGCACATAAATACTCATTAAGTCTATCATCTGAAAAATCTATCATTGATTTCCTCCATGAATCATTACTATTTTTTTTTGTTTATTATAGTAACTTTAATTATTTGTCATGAGACGATTTGCCCCACCTGTCATATGTTTAAAAAAAAACAATTTTATTTTTTTCATGATCCCATGACGTTATCCGTTTCACTGAACCGACATTTCCGTCCGTTTATTTCTTTCGGCTTAGTTTTTGTCTGGAGGTTTCTTATGCTTTTTACCATACATATTTCCACTTTCGCTTGGAACTGGAGCAATGTTCCGATGTCCTCTAGAGTCAACCTGCTCATATGGATAATTGAAGTCTGAACTTCTTCCGGTCTGTTCGGACATTTCAGCCCTTTCTGATCTATCAGGAAATGCCTGGCTTCCTTCCCAATAATCGTGATGAGGATTGTATTGCATTCTCCTGATGTGCGGATCGTTGGGCTGGGGTTTAAATCCCCGATCCTCCACCTTGTAATTAGGCCTAGTGCTGTCAAACGCATTCAGCAACTCGGCACTCAGCCGGTTTACTGCGAAATACCCCTCTAGGCTGCCAAGATGCTCCATTGGGCTTTCCCCAATGTAATCAGAGAAGATCCTAATTTTTAAAAACTGGTTCACTGTAACAGGATTCACAGGGTTATTTCCACTGCTTGCGTACATGCATTCGCTCACACCTCTCTGCTCTTTATTATTAGTCTTGGCTACTTCTGTCATATTCTCCCTTTCCCCTACCTTTACTTCTATCTTCTCAACTGTTCCTGCTAACTGATTGACGCCTATTCTCATATTCTCTATGATTTTCTCAGTTTCATCCACTATAGTCTCTAATTTCTCATCTTGTTCCGTTTTCAAATTTTCTACTTCTTGGCCTAACGTTTCCATCTTACCCTTCACATACTCCATCTCATCATTTACTTCTTCAAATTTTTGGTTAAAATTCTTACTTAGTCGTTCGTCCAACTCTTCTATCTTCCTACTATTTCTTTCACCTATTTCCCTCATTTCCATAAACAACCTTTGCTGGCCTTCCATTAATTTCGTGAACATATCCATTATATTATAGCTTTCTATTTTAATTTTATCATCAACCACTGTCTCCATTCCCTTTCTAATTTCTATATCTCCTTCACTAGCTATTTCTCCGGATGGTTCCATTAGTTCTTCGGAGGTTTTTCCTATTTCACCCACTAGAGCATCCATTTTTATTTTTGATCTGGTGTGCATCAAATTTATTTAACACACACACACTAATTAATCACTTATATTGTATTCTACAGCTTTACTATCTAACCTTATCCTTATAGGATTATATTACTTTACTAACTTTATATTTCACTGACACTAGGTACGTTTGTTCGGCTCTCCCCGTCTCACTCACTAATCATCACTCACCCATGCCTGCCTTCAAGACCCCTCCGCAACTGTCTCCAATTTACAACCTAACTTCCCAAATTGAATCACATTCTCTTTCTCTCCTTTTACCCTCTAATATTTATTTTATTTCTTGCTTTGTCTACCACCAAGCTATTTTTTGATTTGTTTATTAATTATTGCATCAACTATTAATTTTGTTATATTCAAATGGGCTGAACTTGTAAACGTGAAAATATCCCGGACTGGCCCCCAATTATAATGGAAATGGTTATTCGTACGGTTGATTAATTATTTGTACTTTCAACTATATTTATTTCGATTATTTTATTCTATATTATACTTATTTATTATATCCATTTATTCTTTTCATAACTTTTATTTCTATCCATTTATTGTTTACAACTTAGATTCTTTATTATCTTATTTATTATTTTAACCAACGCCATTACAATACAAGCAGAGAGCTAATACAGATACAAACTTAATTTCATATCTATACCCTTGATCGAACCCCAAGGCAATACGTACATATTATCTTGGCATTATTTTTCCCGACCAAGATACCCTCGGCTGCTGAACAAAGCAAACTATTTCAAAGAAACTTAACGAATGTCCAGCGCTTGCTATTTATTTTTTAGAATTGGGATTTCGCATGAACAAGCAGCACATGAATATCTTAAACAAATCAGTATGCCCCTTTAATCACTACTTACAGTTTCCCCCTGTCGTAGCTTGGTGATAGGAGAATAAAGCAAGGATACGAAATTTAATGACAAATATGTTTAATAATAATATTCACACTTTATATAAAAAAATTACATTATAATAATAATAATAAACACACACTTATAAAATACATGGCTATAATAAACATATGAAAATAGATCAGATATTAAAGTTCTTAAAGTCCTGTTGATAGAGTTCTATTTTATCAAATCATTAATTTTATATTTAGTTATGAATAGTAGACAAATGAAAATGCATGCATGCTTTTACCTAGGCTTTGTTGTAATTGTCCCATGGGTATTTCTTCCGAGCGCTCTTGATTAACCTCCTCAGTTTGTGGGGTTATTTTCGTTCCAGTTTTGCTTGTTGATTCCTTAGGTTCTCCATTAACTTCCTCAGTTTGTGGGGTTATTTTCATCCAGTTTGCTGGTTGATTCTTTAGGTTGAGTTTCAATTGACAGCTACAGAAGCGGCGGTCCCTCTAGCAGGTCAGGCAAAGATCTTACATTGTGAGTCAGTGATGAGATGGCTTGAATCCGAACCCACGTCCCTTTAACGCCACTAGCCATGCACTTCTTCCATTTTCTTTTAGCTGTTGCTTCTCTAAAGTCTCTACTAGCAATGCCAGACAAAAATTGTAATTTTCTTAATCTCATTCTTTTGTTCATTGTTTTTAAAAATTTTTAATTAAGACTTAGATTTCCAACCAATTCTTATCATTATGTTTCTTTATTTAATTAGTGGCCGGAATGTAAGTCCCAATTAATTTAACAGATCAGGCAAAGATCTTCCGTTGATAACATTTCTTTGTCCGTGGAATTTAATTTGTCCAACAGACTTTCACACCTACGGCCATATTGTTTTTCCTTTTATATATCACATATTACATTTTATTTAAATTTACAATTCATTCTTTTTTTTTCACATTTGTTTTTTACATTTTATTTTAATTTGTTATTATATAGTTTTTTTTTTAATGAGAGAGAAGACACGCATTTCTTTATGCTTCCTTTTCCCCTCTCCCACAATAAACAAAATAACTTTCTAGCATTTGACTTACAAGAGAGAAAGAGACGCATTTCTTTATTTATGCACCCCCCTCCCCTTCTCTTACTATTACAAAATCCACAGTAATTTTGACATTAGAATTTCAATTTTTTCTTTTCCTTCCTTTTTTTTTTTTTAAAAAAATTTATTAGCTAATTTATTTCACCTTTATTACTTTCTAATTTTATTAATAAATATATATGTGTGTCGACGACTTTACGTGGTCATCACAATATATATATATATATATATATAATAACCTTAAACTCTGTTTTTTGTGAAAAATGCTGCTTTCACATTTATTACAAACATTATCTACATAACATTCCAAAGATGTGCAACATTATTTGCTTTTAAAAGAAGTGTATGACTATTGATAGAATATAAAGAACTATTACAAATTGAAATCAATTTGAAGCAAATACGTTACAATCATACTTTCGAATATTTTTTAAGTAAGCAACTCAGTTTCATGATTTAGATTTCAAAAATGTTTTAACTTCATCAAAATTGATATCTTTGTTTACAACATTATTATTATTTTAGCCATTATTAATATATTCTGGGAATAAGGCATGGGTACCATGCCACCCAGAGCATCCCCAGGTTGCGGATAGGGGTATGGCCTTCAGATGTGAAGGTTAGCTGCAAATAAGCAGAGTACTGTAAATAAGCAGTTGCTGACAATGGGACAACATTCACTATCAGGAAGTGGTGAAGGAGACAGTGGCGAGTTTACTTCTATAAAATGCCACAATTCCTATGATGGTGGATGTATAATGGTGAGTGTTGACCACCATTAAATAAGTCAACACCCCACTGGGTGCTGGGTCAGCAACGGCATTCTTCCAAATCAGCGGAAAATCTCTACAGGTGACAACGATGAGGAGGAAGTGGTAGTTGGATTTCCATTTTATGGGATTTGGCTAGCACACTAAGCCTATTATAGAGGTTATTGTTGAACAAAGAAGGCAATGGAAAACCACTTTGTGTTATAATTCCCTTGTTTTATTATGAGTATGTCTACAGGAATCATTATGTTTGGTGTTGAGACCTTAGTTAAGAATAACTTTGGTATCTTGCCCAGCAAGAGTGGACATGAGGCTACTCAGGTTGTCAACCTGTGAAATACTCATAAATATAATTCATTGAGAGGGGATACACTGAGAATTGGAATGTGGAATGTTAAATTTTTGAGGAGAGGTGGGAAATTAGAGAATTTGAAAAGAGAGTTGCATTTGAATAATATTGATGTTATGGGATTAAGTGAAGTGAGATGGGAGGGATGTGGAGAAGTAAGTAGTGGAGATGTAAAGTTGTTTTATTCAGGTGGTGATAGGTCAATTAAAGGAGTTGGCATTGCTGTGAAAAAGAAAATATGGAATAGTGTGGCAAAGGATGATGGTATTAACGATAGGTTGATGGTGATGAGAATAAATGCAAGTCCTAGAGATTTGGTAATTGTACAAGTTTATATGCCAACTAGTAGTCATGATGATATTGAAATTGATGAAATGTATGAGAAGATAGAAGAAAGTATTCAATGTGAAGGAAAAAATTTATGTGTATTGCTATTGGGGGATTGGAATGCTGTTGTGGGGAAAGGTAGGGAAGGAAAAATTGTTGGAAATTATGGTATTGGAAAAAGAAATGAAAGGGGTAGTTGACTTGTACAATTTTGTAAAGAGAATGGGTTTGTCATTGCAAACACTTGTTTTAAAAATCATATTAGAAGATTGTATACATGGAAAGCTCCAGGTAACAAAGAATGTTATCAAATTGATTATATATTGATTCAGAATAGATATAATAATGCTATTAAGGGTTCACATGCTTTGCCTGGTGCTGATATAGATTCAGATCATAATTTAGTGATAGCTAAATTAGAGCTGTGTTTAAAAAGAATTAAAAGAGGGAAAAGATATACAAGATGGGACTTGGATAAATTGAGACAAATGGAAAAAGGAAAATTTGGTTTAGTATGTGAAAATGAATTTTAAAGAATTGTTCAGGATGGGAAATATATTAATGGCTCTTATGAGTGGTGGAATAGAATTAAAAAAGAATTTATTCATGCGAGAAAAGCGAAACGACCTTGGATAACTGAAGGTATGTTGGAAAAGATGGAAGTGTGGAGACAATGGAAGAATGTAAATACTGAGGAAGGGCAAAAGGCATATAGGAAATTTAATAATGAATTGAGAACAGATTTAGCAAAAGAAAAGTGGTTGGAGCAAGAATGTAAAGAGATAGAAAGGCTTCAACAGATGAAAAGATATGATCTGGCAATTGATAGAATACGAAGAATCACTTGGAAGAAAAAGACATGGGTAGTAAGTGAGATTGCGGATAAGAATGGAAGGAGGTTAATTGATAGTAATGATATATTAAAAAGATGGGAAGAATATATTTGGTATCTGTTTAGTAGAGAAAATAATTCAATTGGTTATGAACTTTAAAATGAAGATGTTGCAATAGATGATGGAGGTATGGACATATTGCCGGATGAAGTAAGAAAGGCAATCACACAAATGAAGAATGGTAAAACTGTTGGATTTGATGCAGTACCTATAGAATTTTTGAGAGAAATGGGAGAATTTACTGTGAAGGAAATAGTTGGACTTTGCAATTTGATATATAATAGTGGAGTATGGCCTGAAGATTTTTTAAGAACTATAGTGATTCCAATTGCTAAAAAAAAGAACGCTGTTAAATGTGAAGAGTATAGGACAATAAGTTTGTTGTCTCATGTTTCTAAAGTGTTATTGAGGATTTAACTCAAAGGATTTATGGGAAGGTTGATTATTATATTGGTGAAGAACAGTTTGGTTTTCGGAAAGGGAAAAGCACAAGAGATGCTATTGGTATTGTTAGGATAATTGCAGAAAGATATAGTGAAAGAGATAAAGGAATTGCTATATGTTTTATGGATTTAGAAAAGGCCTTTAATAGAGTAACCTGGAATAAACTGATGTCTATCTAAAGTGATAAAGGAGTATTTTGGAAAGAAAGATGATTGATATGGACTATGTATAATGGTCAAAGGATAAGAGTTAGATCTGGGTGTAATGAGACTGATGAAATGAATATAGAAAGTGGAGTTAGGCAAGGGTGTAGTATGTCACCTGTTTTGTTTAATATTTATTTAGAAGATATGCTAAATAATTATTTGGTCTGTGGAGGAGCAAATGTTGGAGGGAGAGTAATAAAGTGTATAAGAGCAAATGTTGGAGGGAGAGTAATAAAGTGTATAAGATTTGCAGATGATATGGCTCTTATTGCTGAGGAGGAAAAGGATCTTCAGAATATGTTGAATAAATTGGAAGAAGGATGTATTGCATATGGAATGAAGATTAATATTGAAAAGACTAAGTGTTTATGGATAGGGAGAGATGCAAAAAGACTGCAAATTGGAATCCATGATGACATGGTTCAACAGGTGAAGGGATTTAGATATTTGGGTAGTTGGTTGAGTGAAGATGGAAAAAGTGAAGACGAAGTTAAAAGAAGAATAGCATTGGCAAAGGTGACATTTGTAAAGAGAAAGAAGATATTTTGTGGACCTATGGAAAGAGAATTAAGGAAGATATTAATTAAATGTTATGTGTGGAGTGTATTACTGTATTGTTGTGAGACATGGACATTAGTAATAGAATTAAGAAACATTTGGAAGCTTTTGAGATGTGGACATGGAGAAAAATGGAAAACATCAGTTGGATGAGTAGGGTAACAAACAAAAAAGTTTTGAAAAGAGTTAATGAGGAAAAAAGATTGATTGAAAATATCAAAGAGAGAAAGAGAAACTGGATTGGACATATATTAAGAAGAGATTATGGTTTAATGAAAGATGTTTTGGAAGGAATGGTGAGTGGAATTAAAAAGAGGGGATGGAAAAGATTGACATTATTGGATGATATAAGAGATGGAAAGGTTTATGTGGAATTGAGGAGATGGACAAGGAAGAGAATGGAATGGAAGAATAGATGAACTGATGTAGTGAATACTTTTTGGACCTGTTTATTGGACAGACTACTATTGATTGATTAATATATTGTAGCATGAAAGTTTCTCCTACTTCAGTTTAGTTCCTGCAGTTCGTAACTCCATATCACTTTAATAAATTTCATTTTTTAATGTATTCATCTAATCTATAAACTTATTTTAAATATTTTAAAATATCTTGGGATCACATTTAATATTTTGTCTATTTGCCTACTCTTATATTTTATTGAATATGGTCATCACAACCACATTTCAGATTTTTAATTCTTTAAATGATGTCATTAATACATGTTTATTTTCTCTCCCATGTATTTTGATTTCATTTATTCCTTGTAACATCTAAATTTTATTGTGTGGTCTGAAGTTTTATTATCACTATTTTGTTAAGTGTTTATGTCTCAGATTCATATGTAAGATCTTTTTAAACATAATGATTATGTAACAAGTTATTTTTATCAAAAATACTTTTTAATTCTATATTTAATTTAATCCATTATCTGTATTAATAAATCACCAATTTATTAATAGTTGATAACATTTTAGTTCATTTCTAGAAATCATTATTTTTTCTTTTGTGAAACATCACTGAAGATTATTTTATTTTTTTTACAATTTATCTTTAAACCTACTTTTTTGTTTTCATCTGATAGCATTTGTATCATTTCCTAAATCTCTAAAACATTATTTGAAAACAATCACACACCCTGCAAAATCTAAATTACTTCATTTGCTTTCCCTTATCTATCTATTTCAATCCACACAATACTTTTTGTAAACTGCAGTAAAAGTTTTGAAGATATGATATATCTTGTAATATACCAGCATCACTACTAATATTTTTAGCATGAATATAATCTCTGTTGTTACATTTTGAGAACTATTTCTAAAAATTTAACAATATCTTGGATCAATATTTTGATAATATAAATATTAAATCACTATAAAAATGATCATATTGTCAAACACAATCTATAAACTTAAAGCATAATAGCAATTCATATTTATTATTCCTTTCTATTACTTATTTTAATGTATGTGAACTACTGTGCTAAAACTACTCTTTAGTCCATTTTCTTTTTATGGTCCATATGAGGTTAATGATCTTTAAAGATGAATTACAATTTCTAATATCACTTTCTTTACCTTTTCATCTATAACACAGTAAATTATTCCCATTATCTAATACATTTAAACATTTATTATATAACTTTAATAACTGAAACACAGGCTTATTATATACCTGTGTCTATATATGTAATATAGGGTATATGAGCACAGATTTTCAGATGACCCATCACTCTCCACTCTATCTAATAACACTGATACACTCAAGCACATATATGCTGAAAAGATAAATAATCACCAATATACGTATTTCATGCTAAACCAGCAATCATCAGTTGGTCCAGATTATCATCTCCCACACATATATTCTATAAGTGCTCAGATATATATTGTAATCACCCACGGGACCGTGACATTTCACTACCTGCTCTAATCCTTGCTTGACGATTCCTTTTTTTGTTGGCACCCGCTGTGTTCTTCCGTCTGGGGATTACATGATGTTCTGCGACGATAATTTCTAACACCCATACACGTATGCTTTATTTATTTTATACATAGATTCGAATCGAATCCCAGTAATAGGCGCCAGGAGAACTTTTAGAAGAGTCCGCCACGTATGTGCATAAGCCCACTCAATTATATCACAAAACATGCCCGTGCCTCGCTCCAGTCGGAAACATGAAACGAACACAGCCACAATTACCCTTCACACTACCTCCGTTATTATAATCATAGAAAGGCCCGCCCTACATCCCACAGAACAAATTAATCCAACTTAACTTTAGTCTAAAAAGCATCACGACATAAGCATAAAATCAATAAAATCCCACCCCCAAAATATCAACTGCATTCAGCATAAAATCAATAAAATCCCACCCCCAAAATATCAACTGCATTCATTTCCATACAAACAAACTTACGCTAAAGCATTCATTCCGATATATATAAATTTATTTGAAATTCCAAGCAATTAAATAACAAAAAAAATTAGCTACATAAATATTTATTTAATCTGTTTAATAATGATTAACGCAGGTATGTGATCGCAAGCCGAGACAATTAACGGTAAACTTCAAATTACTTTGCACATATTATTTCAGACTGTTGGTCAGTCGCAAATTTATTAGGTAAAAATTCTCGAACTGTTCATAAATGATTAATATTAATTATACTGTTTTAGATTAATGTCTTTCTAATAGTTCTGGATATTAAAGTTATTTCTTTAAGTGCACAATTGAATATAACAAATTTTACGATAGCTACCTGTGAAATGTAGAACGACTGTAATGGGATCCTGAGCGAGCTTATTCTTTAATGAGGTATTCCGCGATTTGCGGTCTCCAATCGGCTGGTCCTAATATGAGGTTCTCCGGTGGTATGAGCATCTTGATGGCAATCAGCTGGACTGGACGCGGAGGTCCGGCGGTCAAGCCGCGAATTCTATATTCAGCAACGCATGGCAGTTAGATTCATAACGTCTAATAAAAATCAAGTCTCTTAATAATTTCTCTAAAGAAGAGCACAACTGTCCTCTGAAAACACTGTTCGGCCTTTTTGATCTTTGCCTTCACGCCCTCACACCTTGAATTTTTCTCCTCCAATCAATCCCATGCACCTGTGAGTCCTTTATTTGATAAGTCCATCGCTGTCAGCTCAACTCCGAGATTTCTGGGATTGTTGACATTAGTTTGGAATTTAACCGTTTTTCTTAGGTATTGTTTCTCTGGGGACAGAAATCTGAGTCGTACAATAGCGGTGTACACTTTCTCACACCTCTTTTCTAATTTTGCTTTTTTATCTCGGCTACAGCACATATCCTGCCTATTGTTTATTCTTTTTACTTTACTAATTATTTTACAAATTAATCTGAGATTGCTTGGAATTTCAGAACATATTGCTAATTAATTTAAATTATTTGATAAAAGTAAACTTGCTTCAATCATTCTTCCTTAATTAATCAAAATGAATAAAAAAAAAACTACAACGACGGATTATAGATTTATTCTTAGCACACACACACAAAATAATAAAATAACAACAATTTTTACTCTTTTTTTCAATAAATCTGACAGGTACTCTTATATAGCTGCGATCGGCTTTTAGAAACGGCTGTTCTTCGCTTATTATTAAAGCAAGACCGCTTTTATAAAAGTTTTGTCCCTGTCAGTTATTTCGTCCATTGATTATAGTTAAATATACCCCCATACGCCTGGGTTTGAATACCATGTAACGCTATTCCGTTACAATATTAAGATAGACAATCTTCATACTTTAATGGACAAGCTCCAATTTACTACACACTCCAACTCTTCAACCATCCATCCAATTAAAAATCTGATGATGGAATGCTCGAAGGCCACCCTGAGGCCGAGATTCTTGTCACATCCATGTTGACCTAAAGTCAATCTGAACCCTACATGTACAGGACATAATCCATTTAATACATATGCAACGATGGGCAGACATCTCTATAATGTAATAACTGAAACACAGGCTTATTATATATATTAAGATAGACAAGCTTCATACTTTAATGGACAGGCTCCAATCTACTACACACTCCAACTCTTCAACCGTCCCACCTATATTACATATACATATATAGACACAGGTATATAATAAGCCTGTATTTCAGTTATTATATTATAGAGATGTCTGCCCATTCTTGCATGTGTATTAAATGGATTATGTCCTGTACATGTGGGGTTCAGATTGACCTTATGTCAACATGGGTGTGACAAGAATCTCAGCCTCAGGGTGGCCTTCGAGCATTTTATCATCAGATTTTCAATTGGATGGACGGTTGAAGAGTTGGAGTGTGTAGTAGATTAGAGCCTGTCCATTAAAGTATGAAGATTGTCTATCTTAATATATATCTGAGCACTTATAGTATATATGTGTGGGAGATGATAATCTGGACCAACTGATGATTGCTGGTTTAGCATGAAATGCGTATATTGGTGATTATTTATCTTTTCAGCATATATGTGCTTGAGTGTATCAGTGTCTGTGCTCATATACCCTATATTATATAATTTTGTCAATATTGTCAGTATGTTTTCACTTATTTTTTTTAAATGTCATCAATTATATTTTTTAACATCTTTTATTACTATATAGAGTCTTAATAAAAATTTTAAACTTCTCTCTTAATATTATAATAAATAAAATTAAAAGCGTGTGAAACGCTTGAAAGAGAAGCTATAAAGAGTGCAAAAATATTAAAAACTTGGCGCTTTCGAGGTGGGTTGCCTCATATTCATAGCAATATTAAGCAGTGCAGAACAGCTTCTCTTTCAAGCGCTTCACAAGCTTTTAATTTTATTTATTATGTAGTCTTGTAAAAAATTTCCACACATATAAATACATGTCTTAAAAACCTCCATTGTATATATATATATATATATATCTGTGGGCATTAAAACCTAAATTCTAAAAATTGATATACTAAGATTTGAAATCAAGTGCCAAGAATATATTTATATTAAATAAAAATATTAATAGAGTATTAAAGTAAATTGACGCTTGAGAATACAAATGGGACAATTTGCTCTGCATAAATATTCTTCATGTAATAAAGATATATATATATATATATATGAGAGATGATGACCTGGCCCAATTGATGAGTGCTGGTTCAGCATGAAATGCATCTTGGGAGTTATTTGTCTATTATTGTATCTTTATTTATATGAAATTATTTATGAAATAAAGAAGAATCGAGAAATATGGAAGTTGTCTAATCTATAACAAAAAGTATTAAATGTACAAGATATATTATTTGGTTTAGTATGTGTGTAATTAGGAGTACTATTGTATTAATATTTCAGCTGGATTATATTTTTGATCAATATTTCTTATCCAGTTCGTGGAGATACTTTCCAATTGAAACATTGATAAAAGAACACTATTAATTAGATACAAATAAATCCCGATAATATATATGTTAATACAAAGATTTTTACAGTTTGCAGGTTCAAATTACATATTTTATATGTTTATCTACGCATGATTTTGATTATGAATATACAACCCTTCTATTGGTGGAACTTTAACCTTGGTATAAATCAATGTTTACAGCACCTCTACAACAATATTTATAACATTTTGTTCATGACCTAGTTGATGGTTTGTGTGATCAAGCCAAAACATTGGTATATTCTAGTCAAAATCCTATACTAATGAACCCACAAAATATATCCATTACATCTAAACTCCAGAAACATAAAGAGCATCTGTATTTATATATATAATTATTAATACATCAATGAACTGCATAATAAAAATACTACAAGCAGACACTCAATTCAATTTTTATATTACTACATATAAAAATTAAATATGAAGTGAAAATAAATGCTGTTTTATTAATACATTACCAGTTTGAATATCCATTGTAATATATAATGGCATTTCTCAAGATATTTATATTTTAAAATATCATTTCTTCATCAGGTGTTTTACAAATATCAATACACAAAATACAATCATATCAACAACAATATCACATCTTTTTTATGCTTACTCAAAATTATTTCATGAGCAGTCATTTTCACTCTATTTTAGAACTAACAACCATAAACTTGTATAATCAATAAACCTTATACTTTATGGTGTTATAATATTCCCCTCACAGCAGTTTCTGGCTTCTTCCTTCATCAGGAAAAACTAATATACAAAGCTGATACTAATACACATAATCAACTAACAACTCTCTCTTAATTCTTTATACCATTCAAATCAATAACATGTATGTAAAAAAAAAACATCTTAAGACATTGACAGCAAAATAATTAAGTTATTTTGGCAGTTAAAAACATCAGATGTTATTTTAATTATTATATATTTAAATCTAAATTATATGCCAATTGTAAACCTTTTTTACCTTTTTTATTAGGAAGATTAATATCTATATCAATATTTCATGACTTTTCATGTTTATTTATGGGTTTATAATGGTGTTGTTTTTATTCTAAACTATTAAAAACTGATCTAGTGTGTGATTTATATAATTGTTCATACAAATTAGTTTCAATTCAAAATTTTAATGTTTTTTTTTTTTTTAAATATTGACATACTAGTCTAAAGAACTGAAATGTGATTACTAGTTGCATATGTACATTATTTCAGATTAAAATGATTACATAATAGTCCTACAACATCCGATGCCTATTAATTACTCAAATTCTTTAGAATAAAGTGAAAATAGTATAGCACTTTCCAATGATATAATAATTGTAATCTTACACAAAATTTATGAATGTCTATATAGAAAATTAATCAAATAAAATTTTTATGATAATAATTAGATAAAAAGTGCTATTCAAGCAGGAACACTGATCTTTATTGCTGGTGGTTAAAGCATTAACTGCCATCTGGAATTTTAATGTTGGGGACTTTAATATCTGTAAAGTTGTAGCAGAATGCATATAAAAGTTTGAAAAAACTACAGACTTATATTTGAGCGAGAAATTGTTATTTCAAGGTGTTTTTGTCTAAAAATTGTATTTCTACTATTGTTGGCAATATATACTTTTTTAATTTAATCTAACTATTATTATTTATACCATTAATGTAATACTACAAATTAATTTCGTGTACGTGTGTTGGATAGAAAGTTCAAAAATAAGAAGCATTTAAATAAATAAAAAAAAAAACTAGACATAAATATAAAAACATATTTGCCTTCTCTTAGAAATAAAATGTTTTCTGTAAAAATGACTCATATTTTTTAATCTATAAACACAAATAATCTTAAATAGTAAATAAATTATGATACATCTGTTATTTCTCATTTTATATTTATTTTATGGTGAATAACTTAAGTCTTAAAACATTTTTTTCTTAATATATTTTTTAAAAATTAATATTTATAATTGTTTTTATTAAAATTTGAATTTATGAATCAATATATACAAAAACATAAGCATTATATGTTAAAAACCTTTATTTGCTTTATGTTTATATTTGAAAAACTTCATCACATTTTCCTTGACTCATTTTTTACCCCTTACATTTCTCAAAAGCCAATTTGAGGCGAATGCAAAATTAAAATATTTTGCTCTCAGATAAAACTGATGTAAAAGAAAAGAAATGATTTTCTGCTGCAAATATTTGCAAGATGTTGTTCTTGTCTAATTTCTCATTGCCAGAGGTGTTTGTTATTGATCGGCATATGGAGCAGAATATTGATTTATAGAATATTAGTATTTAAAATTCGGATAACCAAACTACTTTAATTGACTGCACTCAACCACTGTATTATATTAGTCCAAAACAAATTAATTATTTTATTTACTCATAAATATAAACATAATTTAAAATATCTGAATAGCAAATAGTCCAGTCATTTTAAATATAAAACTTAAGACATTAAAATTTTAGCTTTGCTTTGACTCTAAAATGTACATACTAGCCTGATTAACGATTATTATTGTGTTTTTATCATTATTAAAAGAAATATATTTATTTAATTGAGAATTAATTGTAATAAATGTCATTACTACTTATGCATTATGAATAAATTTTATTCACCTAACAGTCTTCAAGACTGCAGACTTATTTTAAACGGCAAAGATTCCGATTACATATAATTCATTTTGTAATTAATAATAGTATTTTTACATTAAAATCAATAGTAGATGATTATTTTATATTGTAATAAAAAATAGTCAAATGTTTAGTTTCTAAGGAGATTACGTAAAGAGAATAATAGTTTGAACCTCAATCTAATAGACTTTAGTTTTCAAGACCATTGAACTAAACTGCGAAAAACAAAACAAGTCAAATGATTTGAAAGGTCATGTGATATTGGAGCACTGAGGGTGGCCGGTTGAATTTCAATCCAAGAACTATAGCTCTTGAGATTATCAGTTTATTATTAGACTAATCTACATAGGACATACAATTAATAATAAAATAATAATAATAAAAAGAAACTACAAAAATATCAAAACATATTAAATAACTAATAAAAAGATATAATATTTATTCATTATTTTTCCATCTCCAAAAATTAAAAATATTAAATAAGGAGAAAGAACAGAGATATAATAAAAGTTTTGTCTCATATTTTCAAGATATGAACAAACAATTTAAATGCATTTAATTTCAAAAACTACCTAAGTGTAAAGTTGATTTTCTATTGAGTAAAAGATTTTGGATGATTAAGTATATTGGCTTGTTATATCTGTGGATTGAGATTCAAATACACAATGAATCTGGAAGTCTAAAATTTCCCCAAAATATCATGATTTTTTAGCTAATTTATTTATAGCGAATCCAGAAAACTATCCAATATTTAATCTATTTATATAGTAAATAAATTAAGTCCCAGGACAAATTAGTATAGTTATAAAAGTGTCAAAAACAAACAAACAAGTAAAAAAAACTGCAATTAAATATATTATCATCTTCACAACAAATGAGAGTATGTTTTACACCTATGGATAAAGAGTTTATAGTTTAGTTCTATATTTTAAAAAGTTTCTAGAATTAAAGATATATTTTAAAAAGTTGTAATCTGTTCATGCACAGTGTCTTAAATTTTCAAATATTATTCATTCTTATGACTAACTGACCCTAAAAATATTTTTTTTAAAAAAAAGTGATTTCCCAATTCCACTACATGGATTATATAATTATACGTTTATTATTTTCTGTTTTATTAAACTATTATATATATTATTTATAAATAATTTTAACAATATTTAAGATTTTCAATTTTTTTTTGATAAATAATTATTAATTTTCTACTGAGAAGATTTTTTTTAATAAAAAAAAAAATACTACAAAGTTTAAAGTTTGTTTTTTAAGAAATTAAATGGAATATTATTTATGCTTTATTGTTAATTCAATATATATAAACATGAATGATTAATGGTATAAACAATATTGTAGTTTAAATTCTTTTGAAACGCTTTGATTACGTAGTCAGCTTTAACTGAATTTAAAATATTTTTAAACTTAACGTTACATATATTTCCATAAACTGTGTATGACCGTATTTGCAACATAACATTACGTATATTTCCATAAGCTGTGTTAAATCTGACGAGGATTACTACGTAATCGAAAGTGCTTCAAAAGAATTTAAACTACAATATTGTTTATACCGTTAATTATTCATGTTTATATATATATAATATTTTCTATAATGGGTATTGTACTATTACTTTTAATATACATATATATAAACTTAATAGTTGCATAATAGAATAAAAAGCCCAATCAGAAGGCAAAGTTATCTGCAATCCCTCTCATGCCATTTTTACCTGAGATGAGGTGATATCTATTAGTATGACAATACTTTATAGAATAGTAATAAATAAGCTGCCACAACTTATATTTTTATAATTAACAGTGCAATAGAATATATACAGAAATCACATCACACCCCAAGCTTATCTGTATCATAAAGCTTCAAACTTAAGCCAGCCTCTATAAGTAAAATATGGGTCTGACTTTTTATTCTGATATAAAATCTTAATATAGTCAGAATGAAAGTGTTTGTTGTAGATAAGTTTAGACTGTTAATATGGGATTTACATTTATGAACTACAATTGTAATCCAGAAAATTTTCAAAATTTATCCCTTACCATAAAATACATTAAGTTATAACTATACACCAGTTTGTTAAAGTTTTAGACCATTGTTCCACAGACTGTTAAAATGGTGTGAATGGAGACATGTAGGTTCCCTCTCTATTTAGTTATTTTACCCTCTTACTCGTCTGTAGATTATTGTATATGTCTTCATTGTCATGAGGGATTTGCGAATTCTATCATTAGATTTTCAATGGTGTGAATGGCTGAAGAGTTGGAGGTTAGAGTAGATTGAAGCCTGTCCATTGAAGTATAAAGATTTGCTATCTTAATATAAAGTAAGCACTGATTGTATATATGTATGGGAGATGATAATCTGGACCAGCTGATTAGTGCTGGTTCAGTATGAAATATGTATATTGGTGATTATTTATCTTTTCTGCATATGTGTGGTCATGTGTATCAGTAGTACAAGATAGTGTGAATGGTTGAAGTAGCTTGAAAGTCTGAGTTCAAATCCCCTATATTTTTACAATTGGGCTCCAGGTATAAGAACATCTGGTATTTCAAATCTTATATATGAGCTTCATATATATATATATTTAAATTCAAGACCTTAGAACCACATGGATTGAATTTGAACACTGGAACTATTACATCTCTGGGTTACCTGGTCTCCTAAATGATTTCTATATGTGAGTTTTTTATGTGAAAATTTTCTTATATGAGGTTTTTTATGTAAAGATCGGTTATATGGATGTTTAATATCTGTGTTTAATTGGTTTATAGATAAATAATTAGTTATTATAAATTATTGTACTTTGCACTAACTATAATTTTTGATTAAAATGTATAAGTATTTTAGTTTTTAATGAATATTAATGTCAGCACAGCTATTTTTTGTATGTGAGCATAGTTTAATTTTTCTATGTATGCACATATGTATATCTTAATTTTTAATTTTGGATTTTTTATTTTTATATTTATTTTAATTTAAAGAGAATTTAAGCTTGATTAGGAGGGAATGTAGTTTTTTTTTTGTCTGATTTTTGTCATTGATTGGGTAGATATTCTGTGTTAGATTTTGTGACCAATCAGGGGGGTTTTGTTAAAATTTTTAACCTTTTACCAAATCTGTAATTTTTGATTATCGCCATTTTACTGTGTATTTTTTTTCTTTCTGATGAAAACCAGTCCTCTGGTTGAAATATAATATTATTTATTGGATTTATAAGTCTTTTTTTGTTTATATATATATATAAACAAATATTATAGACAACTACATTTGAATTAATTAATAATAAATAATAAATTTATTACATCAAATCGATTTTCGTTCAAAATGAACTTCTCAAGATGTTAGAATAAATCAAAAAGTCACATGATTTATATTAACTTAGTATACACCTATTGTTCAAATTAAATTTTAAAAATATTAAAATTTTCAATATTCAATTGACAACGTACAACTCAACTTCACAGATTCTTGTAGCAAAATTCAGAAACTTAGCATCCTTTAATCTTATTAAAGGCTTCATAAAATTATGACATATGAAGGACACAGTTTATAAAATTTACCATCAACAATCAGAAGACACCGATCACACCAAATGTCAGTAGACTTGAAAGAAATGAGATGGCATATCTTCAATATAGCAATTTTTTTAATCTTGTTTATAAATATCTTTAAATAAACTAAAAGATATTATATCCACTGAATTATATAAAAACTTGCATTTTTCTTTAGTAGATCAAATTCTAAAGTCATTTCGTTCGTTAATATTATTAATATTTCAATGAAGCTCTAATTTAAAACCGTTTCTAAATTTTCTTCAATAACATTTTAATTCCATCATATGAAATATATATATATTGTTATGACAGTATGTTACTAATATTAGATATTTATCTCCCAAATTTAATTTATACTGAAAAATTTCATATAACTTATTGTGATTGATTTCCATAAAAATAGATCTGCTTATAAATTAGGATGGTAATGAATTGCTATTTTTATTCATCGCACCACAGTTTAGTCAGTGTAAAAATAAAATAGAAAATATTTTATAAAACAAATAGCTTACTATTGCAAACACTCACCAATCTCTTAGAAACTTATTTAGTTATTTTAAAACAAGAGTAAATAATGGTCATTCACACTAGCCTTAAATATAGAAATTGTAAAAAGAGTAATTTGACCATTAACATGAATAATGCAGATAAGTGCCCACTGGATAGAATAAAAAGGATTGCATAAATTATGTAAGATTGTTTGGAGCAAATTACTCTCTAGTTTTGGGAATACACAGGCATGGGAAATGATGATTGGATGTATTAAATTTACTTGAGTTAATGTACTTTTATTTTTGACTGTTTTGTTATATAAAGTTTTATTGTTGATAAAAGTGTGCTACCATTGTGTTGTCTGGTCACTCACAATCAGTGGCTTATTTTAAAATGAAGTAAGTGGTACATACACATTCCTACCATATATCATATGCTTCATTTGAATATTTTTTTCTGTGTGATATCACTGTGTTGCTCAGTCACTCACACTCGGTTACTTACTTTAAGAAATAGTATGCAGTAGACACACATTGCTATTGCATGTCATATACTTCAATTTTATATATTTTCTTTGTATCATACCATTGCATTGTGTGGTCACTTTGCACTCTGTGACTTCATTTTCAAGTATGCAATAGATGCATATTCCTACTGTATAGCATATGCTTCATTTATATATATTCTTTATTCATGTGTGTAAAGTAGATGATGATTCCTGCCTCTTACACTTAGTTAATATTTTATTATTTACCCATAGTTGTAAACCTCTGTCACTAATATAAATAGACATTATAAGCATTTGATCAAAGTTTAATTTTTGTTCCCTTTATTTGAGTCACTTAGTTGTAGTTTTCTAAGCACTACAGCCTGAAATAATTGATCCGCCTTTAATTTGTCTATTGGTATAGTTTATAGATAATTTTAGTATAACTAATGCTGTAAGTTTAATAAACCTTGAAACTATGTTGTGATCAAGTGTATTAATAATAAATATTGATTATTAGTCTGTGCAATGAATCTTTATTTGTCCAGAAACAATTAAGATGCATAATGTCATATATTCTCTGTGCATAGCAATAATAATATAATCAATGATCTCTAATTGTATTAATTTATCTTCAAACTAGATAAGGCAAATAAATAAAATAGTATATTCTAAATTTAATCTGGATAAAAAAACTAATAGATTATTGTTATCTATGGATTGCTATCAATTAGCTTATTGTTTGTGTTGTGATGATGTATTGCAGCCAAAACAATTAATTAAATTAATATGAGCTGTTGAATTTGGCCGAGTATAGTGAGCAATATAAAAAGAAAAAGTTTTGATCATGTGATATCAAAAAAGTCGAGCTCACAAGCAAATGATCATTGGGTCATTTTCATGTGAGCTGTATGTTTTTGACTGTAAGGGTTTTTTTAATATAAGTGATACCCAACAGGGGGATTGGTGTACAAGTATGAATCCTTGAGATTGAAAGTTCAATTTTGATTGGAAAATTTTAATGATGTAAAAATAATGTTTGTTTTCTGTTCATTTGACATATTAAAGTAGAGAATTGTTTGTTTATTACCAGAACAGTAAATAGTACAATTTTATTTTAGATTTTATTTAGAATTAATTATTAATTGCAAGAATGTATTTATCATTAAAAAAAATTTGTTTAATAAGTTATTGCTAATAATGAGGGGGGGGGGGTATATACGCATATCATGATACATATTAAAAAGTATTTTATTATAATAGTGAAGTTTAATGTTATAAGTATATAAATAAAATAAAATTATGCATATATATGTACATACATAACATATAAAATATACACACATGACTGTTTGTAATTGGACACTATGGAAAGTTTAATATTATGCATAAAGCAATATTAATAAAGACTATAGGCAAATTAATCACTTTAGTATGAAACTGGTGTGTACTCACATGAAATATGGCAGAATGGAGTGGCTAATCAAAACATAAGTAATTAATAGTTAAAAATTATTATTAAAATCAGAAGTTTAGGGTTATAAAATATTTATCTAAAAGGCAAAATTATAGTTTAACTCCTAAGGAGATAACATGGGAAGAAGGTAGCCCTATTACTTAAAAAAATCCCACACTCATTGAAAGGACAAACACACAGAGATGCAAATGCTTGTCAGTATAATCATACAAAGTCAATAAAATTGGATGGAGAAAATTGACAGATTCTTGGACAAACAGCAGCAAAAAATGGAAAAAATAAAGTAAAAGTTAACAAAAACAATGAATCAAACTCAGCTTGCAATAGAAGCATTAGAGAAAAAATTTAAGACAAATTATTGAAGAAATAGAACAAGAAATGTGGTCAGTGAAAAAGAATATTAGTGAAGATATAGGGTCAGAAATTATAATAATAGATAATAAGCATTTATTTTATAGCACTATGATTATAAATTGTAATATATTAAAGATCAGCCTTTCAAGCTATTGTGCATGCACTTTTTTACGAGTGTTAATAATAAATGAATACTTTTATTCTCAACACAAGATATAGTATTTATGAAAGAATAAAATGAATCCACTTATTTTTTCAAACCCAAATGCTTATATATGGGCAAATCTTAAGTACTGGAAATGAAAGCATAAGGATAGACCACTCACTTTAAATTACTGTTTACGATGTTTGAATGAATGATGTCAACAAAATTATCTAGAATTTATCAAACCTCACTCTCAAATGAAACTTAAATATATGTAAATAAGCATTTATTTTATAGCGCTAGTATTCATTTATTATTAACACTCATAAAAAAGCGCATGCACAATAGCTTGAAAGGCTGATCTTTAATGTATTACAATTTATAAACATGGTGCTATACAATAAATGTTTATTTACATATGTTTAAGTTTCATTTGAGAGTGACGTTTGGTAAATTCTAGATAATTATGTTGATGTCATTCATTCAAACATTGTAAACAGTAATTTAAAGTGAGTGGTCTATCCTCAAGCTTTCATTTCCAGTACTTAAGATTTGCCCATATATAAGCATTTGAGTTTGAAAGAATAAGTGGATTCATTTTATTCTTTCATAAATACTATATCTTATGTTGGGAATGAAAGTATTCATTCATTATTAACACTCATAAAAAAGAATATGCACAATAGCTTGAAAGGCTGATCTTTAATAGATAATATGGAGAAATAGTACAGGTAAAAGAAATATTGGAGAAAAAAGAGTCTTGCAACATCAAGTGAAATTGTAAGAAGAAATCATAATTCACTGAAGAAAGACTTCATAATAAACTCAGAGATCAACTAGATAGTGTGACTGAAAAACTGGACATCACATGCATCTATGGCAGAGATATAAAAGGAAGTGAAAATAACTTGAGAATGTGCTGAGATAAAGAGTGGTCTTGAGCAACAAACAGAGGCAATTTAAAGTAAGCATTATGTTTCCAAGAATGAAAAAAGTAAGAATGCATGAATATAGTGTTGTCCCACTAGAAAAAAAAGGAGTAAAAACAGAAAGAATAGAAGGACAATGGGAAAACTAGCCAAATTATTATTAAAAATATTCAGATAATATCTTTTGAAGCAGATGTGGAGGAAAATTTCATTAGCATATCTAGAAAGTTTGAAAGGTATTCCAATTTTATGCCTGGCAGAAGGATGAAATATTACACTTACCTGTAACCACCTTTATGGAATGGTCAAAGATAGTTGTTATACCTTGAGAATAAAGCTCCAAAGTTTTGGGTATTATAGACATGCAATTCTACACAGCTTCTGGAGTGAGAAATGCCAGGATGATTACTTCATAAAGTATCCCACAAAACAAAACCAAAAGTACCAGGAGAAACTCACATACAATTTTTTATCAGAAGGTAGCAAAATTAAGGTTGTTGACTGCATTTATTTCCCTCATATGATGGTCAGATAATTAGGACCATTTACTATAATATGCCTGCAACTTTACAGCAAACCATGCTGGGGCAAGGCAATCACAATATCAAAGAAATGTCTGAGCTCTTGATGACTATTGATTTTGAAAATATGCAAAAAAAACTGTCAGACAAGACCCTAAAAATGTTCAACCAAAAATAGAGGCAAAATACATTCAACAAACATATTTTCTAGCAACCAACTTGGCTGGAAGACAACTTGACTACAATGACCCTGAAAACCAAGACATAAATGGTACTTGGTGGAAATGACAATTTCTTATGTCAAGAGATCTGGATCCAGGGAGGGGTCATTGCTAGGTTGACACATGATTGAGAATTTTCATGTATTACAGATTATTTATATGTATACAAATTATTTTTGCATCTGTATTTTTTTTTACTAAGTTGCCATTTTTTTAAATATTTTTTTTTGGAGTACAGTAACTCCATGTGTATAATTTAAAAGCCCATAGGAATTTTTAAATTAAAGGTTTACAACATTTTTACTAAGTAGGAGTTATATATATATATATATGTGTGTGTGTGTGTGTGTGTGTGTACATAGATAAATAAATATATATATAGAAGTATTAATTCTAAATTTATTTTAAAGTAATTTAAAACAAAATATCTTTTTAATTATCAATTAAAAGGGGTTTTATAATTAGATAGGTAGAAATGACATTATTGTATAAAATGTAATTAAATTCTAGATAAACAAATGGGCTAATTAAGAGATAAAAATCTTATGTGATTTAGTCAAAATATTGTCTGTTATGTTGGTATAATCTCTTTTCAAAGCTAAAATTTTATAAATGTTGTAATTGGATAAATAGTAATTTAATCATTAACTTGAGAATACAGATTAATGATCTCTGAATCTCTGGATAGAATAAGAGAGGCTGCATAGACAGATTAAATCAATTAAGTAAGATTGTTTTAAGCAAATTACCCTCCAAGTTTGAGAATATGCAAGCATAGGAAAGAATAATTGAATGTACTGAATTTATTTGAGCTAATGTACTTTCATTTCTGGTTGTTTTGTTATATAAAGTTTTATTGTTTTTAAATGTGTTATACCATTGTGTTGTCTTGTCACTTGCAATCAGCAACTTACTTTAAGTAGTAATATGCAGTAGATACACATTCCTACTATATATCATATGCTTCACTTATATATTCTTTGTTCATAAATGAGTGTAAAGTAGATAATGATTCCTATCTCTTAGACTTAGTTGGTATTTCATTATTTATCCATAGTTGTAAACCTCTCTCATTAATGGTAGATATAAATGAATTCCTACTAAGGCATTTGATATTTCTTTGATAATTAATATAACAATCATTATAGAGCATCTGATTCAAATTATATTTTGTTCCCTTTATTTGAGTCACTTACTAATAATTTTTTAAACACTATGGCCTGAAATGATTGATCTTCATGTAATTTTTCTAATGGTCTAATTTATAGATGATTTTAGTGTAGACTAAATCTAAGGGACTAAATCACTTTTCCTCAGTTTATGATTTAAAAAGCATTCTAAATGTTGAACAAAGAAATCAAGAATAGAATGAATCCACCTATTCTTGGTTGCTCTGATGTTTATAAGCATACATTTGTCAAAATTGTTGGTAATTCAGAGTGAAATTAAGTTATCAACCAGATGGAATATGGCACATAAGAATTATTAAACTCTTAATTAATAATACAAGGCTGGAGATAGTATCTCATTTTTGTTTTAAAATAAATTTATTAAACATAGTAACATAGTAATATACATTTAAACTTTATAAAAAATTACATAGCATTCAGAATGAAACTTGAAAAGGTCAATGCAGAGAAAAAGATATCTTAATAAGACTAAAAGAAAAACAAAACTTTCACCCAAGTATTATCACATAGACTCACAGGCAAAAGCAGAGAGTCTCACTGCATGACTTGGTCAAGGAGCTTGATAAAGACAGTTAGAGCCGAGTCCTGAGAATGATCAAAGATGAGCCTGCAATGTGTCAACCATAAAAAAAATGTAATAAAGATAGATAATCTTGTTGCCACAAAAGATCCCTTCTTGAGAGTATTACAAACAGAAAGAGCATCCCTAAGATCCAGAGAGACATTCGCAACAATAAAGTCCCTAATCGACTTAAGAGCAGGACAAATATAGAACATATGGTGTATTGTCTCATCATAAAATCTACACAACTGACACTGAGACAAAATCCTAATGAAGCCTCTGCTGGTCACTAAAAAATAACTTGTTGGGAGAGCATTTAAATTCAGTTTAAGTACAAATCAATATGTCTTGCTTCAATGAAAGAAGTTTCATTTAACGCAAGAGAACTTTACTTGAAACACCTAATGAAGTCAAAAGAGGAGTATAATGTGGAAATTTTAATTTATAAATATTCCAGAACGTCAATTTCCCATCAAGTGCAACTTGAACCAAGGGTATTGACTTAATAACTAATAATTAAACTAAGATTTCATATGTAAACTTTAAATTAAACATAGCTCAATATATATGTAAATAAGGGAGTAAATCACTTTTCCTCAGGCTATGATAAATTAATTTTACTCTGAATTACAACAATGTTGACAAAAATATGCTTATAAATATCAGAGCAATTAAGAACAGGTGGATTCATTCTATTCTTGATTCCTTTGTTCAACATTTAGAGTGCTTTTAAGTCATAGCCTGAGAAAAAGTGATTTACTCCCTTTGTCTACATATACATTGAGCTGTGTTTAATTTAAAGTTTGTATATTGAAATTGTAAATTTAATAAATCTTGAAACTATGTTGTGATTAAGTGTATTGATAATCAGTATTGACCCTTAGTCTGTGTGGTAAATCTTTGTCTCTCCAGAGACAATTAAGATGCATAGTGCTGCATATTGTCGATGCATAGTAATAATAATAGAATCAATAAATTTCTAATCATATTAATTTATCTTCAAGCTAGATAGGGCTGTTAAATAAAATAATATAATCTTATTCTAAATTTAATCTCAGGTAAAAGAACTAATAGATTGATATTACCTGTGGATTGCTATCAATTAAGTTATTGTTTGTGTTGTAATGGTGTATATCCATAAGTAAATTATTTCTTATTAATTTTGATATTATCATTTATCACAATTAATAAGGTCAATTAAATAAGAGTCTCTTAAATTTAACTGAGTTTATCGGACTATAAAAAAAAGTTTTGATCACGTGGGATCAAAAATGTAGATCTCGCATGCAAGTTATCCTTGGGTGTTTTTCACATCAGCTGCACATTTTGAATGTTACAATATATAACATACTAAATATACATAAAACATGCCAAACGTTGAAATGTTAATGTGTAAGTTACTACATACATAAAAATGAACTTCTACCTACAGCCTAAAAAATTATATAGGAAACAAATTTAAGGCAATGATATTTGTAATTCTGCCATGGAAATATTAATTTTAAAAAGTTTGCGAATTAAGCATTGTTTTTGTATATAAGAAATTCAATTATATTTTCACATTTATAATTTTTTTAAATTTTGTTCTTATATAAGGTCTCTTGTTCCAATAAAAAGTAATTCATTTTGATTGCTTTGTGGGTCTTATCATGTTATTTATAAAGCATTCATGGACTGATTACAGTCATAAATATCTAATATTGTGTACATTCTAATTATTTTTAATCTCATCATTTTTTAATAAAACGAAAATGTTACTATGAGCTCATTGGCAATGGAAGCAATAAATTTTTTTCAAACATTAGTCAAGGTAGAAACATATTACTATTATCACATGACCACACATCTGACCAACATGAATTAATCCGCTGGCATTATCTTTAAGCTAAGAAAAAATATATATGAATGTACTAATATTTAAATATACAGATATACTTTATATCCCTGGGGATTAGGTGTAATTAAAAATTTGAACCCAGTCTTTCAAGCTTCTTTTAGCTGTATGGATCAACTGATGAGTACTTGTTCAATATGAACTACATATATTGTAGATCATTTATCTTTTTCACATGTGGGTGGTCATGTGTATGGTTGAATGAGATAGATTGGATAGCTGAAGGGAGCATGGGTTCAAATCCCCTATAATGAATGTACTAAGTATAATAGGATTAAGTGACATGGTCTGCCTACATGGAAAAAAAAATCTAACTCTATTTGTAACTTAAATAAATTTTGTTGTTCACTAGTTTGGACTTAAATATTAAATTATGGTTATGGAGGTTGGTGAATTCAGTACTATGAATTCTCACTTTTTTTAATTTAAAACTTTATTTTATATGTGCAATAAAAAAGGCATATTCTAAAATAGTCATTCCCACTAAAGATAATATTGAGACGCAAATAAGGAAATAATAATAAATAGAATAATGTATATATAACTAAAGAAAATAATTAGTAAGTCTATTAAACACATAGTTAAAATTAGTTGAGGAAGAAAAAATAATTTTAGAAACAACTTTAAACCACTGTTTCTGAAAGGATAACATGAATATATTAATTTGTTAAAAAAGTTAAAAAATAACTTTTATTTGTCTACTGGTTATATATTAAAAGATTATGAAAAGTAATTATATATACAAAGATATATGAAAAGTAATTATATATATATACAATTGTATATGTGAGAGTATATAAAAGTTGTTATTTTTCTTTCATTACAAAAGTAGTTTAATTTGGTTTATAAATAGAATATTTCTTATTTATTTATTAGGTAATAATTATATATAAAAGTCTTTAGTCCATCTAATTAGTATATATATATATATATATATATATATATATATATATATATATATGTTGTATTTTAATATATATATATATATATATATATATATATTAAAATACAACATATAATTAATGGATAAATACACTTCATATAATAGTGATATATGTGAGAGATAGTGATCTGGGCCAACTGATTGTTGATTCAGCATGAAATGCATCTTGGGAGTCATTTGTCTTTTATTGTATCTTTGTTTATATGAATTTAAAAGAAATGTGGAAGTATGGAGGGTGTTTATTATATCTATAAAGATATTACATATGTTTAAATAAAATAAAAACATCAGATATATTAATCTTTAACTGAGGTTTAAAGTTTATATCTGTGCTAGAGATAATCTCTAGTTTAGTAAATGATTAGTAATAATCATTATTGTATTTATCTGAGGAGGATGGTGTCAAAATTGTGAGTGGAGTGAGTTTGACAGTTATAAATAAAAATGTAATAATTAAATACTTAAATTCTTTGATCTGTTGCAGCCTATTTTAAATAACCAATCACCCTCTAATACATTTTCTTTTGTGACCTCAACACCATTCATCAGTTGGTATGCTAGAATACTTCAATTTAATATGCAAATTGATTTTTAAATAAATATCAAATAACTGCTCTTTTTTGATATTAAATCATAAAATAGTCATGACGCTGTCCTTCCAACTTAAATATACATTTTGATTATATATATACAAATATGTATGTAAACTCTCTCATGAGCTCTGAAAACAGTAGTATGAGCAATCTAGAACGTCAACTTTTTTAGGTTATTTTTATAGAAATGCTGCCCAATACTTGAATAAGAAAGTTTTGGCCAACTACAAAACAGAAACTGCAAAAATATAGTAGACTATCATCTGTTTTATATAGTATTATAACTTTATCTTTCTTATTGCACTACCAAATTCATATAATATTAATATCATTTACTTTTTTGTATACTTTTACAATGCTTTATATAATTATAACCCACTATTGATGTTTTTGATTGCCCCAGCAATTTTCTTCAGAACTATAATAAACACAACTACAAAATATACATGAACATATAATTTTAAATTATATGTATATATTTTATCTTATAATTAATATTCATATACCTACATATATACATATATCTTTATATATCTCTAAATATAATTTTAATCTCATTATATGTAATACATTTTAACCATTTCCATATTTTTTATTTATCAATTAATATGTCTTATAATCATATATATATATATATATGTGTGTTATTTTTATGTCATTTGTTTTTATTAATTTATTCTTATTAATTTTTTTTAATATTATATATTTTACTTTATTATTCATTACATTAACATTCAATATTTATAATTTTCTTTAACCTATAATCATATGTCTTTTTTTTTTATTACTAATTATTTCAAACTATTTTAATCTACTTTTTATTATTTTTTATCACATTTTATACCTAAATTTTACTTATAATTTTAAAGCTTAACTGTTAACTATTCAAACCTTTAAATTTTCCAGTTATACTAAATCTATTCTTATTTTTAATCGTTAATAATAATATTATATTTTTATGACAATTTTCTTTCAGGCCAAATTTTTATTTAATACTGGCTTAATATTATTAATATGAATAGCTTTGTTTATTTTTTCTATCACTTTTATTATTTGTAAATTGTATTATTGTAAATTTTATTATTTTTATACAATCCTTTCCAAACTCATGCCCTGTTTCTAATATATGGAAATATATGGGAAAATTTCTATCATATTTATGTTATAATAGTCTTCTAAATATTGAATTTTTTGTTTCTCCTATATAATTTAGTTTTATATTATTAATTGGATAATTTTCACAATTAATTTTATGTATTCCATTTATTTCATTACCTGAATTTTTATTATAATTATTAATAGACCTATTTTCTAAAATTTAATCATATTTTTTCTTTTTTTATTAACTATTTTACTATATTTGTATTTTTTTATTAATTTTACCTATAACTTTATTTAAATTTTTAATGATATAGTTATTTTCTGTCATTATACTTATATAATTAACTTTATTATTATTATTATTATTATTATTATTATTATTATTATTATTATTATTATTATTATTATTATTATTATTATTATTATTATTATTATTATTATTATTATTATTATTATTAGTATTACTTCTTTTTTCTTCTTTATTATTATTTATATAATCTATTTTATTTTCTATTAACCTAATATCATTTAAAAATTTATTTTGATGCATTTATTTTGTTTAACATAATCTTCTTTACTTGAACAATAATTACCTGCTGCATGAATTCTACATTCTCAACTAATAAACAACCAATTGACAGATAACATACATCAAACGCTAGACAAATTTAAAGAAGTATAATATATTTATTAGTTACAAAAACAAAACATAGAAAAAAATGGTAAAATGATAAACATATAAATTTGAAACTATTTTTTTTTTTCTATGGATGGTTTTATATAAATCACTAAAATAATGAATTTATTCTTGTTCATATTATTTGAAGAGCTGTGAATATTTTAATATAATCATATGTCAAAAGCTTACTTTAATAATTTTTTTTTCTAAAGTATTAAATTAATTATGATGGATTTCAAACTTACACTACAAAAATTACCAGAGTGCTTGCCAAATTATCACAAAATCATTTGAGCACAAAAAAAAGATAAAATTGAAGAAATATTGGAGATGCAACTTTGAAATTCACCCAAGTGTCATAATTTAGGTTTTCACAGCTGGTGGTAATTAATCTGAATATATGTCTATTAGTGAAGAGCTTATTGGAAACTTTGCTGACAGTGGTGCTGCATGTTCACTAATTGAATATGTGATATGAGACTACCAGGCTATGTAAGCTATATCAAAGTTTCAACACAGTGAGGTTTGATTGAGACTCTTCTAAAAAAAATATGTCATAAATAATATCTAATAGTTAAAGCTCAAATATTTCATGATATTTTAATGAGCGAGAAAATTTTAAATGAGCAACACACATATAGAAATGAGATTTTTTTATCTATATAAAGAATTATCCAAGTAAGCTCATAAATACTTCAAGAACATTATTGTTATAGCACAGCAATAAATCAGTCAAATACCATTTTCAATAATTGGTAAAAATGCTTATGACTAATTATCTGAACAGAAAATTACTTTCTTTCCTGATGAGAATCCCTACATTTAATTACAAATGTTATTATGCAAAATATAAAATTGGTAATAACATAAACAACTTAATTAATACTATCAAATTATCTGCAATTAATAAAAACAAATATAATTTATACTAAAGACATATAAATGAAGTAAAATAATTAATAACTCATCCATATCCAAAATTTAATTGAAAACATACAATATAATGGATTAAAATTAAATTACATCAATATTCATGGATTAACTAATATAAGTATAAGAATAGTTACTTTATTGAGTAAATAAGGTGTTATTAAAACAGGTAAAACTCTCCATACAGTAGTGCCATTCAGTGCAAGCCATAGTAATCAATGGATGCCAAAAAATTGTGCATAAATTCCTGATCTAGTGCTTACTCATTCAATATCCCCAGACTAGTTTCTAGTTTGTGGCTTTCATCAGTGAGAAGCCTTGGATCTGAGAGTGCTGCACCTAGATCTTATGATCTAATAATGTGATGTTTAGTGATTTAATACCAATCCTGCCTAATAGGATAGTGGTGGCTATGGTTATTAAAAAACCAAAGATACCAAAATGTATGGATACTGAACTGAGTTCAAACCTATATGATTATATAAGCTAATGAGCTTGGATTGAAAATATTATTGTGTTTTCAATTTTATTCTCATAGTTTTGTAGTTAAATATAAATAAAAGATGACTTCTGGAGGGTTGCATTAAATCCTAAGATCTAGGTGCAGTGCTCTCAGATCCAAAGCTCTTCACTGACGAAATCCACAAGCTAGAAACTAGTCTGGGGATATTAGATGAGTATGCACTAGATAGGGATTTTATGCACAAGCCTTTTGGCATCCATTGATTACTCTGTTTGGCACAGGGTGGCACTACTGTATGGAGAGTTTCACCTGTTTTAATATCATCCAGTAACAGAAGACAAATCCTCAACAATTTTTAGCTTAGGCACATATTAACTTAAGAATGTAAATTAATTTAAATATCTTGGTAGTTTTGTGAATAAAAATGTGGACTTAGATGTTGATGTCCAACTCAATTGCCAGTGTGCTGCCACTGCCTAAACAAATTAAAAGATAAAAGTATTTATTACAGAAAAATAGCTGCTACAACTAATTTTATCTGTAATGAATATGTTATTTTATCTAATTTATTGTAAGGATGTGAAACTTGGATACCCTATTGGTATAATATAAAGGCATTAGAAAAGTTTCATTTAAGGATGCTCTGTAAAATTCAAAAATACAATGGCAAGATTGGAAATCCAATCAATATTTTTTTCAGCTTGCAGGATGTAAAACTATTGAGACTTCCATTATTGTAAAATCATATCTTCATTGGATTGATCATGTAAAATGAATAAATAATGAAAGACTTCCAAAAAGATGTTTTTTGATAAACATGGGGTTCATAGGAGAGATAAACCATACTTATGTTATAAGGATTATCTCAAAGATAATCTATACAATGTCAATTGTATTCACTGAAAGGATATGGCAGAAAATAGAATGCATTGCAGAACTGCAATTAGAAATGGGGTTTATATATTTCAGAACAAAAAAATTTATGCTAAGTTAATTAACAGACATCATAAAATATTAATTAAACATAAAAATAGACCTAGATATTTTAAATGCATTCATGATTTACAAATTGTGTTGTAATAATCATCACAGGAAACGTTTATAGTGCAGTTTTTCTCTTTATGTTTCTCCCTTTTTTTTTCTGTTTCTTTTGGAGATAGAATAGCCATATTAATTTTTAATAACAGTGTATTATTTTTTATTAATTTGAAATGTCTTCATTCTAAATTGATTATATATAAAATATATTGTTGTAATTTGAAGATTCAGCCATATAAAATCGTAAAAATGTATCTATGTTTCAACAAAATAATCATTATTTTTACACACACACACACACACACACATATATATATATTGTAATGGTAGATATGACATAGTTCATTTATTTACATGTTCTCTATTTATTTACATAAATTACATGAAGTACACCCTGGCTTTAAGCATCAGGAAATAAACTAACAAATGTATATTTAAAACAATATTTTATTCAATATAATAATGTAATCATTACACAGCAAAATTTGTAATGCTAGGTTAAACCATTGGGAACATAAGTAAGTTACTCAGGGTAAATGATGATAGACCATGCAATCTTACATAAACAAGATAGCAAATCATGTGATTATTTATTTACAAGTGTACATATTAATTGATGTATAGATTATTTTCTTTAATAAAATTAACAAATCATGTAACAATAATTTATTTACAAGGCATAATCATTAATTGATATTCAATTTAGTTCTTTAACAAAATTCTTTAATCTTTATACATAGTAGTATCAATATATTCGTAGATATAACACATTTGCCATATCTTTAACTCTGACTTCAATAAACTTAAATATAATTCTTTACATATATGAATCCATAAATATAAACATTTCTTTGATTAGCATGTTTCTTAGTACTTACATATATTTATGCTATATGTAGAATAGATATCAGTGTTACCTTTATCACAATGATCATAAAAATAGTCTTTTTTAAGTCCTAATCCTAAACATGACTGCTTATATAGTAATAACTATAAAAAATGAGCTTATCCTAACTGAATAAATCATCTGTACCATAATTATAAGGAGTGACCTTTTGGTCCTAAATATAATTTAATACAATTACAATTTATACAAGGATGACTCATTCTGAGATTATTTCTAACTCATAAAACTGATAAGAATGTGTTCTTTCATATGGAATTGAACTATTAAACATTGAACAAATATCTGCTCATATATAAATTCATCTACATAAAATTCAATTTTTAGTAATCAAATATAAGTTTAACTATGAATAAGTAACACTAATAGAAATAATTACATTGTTAATTGCAGTTATTTGTGATTTAGACAATTTATATGTGTACATTGTATTTATATGATTATCATTATTCTTTTACCTTTTCATCTTACTCAGAATTTATATAAAATTCATAAGCTTAATATATATGATATATAATTATTTTTTTAAAAAAAAAATTATTTTATCAAGTAAAGAGAAATTATTACAAATTCATTACTTTGGTGGTCGAGAGGTCAGTGACAGCTGCTTTACAAGCAGTTGTCCCGGGTTAGCAGGTTCACTTCCTGGCTGATGCTATGACACATGAGAGAAAAAAAAATTCATTTCTTTTTCTTTTTTTATAATTTTAAACTGATAATTTCTTTCAAAACGATATGGATAACAAGCATTATTTGCAAATTCGAATTATTTAAAACAAAGTAGAAATCAGTCTTTAAATTCATCAAAACAAAATAATTGTCATTTACTTCTTTCTGACAAATGTTAAATTTCCATTTATGGTGAAAATATAGTCTTGTAATTCTTAGCTGTCATTTAAATAAGCCTATTTCTTCAGTTCAGCTGGAGTTATTCACAGTCCATTTAAAAGTGTTCCAGATTAGATCTAGCTAACGATTGGTGGTGACCCTCTTTTTTATTCACAAGGCATAGTGAAAATCCTGGGCTGTGAATGAAGTAATATCTTCAGCTCGAGAGAAAAGAAAAAACAAACTAATTCTATATCAAAATTTAGTTTCTTTTTTTAATCTCATTTTAGTTTTTTTTTTTAAACAAATTTGCATATCATTTTGTTCAAAGATTTTTTTTATTGGAATGTATAATATGTAAATAAGCATTTATTTTTATATAGTGCTGTGTTTACAATTGTATTACATTCAAATATCAGCCTTTCAAGCTAATTGTGCATGTGCTTTGTGAGTGTTAATAATAAATGAATACTTTCCTTTCCAATACAAGATATAGTATTTATGCAGGAATAAAATGAATCCACCTATTCCTACAACTCAAATGCTTATATATGAGCAAATATTTGAATGTAATACAATTGTAAACACAGTGCTATATAAAAATAAATGCTTATTTACATATGATTAAGTTTCAGTTAGAGTGACGTTTAGTAAATCCTAGACAATTTCACCGACGTCATTCATTCAGACATCATAGATAGTGATTTAAAGTGAGTGGTATGTCCTCACGCTTTCCTTGCCAGTACTTCAGATTTGCTCATATATAAGCATTTGAGTCATAGTAATAAGTGGATTCATTTTATTCCTGCATAAATACTATATCTTGTATTGGAGAAAAAGTATTCATTTATTATTAACACTCACAAAGCACATGCACAATTGGCTTGAAAGGCTGATATTTGAATGAAATGTATAATGTATTGTTTTATTTCTAGTGCAGCTTTTCTCTCTGTGTTTCTGTCATTTTTTTTTCTTTTTCTCATGGAGTATAATCATTTTTGAATAGTAATTTATTATTTTCATTATTAATTTGAAATATTGTTATTTCAAATTGGTTGTAATTTTCAGGTTCATCCATATAAAAACTTAAAAATGTATTTATGTTTCAGCAAAATAATCATTTCTACGTGTGTATATAAATATTAGAGGGGATTTGAATCCAGACTTTCAAGCTCCCTTTAGTCATTCAGTTTATCTTATACAACTAATACACATGATCATATACTATATATATGTGTGTGTGTGTGTGTAAAAAGAATAATGGTGATTTAATGATTCAGTTTTCTTTGATCATGAAAAAACATATAAATATAGATTTAAATTTGATTTTGAAAATGTGAAAATTTTTCATAAAGAAAGAAACAATAATAAAAGAAAAATTAAAAAGGCAAATTTTATAAATAGGAATAAAATGCATTTAATAAATAGACAAGCTGCTAACATTAAAATATGAGATTCCTGGAATTTGAATTGATGACGTTTGCTTCCGCTTTATGTTTTTTTTTTTTAATTTAATGGCAGTTGAGGCAGGTTTAAGAAATTAACCGAAAGTACTTCTGCAGATTTAAGGATTGTTTATAATAGTATATTACCATTAAATTTATTATTTTTATTAGAATATATAAATATATATGTGTGTGTTGAAATATTCTTTCAGGAAAAGACAAAAGCATTTGACATACTTTATTTTTGAAAATATTTGTATTAATGTGCAGATACAGTCCAAATATCATTTTGTAATTGTTTTTAAGTTAGAAATATTGAAGAAGAAAGAAAATACTAAACTATTTTTCTGCAAACTCTTAAAGCAAAACATTGATCCATTTTCTTTCATCTACTTTTTTGGTATCTCCAATAATGTTTCAATTTGTCAACATTTTAATTACTAGTGTCTGAAATATGCAGATTATGATTTCTTAGTAATTGTATGTTGTTTATTTAACATCTCATTTTTTATCACACTGACTTTAATCAGACACATGTACAACTATTTCTGGATATTTTCATAGGCATCATATACATGTTTTTAAATATTATGAAGCTTCAGAAAAAGAAAACATCAAGCTCATAGAAATTAAATCCATATCAAGTAACTGCACACATTTTTAGCTTATTTCTGCTTTTAACATAAAAATGCTTGTCATACTATTTAATCTAGCATTAAGATGGGTATTGTGCTTTATAAATGTTACATGATTTTGGTATTCTATATTAAGAACAAGTTTTCTAGCTATGACTTATGTTTACTAGTGACTACATAATATTACAAATCTGTTGCTAAATCTATAATTGCTTTAATTTTAATTCTTCATCTCCAAATTTCTCATATTCAGGCTTATAATGCAATAATTACAGTCTGTCATACCCATAAAAAAAATTTAGAAACTTTATATTATAAGAAATTCCAGGTATAAATTAACAAAATATCACATGTCTCTAGCTTATGTATTGTCGTTTTATAAGCAAATATTTTTCTTTCACCATCTCTATGGCACTTACTATAAGATTGAATAGATATTAGAAGCCTGATAATAATCCTTAATGAATCTCTATTCAAAGATTGAAAACATTTTTCTGCTTTTCAAAGAGGTAAATGATGTGCTAGAATGTTGGTGCATTTATATCCTAAAGATCCAGGTCTACTGTTTCAAAATCTAAAGTTTCTCAGTGATCAAAGCCATATGCTTAAAACTAGTTTAAAGATATTGAGCAAGATAGCACAGGATAGAGATTTATTAAACACTATCATATGACATTTCTATCTTACTGAAACGCACAATAAATGGCATAAAAGTGATGAAAGAAAAAAAATGCTGCTAATGTTACATTATTGCTAATATACTCACTGTTCAATTATCAATGAATTTCTAATTATGCTTGAATGAGAGGGTCAGATACTGTTGATGATGAAAATATACTCAAACTCGAATTTAGCTTTTAAGTCAGTAGCTCATATTAAATAATGCAAAGATAAAATTTGTTTAAGTATATAAATTTGTTGTTGATATTATAAAAAACTTTAATAATTTTTTAACGCTAACACAGTAGTATATGGTTTTTGCTGTATTTATTTATTTTTGTTTTAAGTGATCTTCAATATGGCCACACAAAAAAAAAAGAAAAATAACTATCAAACTAGAATCCTCCAACCTAATTTTAAATGTGCTAAGCAAATACGGACTTCAACTGATCATCAAATTGTTAAAACTACATACCTCTTTATTTAATGGTTTATATTTGTATATTTTTCCATACATATATTGTGTTTGTGTGTCTGTGTGTCAAAAGAAAGAAAGTGTGGGCGTGTGTAAATTTTCTTGGAGATATAAATGACTTTTTTGCGTGATTCTAGTTTTCTAGTGATTTTTTTTTTAAAGTTGCTCTATTAATTTATTAAATTATCATTTCCGAATAGTATAATTTATCTTATTATTGGAGGTTTTATATTTATCCAAAAAACAGAAAAGATTTTTAATATATTGGAAAAAATGACTAATAGTGGAGTAAAAAATTATTCTATAAAAATCTTTATTTGTGCATTTTTTTATTCTGATAGAGAAGGAAATATTATTTCACTACTGTGAACAACGTCTTGATGTATTAGAAACAGACATCCTTGATCGATATCTATTGATTGCAGTTAAGATTGTGTCTCATCTGAGAGTGGTCTGACATTAACATATTGCTGGGGAGAATGTATCAACCCAGCTGTAGCTCATCTTGAAGGACCCAGGTGTTTGCAGCTAGGATAATGAGCCAATACAACTTTTTGTGCTTATTAGAAGATTGCAAACACTAATTTTACCAAAAATCGCTGCTCCAATCACTCAGGCTTGTTAAATCAGGTAATGTAGCAAGATAGTTAAATCTTCATTTAAAAAAAAAAATACCCACGACATGAGCTCATATTGATGGAATTCATTGTGGTTTCAAATCTGATATGAAAAATATATGACAATTTACATATTTATTTTTTTAATTGCTAATATTTGAAAGAAAGTTATTTTTTAATAAAAAATATAATTTTTGGTAAAAGTTCTGTTTATAATAATCTCTATGTATTTTTGAATAAAGATTATTTAAACGTGAACAAATATTTGTTGCAATTCAATTTTCAATTAGTAATTAAAAATCCGTCAGTTTTCATTGCAATAATTACAAATATGTCACACACATACACACATAGATGCCACATATCTTTTCTAATTTAAAGGGATCGTAATATAATATTAACTTAAAGGGATAAACAGTTATGTTACGAAGTTGTAATTGGTTAACAAATAATCTTAGTTATGATCTACAATTATTGCCTGATCATAACAGCTACCATTTAAACACCTAAACTTTCCCATCATCCATATCGAAACTGCGCCGCTTTTTTGATACGTGAACTAATATTTTCTGAAGAATGATATCATGATCTACCAGAGCATAAAAAATACAAAATTTTTATTAGTTACAATAATTTAATATTCATTATTAAGTAATATTTACTAAGGCAATAAACCTAAAGCATGTGCTGTTGAAAATGCGAAGGTAGGGACATCTATAGGTCTTAACCACAAGCTTACACAGTCTACCATCTATATAAATAGGTGAAGCTTAAACAGACTGGGAATACAATACTTAGTGATTAATACACTATACAGGCTTAAACCTGCACATATATATATGTGTAATGTGTGCGGGATTCGAATTCAGACTCACACGACTTTCAACTCTCCATGCCAGCAATATGAAATGGCATGGAGAATTGGGGATTATGTGAAAGTCTGAGTTCGAATCCTGAATTATTCTGATGTAAGTAAAAGTAATGTTAATGAAATTTAGTATTGTGGAGATTTGGCAGTTATTCTGTTTGGATTGTATGACAGTAAAAAGATCATTGTAAACACTAGTCAAGATGTTCATTATTTAAAGAATAGTTGTGATTTTAAAATTTCCTATTCTGAAAATATACTTTTCATCAAATATGCAGAGTCAAAACAAAACATTATTGTTCTGCTTGTCAAAATTAAATGCTTTTCTTTTAAGTGCCTCAAAGTACAATCTTTATATTTTAAAAATACAAATCATTTTGAACTTTGACTATTTCCAATTCTAGCAGAGTTAAAATTTCTTCCACATTAAATATTTTTAATAAATATTTAAAATAATTCAATATAATTACATTTTACTAAAATCTTTTTAAATCTATATAAAAATCTTTTTCAACAGCTTTGATTTCAATAATTTTGGGGGGTTGAAATAAATAATGTTATAATGTATCTATAAATACTTAGCAACATCCAGGATGTTTAGTACTCTCGTCTTTTAAATTTGTTTTAGCAATATTATGATCTACTCAAAAATTATTTTTAACAAATGATTGTTTAGGGTTTTTTTTTTTTCAAATGTGAAATGTGTTGACCAGGAAGTGAACCAGGCCAGCTGCTTGGGAGGCAGCTATGCTAACCACTAGGCCAACAATGCTTGACAAGATTGTTTAGTTTTGACCTAAAATGAACTAAAATCTGCAAAAGGTTAAATATTCGATAGTCATCTTTTGTTTATTTATTGAGGATAATTATCATCTCTTTTGAAAGGAAAACTTTTTGTCTTCTAATAACTCCAAAACATAAATTGATTTCAACTGAAATTTTTTTTATAGACATTTCTGAATGACACTGATACAAATAGATTTATTTTCATGACATTGTTTGAATTATTGGTAATACAATGGGATATTTAAAAAATCTGAATAATTTTTAACATTAGTACAATTGGTCATATTTTAATCATCATTTAATCACAACTGAAATTAGCTTAAAAGTAGGTACTATTTCTTTCAAAAGTTTAGTAAAAGGTCCATAGGTATCATTTTTTAAAAAAATTATTCTGCTAAAAAACTATTAAAAATCATAATAAGCATCATTACCTATCATTTGATTTATTGAAATATTAAACATACTTATATATACATTTTAATTGTTTTATCTCATCTGCACTAAGTTTTTTAATCTACTCATTAAATATGTTTATAAGTAGTTATATCATTCCTTTGAATGATAAGTTTTTAAAATGAGAAAAAAAAATGTTTCTCCAGATTTCAAAATAGGTTTCTTAATCATACATACCCTTAAGATGCAGCAGTTATTAATTATTTTTAAAATATACTTCATTGTAAAGAAATACTATCTTTTAAATTTTTGACCTATTTTTTTATCAGTATCTTTTTGCCTATTGTCTTAAATATTATTCTATGTTTTATTGTAATAGATATAGATGAATTGCTTATATTTATCCTTAACCTTTCCAAAATGCAGCATTTCTGATGTTTTTCTTTGTCTCACACTAAGTGTAAAATATATGATAAACTGATTATTTCTTTTCAGAAAATAATACATTTGACTTCATTTATAGATATTTTGGCTTACTACTGAAATAAGTTTTAAATGTTTGCATTTTGTTTTTGTAAATATTAAAAAAATAACATTGTAATCAAAACAAAGATGTTATATGTCATGTTTCTAGAAAGATTATTTTGACTTTATAAATATATGATAAAAGAATTATTACTAATATGACTTCCTTTGATAGATATTTTTGTTTACTACTGAAATAAATTTTAAATGTTCACATTTTGTTTTTTTAAATATTAAAAAAAAAAAAGAGATTGCAATCAAAACAAAGATGTTACACCTCGTTTCACATCATAAAGATTATTTTCAGTTTATAAAATCAATGAAATATTTCTTGCTTTTATTATTTTTAAAAATGTGAATGAATATTTATTTATTTTTCTTAATGAATTATGCTTTAAAAGTTTAAATTTGGAGAAAATTTATTGCTAAATTATGATATTTTCTTACTGTAAATAATATAGATTATTTACTGGCAAAGCTAGAATTTTTTAATTTGCTTGAGGTCATATTTACATTAGCTGCTAATATAACATTATATTTTTGAAAATAAAATATTTCAAGTCAAAATAAGTTATTAATAATTTATATTTTTTGATATCTAATAAATATAGTGGAAATTATTTTTAAAAAATATTTAAAACCATAATAAATTTGCAAATAACCATGTTTTTGCATCATTGGAAACTGCAATGTCATAAAACGTCAAATGTTTTACAGCATTGGCAAGAGACAATGGCGGAACATGTCAGTGCAGGGCTTAGGTCTATTGTAAGAACAGGAATTTTGAATTTTCTGCCTTTTAGTGCAGAAATTTCTAAAAAAAATTATTATAGTAAAATATACCGTTTAATATTTACGAAAAAATTCGCTAGGGGTTGAATTAGCCAAAAGATTTAATAATTCAGTTTCCTTAATAATAATAAAAAAGAAATTATGTTTTTCTTCATAATAGTACAAATATGTCTTTTGTATACATAAATGGATAATCAAATAATTTACTGCTCAGAAGTTCATAAGAAATTAATACTTTGGAAGTTTTAGAACTGGAATAGATCTTCTACCTTATAGTGCATAGTCTGGCATTTTTACACTGCACTAAATCATACAGGATGTCTTACTAAAGTTTAGATCCAAAACTTAAATGTTCACTAATTTAAAGGATCTTTTTAACTTATAAAAAACTGTTTTTGCTAATTTAAATTATAAATGATTAAGAGCATTAATGATCAGCATTAATACAATAAAAAATTTTAAACTGCTATTATTTAATTATATACATAATACACAGAAGTGTAGATAAGTATTGGAATTAGCAGATATATATATATCAAATCAAAACTACCCCAAATATATATATATAGTGTAGATAAGTATTGGAATTAGCAGATATATATATATCAAATCAAAACTACCCCAAATCCAAAATTAAACCAGACCAGCATAAAAATAATATTAAATACAACCTAAGGTTTCACTGCTACAAGCAGACTTCTCAAGTGTAAAGAACTACAAAAACTACACAATATTGATTTTGATGAAGCTAAGGTTGTCTTCTTTGAGAGAAATGAGATCAAAAGAAGAATTAAAGAGTCTTTATTATTGAAAATTTACTATTCTGAAGCAATTAACTTATTTAAGAGTTCTTTTAATATTAAGGGTGGATGGGAAGTGAATGGATTTGTGGGTAGTTTTTAATATTATATATATTGTGTAGTTTTTGTAGTTTTTTACACTTGAGAAGTCTGCTTGTAGCAGTGAAACCTTAGGTTGTGTTTTAATATTATTTTTATGCTGGGCTGGTTTAATTTTGGATTTGGGGTAGTTTTGATTTTATATTGACTAGTTTAGCTTTATGCTTGTAATGTTTATATATATATATAAGCAATAAAATCAGTCAACACTTACACAATCCGAATATTAATAACAATCATTAATCTCAGCCTATTATCAAAGCAACCTACTTTTAACAATAACAGTGCAATCCACCTTTATTTATAGTCATATATATATATATATATATAAAGGTGACCACAAATTATTACTCGAATAATTACTGATTAATACTTGTTATTAATATTTTTTGACAGTAAAATAAAAGTTCAATTTCCCTCAACGAAGTTTGCAAGTGTATTACTCAAACTATATTAAATATAAGCCAATAAACATCACATCACCACCACCTCTTATGCTTGTGTATAACTGTTGTTAAAACAGGCAATAGATATAGTGAGTCTTGCCTGTTTTAACTATACTAAATATGGTGATAATAAGACAGATTACCGTGTTTGTGTTGTATCTGTTGATAAATTAAAAACTAGAATTTGTCAGTCAATATGATAGATAGCTGTATAATTTATGTTTGAGACACATCTAAATTTATTCTTTTAGTTTATCCTATTTTTCCTATTAGAATATATTAAAATAATTTAGCTTTAGTATATACAATCAAATAAAAAATAAAGAACTACTAAAAAGTGTGTCGTGATCTGCAGGTAAAAAATGTATATTCCCGTATTTCATCTTTCATCATTATTAGCAACTACTGTTCAATTTTGTGATAACTATAAAAAAATCTATCTGTAAAGCATAAATAATAGATATGTGTAATGGATGTTGCACTTTAATCAGTTTATGTTTTATGATTTTATTTTCAATTTCTGCTACAAAATTTTTTAAAAAATATCTGTTTATATCTTTCAGTGATATTTTATCTTCAACCAAATCTTCCCTGTCAAAATAATTATTGCACTTTTTTAGAATATATTGAGATAAGTTTTATAAAATAAATAGGATTTGCTACTAAGTGAAAACAATGCGAAAGTTATCCATAAAGCTTGCATTAGTGATCGAGAGGTCAGCGCGACTGCCTTGCACTGGCAGGCAGTTGCCCGGGTTGCGGGTTCGCGTCCCGGCTGATGCTATGACAATTTTAAAAAAAAGTACTTGCAATAATGACCACTGCAACAATACAACAAAGACAAGAGTTTGCAATTACAGATTTAAAATCACATTCAGAACATTAAAGAATAAATTGACTAGTCTGACAATCTTAGGATATATTTTCAGAATTTAAGAACATTCTTTGAGGAAATTATGCATTTATGTTATCTCAAAAGGTCACCTAATATCCCTATAAAATAAATTTAATTAGAATAGTTATATCACTATTATGAGTTTATCTTGTCACTTTTAAATAAAATAATAGAACGTTGAAATCTATACTGCATCTTAACACTGAAAATATTTAAATTGATTCATCTCTCAAGTTTAGAGTTGCTAAAACTTCTCTTTCATTACTGACTTATAAAGCAATGAGATTTTTAAAATTAATTAGTATAACATTGCTGTCAAAACATTAAACTCTTTTAAGATTATTCGTTAAATAGCAAAAATAGTACAATTTTCAACATTCTGGAAATCTGAAAACTAAAAATATGTTTCTTTTTTTTTTAATGCGTTTAAATTAAAAACTCCATTATTAGTCTACATCACATCTTGACATCATTTTTATGCAGCTACCAATAAATGATTCCAATAGCCAGGTTAATAAAAATTAAAAATAAAATTATAGCTACTATATATCCCTGTTTAACACATTTTCATTTTCAAAAAGTTCAAATTTTTCAAATCATATCCTCATGCAGAAGTTATATAATATGAATAACATAACGTAAACCACCGGGTTATTTTCACAATCTTGACATTCAACTGACTAAATCTACAAAAATATATGAATAACATTTTTTCTCACTCTATAGACCCCGCTGCGTCTATAGTGTTTGGCAACTTTTTTAAAACTATACTGAGATTTTGATAACCATTCATTTTTGACTAAAAACATTCTTAAGATTAGGTGCCAAAACTTCAAAGATTTATATGTATTGCTAAAAAATGATAATAATTTAAAATTAATATATCACTATTATATTTTAAGACTGCGAATATATTTTGTCAACATTTGCTGCTTTTCAATTTTTTTAACTGAGTCAAGCGTTGTTAGCTGAGAGGTCAGCACAGCCTACCTTGCAAGCAAGCAGTTGGTTGCAGACAGTTGTTGCAGGTTTATCTCCCAGCCGATGCTATGACATATGGAAAAGAAAAAAAAAGAAAGCTGTTTTAATTTCGTTAAGCTTAATATCTTATAGTATCTAAATTTTTCAGCAAAAGACATGTATTATTAAATGCAGACAATTGAATTCTTGTATCATTATTGAAAAGATGATAAAAATACTATAAGTATTCAAAATGTCATGTTAAATAGCATCTTATATTAATTTCTTGAAGTTCATAACTTAGTTTTATTGTGTCATAAAACAATTCTATAATAACCATTATTAAATATAATTTATAATAGTTCAAATGTAGATGAAATCTATGCAAAAGCTATTGAAACTCTCCAGTGAGCTACATATAACTAATACTATGTGGTTTTAATTTACTTTTAAATCTTATTATTAGATACTGAATCTCTGCCATTTAATTGTTATAATGTTTACAATACTGGATTTATTTTATTATTTAGCTGAGTAGAGAATGTCATCTACTTATCTTTGAATCAAATCTTCAATAATACAACCATGGTCAGAAAAACAATTAACATTCTTTTTTATATATAAATCCAGAAACAAACATTTTCACATTCCAAAACCCTCATTGAGAAAATTCCCTGACACCCCCCCCTCCCGACAAATATAAAAATCTAAATTATAAAACCTTAAAGCTAACAATATTTGCTTCTGTAGAAGGAACATCATTTTTCTCCATATATTTTTGATAGAAATTGAGACAATTAATCTGGTATCTCTTTAGTAACCAATATCTATAAATTATTACTTATGTAATATATAAAATGGCATTGTTTAGAGCATGTGCTTATATATTTTAAAGTATTTTTTCTGGCTAAAAAAAATATTTGTGATTATCAGGACATCTGTTGCACAAAAATTTAGTAACAGGCTGTTCATAATTATAAAATATTTAAATATTTTTTAAGTTTTCAGTTATATATAAGTTATGTATTTAATTATTCTTTTGTCACGTAATTTCATTTCTACTTTCTTAAAATATTGTTACATTTTCATTTACTATTATCAAACTTCCTCCACTCACAATTTTGACGCCATCCATTTCAGATAAATACAATAATGATTATTACTAATCATTTTCGAAACTAGAGATTATCTCTAGCACAGATATAAACTTTAAATCTCAGTTAAAGATTAATATATCAGATTTTTATTTATTTTACACACGCGGAGTTATTAATCTTTCGCTTTCCATATCTTATAGATATACTAAGATTCCAAAATAAACTAAAAGAAATGACAAATGTTTTATTTTTAGTTTAAATAATAATCATATTTTTTTGCTGAGAAGCTGAAATATTATTATTAGCATTTTATTCGAAGCGCATTTCATTCTGAATTTGAACCCTAAGATCAAGATATTTAAAATTTGAGGGGGGGGGAGCATTGTAAAAGAAATAAAAAGCATAGATGATATTAATATTATATAGTTTTATAAAAAACATAGTAGTAGTATTTTTCTATGTCACATTGACATATGTATTGCTAGTTAATAAACATTAAATATATATTAAAATTGATATTTATATGTAAATATTCTGTTAATTTTATTTTTGTTTCTTTTAAGGAATACTTTATTCATTTTTCAAGGTTTATATATATATATCATCAAATATGTGTGCAATCAATTAAGGTATCTTTTAACATTTTGCTTTAAAATATTTTTCTTGTCAAGCATTGGTGGTAGAGAGGTCAGTGACAGCAGCTTTACAAGCAGTTGTCCCGGGTTAGCGGATTCGCTTCCCGGCTGATACTATGACATATGAGGGGAAAAATATTTTTCTTACAATTAAATTTATTTTATTTGTTTTTAATTAATAATCGTTAAATAAATATAAAATGATATCTTCAGAAATTTAGTATATATTTATAATATTTGAACTAGATAAATAATAATAATAAAATAATGTATTTTTTATATAGTGCACTACTAAAAAATATTTTGTCAAGCATTGTTAGTCGAGAGGTCAGCGCAGGCGCTTGCAATCAAGCAGTTGGTTGCAGACGGTTGTTGTGGGTTCGCCTCCCGGTGGTGCTATGACATATGAAAAAAAAATATTTTGTCTATTTTACTAGAATCCAATATCTTCTTTTTTTCTGGAACTTTGGGATCTGAAAGCATGCTTTAAATGGCATTATTTTATGCCTTAAAATGCTCATTGCTTTGGTTAGTATATCTTAACATTTTCTGCACTATCTACACAAAAGAATAATTAACAAATCAGTTATAGGTAAGAGAATCTCTAGCTCTTTGAAAATGTTGCTGACAAGAGTAAAGGAATGCCCTTTTTGTTTCTTTTTTGTTTTTTAAAAACCCATTTTGTTCACAAAATCCTCCCCCCCCCCCTTTTTTTTTTTTTAAATTGACAAAAATTTATTCCACTTTTCCAGTGCAAAATATACTGTATTATTTTTTATCTTGCATTCATCACATAGTATTCTATTTGACAAAATTTATTACTGTAAATAAAATAACAAATATATTTTATTTATAAATATATATTTTCAAAAATAATTAATCAGAATGTTTTTTGAAAAATTAATAATATTGATCACTAAGACTATTACAATTTTTTATAATAAGACAAATAAATTTATTAGTTTTAGTGTGTGTGTGTTTACATTTACTCAACTCACATATGTGCATTTTGCCAGGTTTCATGCGATTATATTTATTAACTATTTCATAATAGACCAAGAAAATGAAGAATTATTATAGCACGGTGCATTCACTTTTGAAAGATACTTTAAGTAAAACAAAGGGAGGTTAATTGATTAAGGAAATAGTAGACTTAAACCATGAAGAGAACAACAACTTCACACTCCAAATCAGAATGCTTCATATTGGCCTAAATAAGTAGAAATTTATGTTAAAGATAAGACGACCACTCTTATCTTTATAAAAATCACTATCTTGTGTTGTGGTTTGTGTGAGGTCCCTCTATTGGCAAAATGATATTTGCCTGACTATTTATAAATATTTCAAGGCGCATTTGATATAGGTTTTAGCCTATCTTAAAGTATTTACATATACTTCCTGTGGCTCAATAAAATATAATTACAACTCTACAATAGGTCATTTAAATGAATTGAAAAATGATACATTTAGAAAGCAAATAATTTATAATATTAACACAAATGGTAATATGTAACATCATATACATATATATGTGTAAATGTATACAAATTCACTATTTACTCATACATGTAATAAAAAAATAATAAATATTTCTTGAAAATTTTATATATGCCAATTTTAATTAATTAAAAGTATTTACACATGGATTTCTTTTTATGCGGTAGATATGTTCCACAGAAAACCTGCATAAAAAAAAATCACACAAAAATAGATTTAACTTACCTTGAAAAATTTGGGATACTTTCTGTAATTTTCAAAAATATAAAATCAAAGCAATAAGGTAAAATTACTTTAAAATTTGCATTAAAAAAATAAGAAAGTAAAATATAACTAAAAGAAAATTTCAAACATTTGAAAAGAAATAATACAAGACAAAGTTTTTTTATTCTTTTATTAACTATTTAATTTTATTCAAAACAATATGTTTTTATGTGTAATTTATTTTACATTTTTTAACAAAGCTTGTTAAGAGTTTGTTTTGTGATCTCTATATATTACATTTTTTCTATATATATATTTTAATTATTATCATTATTTGACATTTCTTTGTGAGCTGGTGAGAAATCAGATTCATCACAAGAGGCAACACAAACAACATAATTAGTGTCAATTTCAGTCTTAAGCTGTGTTAATGGTTTTCTGTTGACAATGTAATTAGTAATTAATCTTTGAGATGATGATTCTATTAATTGTTTATGAAATTCACAATATCCAGACATACAATTATTTAGCTCTCATTGGAATTTAAGAGCTCATTCATAATTTGTGTCATTAACAATAAAATGATTTTCCAATTGATTAGAAAATTGAAGACTTTCTCGAATCATTTTTGCTGTGAAAGAAACAGATTCCATTTCTGTTTCATTATCTTTTTCTAAATCTTCTACAATATCTAAATTTATTGCCAAACCTTTTTCCAACAGGCATTTAAAGTATGAAAAAATTAATGCATGTATATAAAATGGGAAAATCCCATTTTTTTCTTTATCGCATAAAAGAAAACTGCATAAAAAGATATTAAAAAGAAACATGAATTGCATAACTTCCAAAATTGCATTAAAAAAATTCGCATAAAAAGAGACCCAGGTGTATACAATTGATTGGAGTTATGCACAGGCTATTATTAAGATTCTTATGTTGTGGATAGCAGAATGACGTTGAGATATAAATACTAGCTGTGAATATTAATTAAACAGTGTCTGACCAAGGAGTCTTGTTCAGTAGAAACTGTTTCTGATTCAAAGAGTATTTTCTGTGTTGCTTTTTTCCTTCTTCAGTCTCTTAAATAATTGTAAAGCTTGGTCATCATGAATCTCTCATGTGAATAGACATTTGATCATAACTGTGCCAATAAGATTATGTGTCTGTGCAACATTTCCATCTTTTAAATATACTCATAGCGCTTATAAATCCAATATTCCTTTCCCCCCCTATTTTTTAGCTCAAGTTCTTGAAAATTTAGAAAACAATGGCAGAGACAGACTTATTAGGCTGACAGTTCTTATTTGTTACCATTTCTTGAGGCAATTTCAATAAGTAATTGTTTGGAACTGAATTTATGTGAGGCATCAATTTTAACTGGCAAAGATGGTATGATTAGAAATCCCTATTTAGGAATCTTCTTTCCTATTGCAGTAGTGAAAGGGTTGTCTCACACTCTCCATTAAAATTGTCATACTTGGCAGATTACTCATTTTAACAGTAGAAATAGTAAGAATAATATCAGTAGTAGTCATATAGTAAGAGGCAGTGGTAACACTAAAGTTAAGTATCACAACAATATAGTTTTTTAAGTATAGGTACAAGGAAGGTGTGAGCTTTAGTTGGTACAAATTTTTAAAAACCAGGATAGAGGACTATACTTGTGGTTAAAGATATTTCAAGATTTAAGATTGATATAGCAGTTTTTAACTCATCTCCCAAATGGAAGAAGTTTACTCAAACAAACAGTTATTTTGAAAAGACAGGTTAGTCAGTGAAAAATAGCATAGGGTTTTCTTTGATGTAAAATCTAAATTTAGTATCTACTATTATTGGAAATCCTTATTGTATCAATGAAAGGTTAATGATCTTAAAATTTGCCTCATATAGTCATAACTACATTTATTGTATTAGTGCTTATGTTTCAAAATTAGATTCAGAGAAAAAAAATTTATATTCCTTGTTGGATACTATATTACAGCACTACCATTAAATGAACAATTTTTACTTTTTAATAACTTTAATACATATACTGGTAAAAATAATAAACTTTGATCAAACATTATTGGAAATAATGGTCACGGATCTGTAAATTAACATGGTTTGCTTTTATTAAATTTATGCAAAACACATTGATTGACTATTACAAATACATTGTTTATGCAGAAAAACTGCTACAAAGAAACAAGAATGCATTTCCACTCAAAATGATGACATTGAATAGATTACATTATTGTTAGGTGTCAGACTGCAAGAGAAGTTTGTAATACATGAGCGCTTACAAGCTTAGATTGTTGGACAGATCATATATTAATACATTCTAAGATTAGAATTATAGGTGCATTAAAAATAGAGATTGTTCCAATCATATTCACTAAAAGTTGATGTTCATTCTTTAGAAGAATCTACTACACACAGCTATTAAACACTAAAATTGCTATTTTCAATTTTTAGAACTCGCATATTACAGAAGCATAAAATTCTGTTAAGGATTATGTTATGAAAGCGAATAAATCTATTCTTTGGTTCATTGAAATGAAGAATCATAACTGGTTTTCTGACAATTATCATATTATTAATAATTTAATTAAAAATAAACATGAGACATTCTCTGCTTAGAAAAGTAATAGACTAAATGTGGAACTTTATTATAAAGATCTGGAGACAGAATTTTAATGACTAATAAAATAGCTTTGACTTGATGGACTAAAACTGTAAAAAATATAGACATTCACTGATCATGATCTTTCTAGATATTTTTTGATGCATTGAAAGCAATTTATGGACCAGAAAAATCATATCATAATCCTACTAAATCCAGCAATGGCATTCTCTTATATAATGATAATGATATTTTGAACAGATGAAAATGTATTTTGATCACCTTTTGAAAACCAGAATTGATATGATGATTTTTAATAATTCATTTAGATTTGGACAAAGAAATCTATCTTAATGAGGTCAAAACATCTCTTTATGGTTTTAAAAATGGAATGGGTACAGGTCATGATAAAATACTTGGAAAAAAATTATAATATGATCATAATATGTTCTATTCAAAAATAATAGAATATTTTAAGACTACCTGGTTCCATGAAGTTGTGCCATCTGATCTTAAGGGTGATTTTATTGTTCCAATTTGTAAAAATAAAGGACATAGTCAAGATTGCAGGAATTATCATGAAATATCATTATTATCCATTACAGAAAATGGGCTTTCAAAAATTTTATTGATTGGATTACTTCCAGTTGTAGATAAATAGTCACCAGAGATTCAATGTAGTTTTAAGGAATCAAGAAACACTATCGATATGATTTTTGTTGCTAGGTAAATGCAAGAGAAGTGTCAGGAACAAAGGGATGATGTAAATATTACTTTCCTTGATTGGCTCTAGGCATTTGATTCAATTAATAGGACATGTCCATGACATTGTTTGATATTAGTTGGTTGTCCGTCAAAGATTATTTACTGTAAGTATTATATAATGTTCAATTTTATTTACCAGCACAGAGATCATAACAGAAAGGATTTACACCCTAAGGACATACGCTGTAATTTTTGTGATAATTTTTCAACAATGTCTTATTGAGTATTGAGGATATTCTCAAATCAAAGCAAAAGATAGTCTTTTAAAAGGATAAGAGTGTCTATCTTATCCTTTGAAGCTAAATTAAGTTATATAGACCAATCTAAAGCTCATTAGTTTGAGAGTTGAATATGTTTCTTTATTCAATTCATATTCATTAATCTCTTCATATATATTAATTTTCACAAAATTTTTCAATTTACTAAGTGTTAATATTATGAACTATTAGAAGCTACGTAATATTTAATTTTATTTACTAGCATAGAAATCATATGTAATTAAAACAGAAGGGATTTATGCCAGGAGCACATATGCTCTAATATTTGTTATAATAGTTTGAATTATTATCACATAGTAAAGTGAAAATTTCATGAATACTAATAAATAGAAAGAGATTAACGGAAGAAAGTGAATAAAGAAATATCTTCACACTCTCAAATTTAAAATGCTTAAGATTTATCTATATAACTACATTTAAGTTAAAAATATAAGATGGTCACTCAACTTTTCAAATGTCAAGTGTTTTGGTTTGAAATAATCCTCAATACTCAACATGACATCATTGAGACATTACAGCATTACATCACACATGCTTTGAGTGTAAATGTCTTCTGTTTAAATTACAAATAATCTCTGCTTCAGTAAATAAAATTGAATATTTTAGTTTCTAATAGTTTGTAATATTTACATCTTCACACTCTCAAACTAAGATGCTTTAGATTGACCTATATAACTAAATTTAGGGTCAAAATCTAAGACAGCCACTCTTATCTTTTCAAAAGTCTATATATTGTGCTTTGCTTTGAGAATATCCTCAGCACTCAATGAGACTTCTTTGAACTATTATAACAAATATTGCAGTGGATGAGCTTAGGGTGTAAATAATACCTTCTGTTTAAATTAAAATAAGTATTATAATATTTGTATAAAAATGTAAAACAAATATAATTACAACTGCAAAAAAATGATAAATAAAACTATTTTGGTTTTAGATACAACCAATGTGGTTCTAACTGGCAGTAGGTGGCTGCATTCTTTTAATAAAGGAACAGTCAGTTATTATAATAAATAAATTTTTTTTTTATTTATTATAATCTTTATTTAAAATAACTATTGTATTATTTAAAATAAGTATCACATTATTTATATAATATAAAAAAACCATAACAACCATAAATTATAAAAGAACAGAGAAATGAAATTACTTACATTTAGACTTCACAGTGGTGTGAGATATTATTAAGATCCAATATCATCATATAAAATCTAAGAACTATATGAGAAAAAATCAAGCTAATTATATTTTTATAAAGTACAGATATCCCTAGATTGAAACTAAAATAAACACTTGTTCAGTTTATAAAATTCTATGAAATTAAGGCATATAAAATTTTTACTGGTCTCCCATACCAATTATAGCCATTAATGCCAATTTATTTTTTTTTAAATTAAGTTATAAAATAAGAATTTATTTAAAGTTTACCTAACATGCCACATTACAGTTGCTGCTATATTTCTTATGACATTGTTAGTTATATTTCAGAGTACAGAAAAACAATATGCACTATGCATGTATATATTATATTATCTTTTAGATAATTTACTGTATTCCAACCATTCTTTAATGCCAGTTATGCTGTGTAGATTTTTTTACTTATAAAAAAGCATAGAAAAATTATGTATGAGTTTTTCTAAATGCTTAAAGTTATGTAAAAATTTTATTATTATATTTTTTAATATCAAAATGCAACTTTTTAATGCAAAGCTATTTTTAATTACAAAAATCAATTAAGTTTGTGATTACTAAATTAATTATGTTTTTAATATTAGTTTGCAAAAAAATTGGCCAAATAATATATGTATAATATTTTTCATGCAATATATAATATATATATGTGTGTGTATATTGTAATGATATAGAGTATTTGGGGTTAGCCAGTGTGATGGCTTTTGTGGTGATCAACCCCAGTTAATAAAAAAAAATTAAATAAAAATGAATATCATGAAGATGAGGGGTCAACCCACTATTAAATAACTGTTAACTATAACTAATGAAAGTTTATCATCATTACTCAAAAGCATTAATCATTCATCATGACACATAATCAGCAGTGCAATAAATAAACTGTCAATCCTATAACTATTTGCAATGAGTTGTCTATAAATCAGGCGAATTATTTAGCCACGGCCAGATTTAGGCAGATTATTTAAATATTAATTTGGATGCATATAATTATGTGCTAATCCAAAAGAATATAGTAATTAAAAATAATGCTGAGATAATAAAACATGCTGATCATCATCAATAATCTGGCCACACAGCCAACTATAAACTTAATTTCTAAATAAATAAGTAAAACAAAATGTATGGTATGGATTTTAAAGGATATTCCCTTTAAATGATGTTGTTACCAACTGCATGTCCATAAACATGGAATATAAACCCCTTTTTTATATAACAGCCTGTTATGCTATAATCTAGTTCAGGAATAAAAGCTCTATAATTGTTACTGTGAACAAAAGATATAATCCTAATATATAATGTTTTACATCTATTCTAGGATTAATTAAATCTACTGGAATAATTTTAATAATCAAATATCAATTTATTATTAACAATTAAAATGAAATTAAGGACTGCTGAGTACGCCATACATATAACTTAAGCCAGATTTTGATTAATATAAAAAGAAATTCACAATTACATTGTAATTTACAAATATGTTTTAATAGCTTTATATAAAGCATATTTATATATAAGCACACACATGTGCAATAATAATTTATGAACATATGTGAATAGTCATAAACCTATAAATGAAATTCATTTTTTATAATGCATAATTATTGATGTTTTAATATATATGTGTGCACTTAAAAATGTATGCACACACTGGCATTTATAAAAATAAACCCAATAAACCATATTATATTTTCTTAATACAATATTAATTATATGTCAAAAATGTACATAAACTTCACACACACACACACATATATATATATTTTAACAATCGAAATGAAAGTGAAGATCGAATCTAACCGCAAAAACAATATCTGCAACTACCAGGGCGCCATCTAGGCATTTAAACCTAGAAAAATTTATAAAGTAGGCAGATACGCGCTGTTAAGATTCCACTTTATTTAAATATTCCGATCGTTAGCCCAAGTCACTAGCTCAGTGGAGACACAGAGATAAAAATCTATATCTTAATTTATATCTTAAATATCAATAAATAAAAGCCACTGCCAGAAATTAACACATAAAAATATTTATTTACGCACATATAAAATAACATTTAAATTTTGAGGAATAAATTTAACCTTTAGATTTTTATATTAACTTGTAAATTTACATTTAAAAAGATTTCAATAAGTTTAATTTTTATTTAGTGAGTCGAGTATGAATAGACTATATAGGTCTGCATTTGAAAAGAAAATATTCTTTCCCTTATTTAACCTTAGGCCAAAAGTTCGTAGCCAAAATGGCGCCAATCCATCTGATACATTTATGTATTCAATGTAGCATGAAAATACGACAACACAAAATACTGTACTGTCAGGAATGTACATCTGAACAGTAAGTAGAATTAGAGAAGACATTGACTCTCCACCAACAGGAATGTTACATCTGTTGGCAAGTAGAACAATAAACAAAAAACTTCATAGGAATGGACTGCGGTCTTCTGCCGACTTACAAACCCATCCATAGGCAAACAGAAGGTGTGTGGCGTATATATGCAATCCTGCCCGAAGCGGATCTCATACTACATCTACTAATTACACAAATATATCCAATCCATTGAGCCAATTCAACTACGAAACGAATAACCTAAGATTACCCTCCCTTAATATAACTTTACAAAACTATATAGCCATTCACGCCCGACTTAAATTTAACATTTAGATACGTTCGCACAAATGAATTTTATAAAATTTGTTTTAAAATGTTGAGTATAGATCAGCTGCACGGATTCCACGGTCAAAAACATTCCAAATTAAACACAACCGATCAAAATACAAAGTCATCGATAAACGTCACTTGCATAGGGAATATACAAATCCCATTAGCATTCATCATAAGATGCTGCAGTGATATCGTTGACCCATATATTCTAATCGAATGTGAAAACCACAACATAATCAACCGCTAAAGAATCTATGCAACGTCTATACCCAACCTAAATTTCATCATTTAAAATTTAAACAATAAACACTTTATACAATAAAAAAAAAAATGGAAATGATTTTTATCAATCGGAAAACATATAAAATTAAACATTATTAATTTGATTTTAAACTTAGAAAAGTCAGATGGAAGTTCATAAACTTGAACGAAAGTTCTTAATTATTTTTAAATTTAGAGTTCATGTCAATGTAGCTTACAGTAGAAGAGTCCAGGTTCCTGTTTTTTAATTCCCGCGACATCTCCATTGGAAGATAATGTTCTGGAGGTAGCATTAGCTGGTTCCATTCTTGTCTCACAGTCTTTTCATTTTATATATATATTTTTTTTAAAACAAAAAAAAATGAGAGAGAACGGCAAGTGCGTCTTACCGTTCTCATCAAATCAAGTCCGAAAAAAACTGTCTGGAACTCAATATTTCTCTTTTTATAGTAAATCTCCAGATTGAATGAACAAAGATGTCACTAATCCAAATTTTCGTTCGAGTCCGGGCTGAGGCTTGGTGCTTCCATTGGTCAAGCTAAAATCTCTTTATTCTTTTATCTAATTTAGTCTCTGACTTTTTAATTAGACAGGTTTTGGATAATTAATAAACAATCATTTCCATTTACAGATTACAGGAATTAATTAATACCTGTTTTTATTTTTACTTACGTTATTTCTTTTTTAAACTATTTTTATATTTAAATCTTTTTTATAAAAAAAATACATTCAAATACCTTTTTTTATTTATTAAAAAAAAATATTTTTAAAGTTTAGCATCTGTGCGAATATATATGTTTAACAAACATTTTAATTTTAGCGTTTAGTTTTTTTTTCTTTTTAATACACTTATTTTTATATGCGAACTTCAAAGTTTTTATTTTAATTTAATGTAACGACATATTTATATATCATTACAATATATATATATAAAGCACTCAGATGGGCTGCATAATAATTTAAACATTAACATGTTTGAATTGTCATAGACTTATAAAAAAATTTAATTGATTTTTAATAATACATATGTGAGCATATATAAAAATAGATGATATAAAATGAAGCTATTAATTAGCCTCTTATTGTTTTTTATGATAAGTCGACCATTAACACTGCAGCAAGTTTTTTTGCTTCCTAATGTAAAAAAAATTTGAATTAACTTTTTTTATAAAATAAAATTGTCTCTGAATCAATCCTTTGTGTTTTATTAATTAAAATAAGCATTATTTACTTATTTTACTTCTAAACTATAGATTTTAAATGTAATTCTCAAGGAATTATTTAAAATACTATCATTATCAAAATATATAACACTACTCACCAGCTGTACATTATATATATATGAATAATTACCTTTATCTGACCCTCTCTGCATATAGATAAATCAGTATATATAAAAAAAACTATTTCAGAAAGCTGATGGAATCTCTGGATAACATGGTTCCTTCTCAACAGTTGACTGGCTTATTGTCATTTTTAGGAAATGTATAATCCAGTAACTTTTAGTATTAATTCAGATCAATTTATTCTAGAATTTCATAGATTTCAGGCATACTGGCTAGTATACAATATATATATATGTAGTAATAAACCACAGAAAACCTGGGCCATGTTTCCATGTAAATCCAAACTCTACTATAATGAATTACTAGCATCAGCTTAATTTGCACTCTCTTGCCTTCAGTTATAACTTAATTGTAATTATGTATAAGTCTAAAACTCTCTAATTTTTCCAATCTTTTTATAGTCAGGGTAAAAAAAATCACAGTAATTAAAAACAAGTTTTCCTTATTTTGATTGGAAAAAGTTAATGACTCCTTTCAATTCACTTTAACCCTTTAAAAAACAACTTTGTAGGATTTTTATCACAATATGTTATACAAGCTTTAATTAAAAAAATTATTTAATCAAAATAGATAGTGGAATTTTATAATTACCAGTATATCTACATTAACACAAAACACATACTTTCTAAATTTCAAAATCCAAATTAATAAAATATTAGTTTTATGGATGTCATTACCCTGTAATGTTATTAAGTGAATTGTAAAAGCATTAAAAGTAAAATTATCTTAATTTAACTATGAGTGTCTCAGAAGTCAATATTAAAGTTAAAATCTAAAGACAAGTTTTAATCTTTAATGTTATGTTATTATTTAAATTATCTTAAATGTATTTTTATTTAAACCATTAGGTTAATAAGAAGTATGCCTTATCTAATAATGATAGTGATACAAATTAGTTTAAATATGTTTAAACTAGTTAATTGAAGAAGATAAATAATTAATTTTATTAGTTAATTTATCTACTTCCAAGTAGAAGAATGCATTAGTATCTGAGAATGCATAGGGTGAAAAATTAATCTTAAAATTCCTTATTAGTGGAATGTTAAAATTATTTAAAAAGTCTTTGTTTAAAAATATTACTTAAAAATATTCTGGGAACTTAAATCAGTTATAAAATATAAAGATGCTTAAGGACATAATGTAAGGTAATATTATATTCAAAATAATATAATATGTTATGTAATATTTTATTTTAGTTTTATTACAACACATTTGTTTTTTTTTCTAAATAATTTATTTTGAATTTATAATAATTAATTAATGTCTAGAAATACATATAAATTAGTTTATTTTTAATATTTTTAGGGTACTAATTAATTTGTAAGGTTTAATAATTGCAAGAGAAAGGTGAGTAGATTGGCTGTCAATTTTATTTGTTTAAATTCAGTCACATGATATGTCTTATAAATAGAACTACTGAGCACACAAGCAACCATGCATTCAACTTGTTTTTACATTACTTCCTTGCTCATTTACATGTTAATTTTATTACATTTTAATTGCTTTGAATAAATCTTTGTTTAAAAGTTAAAATATGAATTTCTAAATAATTTTGTCCTGGCTCAGAGATTTAAAATGAAATTTCCATTATTTAAAATTTACATGGCAAGGAAATACAATGGAAAAGTCAACAAAGTACTTACTAATAATATGATTATTTTATATGACTTATATACTTCAATGGATTTCTGAATAGAGCATCATTGTTGCATAATAACTTTTGTTGATTCTAATTTATTTGTTAAAATAAATATTTATTAAAACCAGTTCAACAATCCAGACTATGCAACTCTTTGTGTGGAGAGATGGACATACAGCCTTCATACAGTATTACGTTTGGATACTGAAATAAGGAGGCCTTCACTAAAAAAGTATTCACATGACTCTTTGAATTTATACATGAAGTGCAAGTTTTCTTTAAAGACCACCATTTTGAATTATGTTCTCAACAACTTGCAAACTTATCTGATATTTTTTCAGAAATAAATAACTTAACTTAGTATTACAGAACAGTTTCATAATGATCTTAAAATGGTTGGCAAAATAGATGTCATGATTAAGAAATTAGATTTGGGAATGTTGTATTGATAAAGAACAGTGTGGTGTTTTTGAGACCACTTCACAGTTTCTTATTTGAGTGTAAGCTGAAATTGTCAGAAAAAATAAAAACTAATATAAAATCTCACTTAAAAGGGCTAAAGATCTTATTCAGGCAATACTTTCCAAAACAGAACAGTGAAATTAATTGGATTTCAAATCCATTCAACAAACTATTATTTTAACAAGCTGGAAAATTATCCATATATCACAAAAAAATTGTCTATACTTTCAACTGATTTTTTTTTTTACAATATAACTTCAATAAATAAAATGTCATTGATTTCTGGCAGAAGTAAAAGAAGAGTACTCAGATCTCAGTGATAAAGCATAAAATTATTTATCTTTTACAAATGCACATCTTGTTGAATCAATATTTTCATTCTATGCCTTTCTTAAGAATAAACACCCAAATAAATTTGATGTGGCTTCTGATATAAAATTGTATCTGTCTTTATTTCAACCTGATTTCAAAAAACTCAGCTCCACGAGACAAACTCAAGGATCTCATTAAAATTATTAAGAACTAAATTTAAAAACTTGTGTATATTAAGAAAAATCATTGACCAAATTGTATGAATTTTTATTATAAATTAATGTGATTAAAAATGTATTTTTATTCTTTTTTATTTCTTTTTGCTTTTATAAAAAACTGAAATGAAGTGTAATATGTAAAATAAAATTTAGCATTAATTTGACTTGTTAATTATTTAGTTAAGCTAAAAACATTATACAGTATAATAAAAAAGCAATATTGTCTGTGTAGAAGAATTGGTGGGTTCTATGAGAGGAGGACGTATCATAAATGGAAATGCTACTCAAGGAATACCAGAAAGAAAAAATGTTGGGAATCCCTGTTTTAAATGAAAAAAAAATAAAAAAGATTTCTATTTGTCAAACTAGATTTTAAAAACAAAAATCAAATGTTTCAATAAAGATAAGACTCTTCTCTTTAAAAAACATAAAGAAAACATTATTGTTTTAATTTAATTCTTGCTAATCTAATTGTAAAAAAACAAAAAACAGTCAATTTATTTATTTAATTCATTAGATAAAATCAAATTTGTTTTAATTAATTAAAACAAATTATAATTCTTATTTTTATTATTATACTTTAGTGATATTTAATATTAATTTTTAAAAAGTTTTTGCAATTAAACATATATATTAGTAGGATTTTAAATCATATATATATATTGGCTTAGATGAAAAGATAAAACAGTTAATTGCTTCCTGTTATTCTATGACCCCAAGGGTATTTGTAGTCAGTGTGATATAATAATTATTTATTTTAATTTTATTATATTTCATTTAAGATCTAACTTTTTAAATATCAAAGATCTCTATCATTCTTTTTATTTAAGTTACTATTTATAATTCAAGCCTATTATAATATTTTATCAATATGCTAACTAAAATTATTGTATTTTATTAATTTTTATAGAATTAAATTTATATTTTATTATAAATCTTTGGTAGTTCTTATTGTCTATGCAAATAATTAATTTTCTTGATAATCACATGAGTTTTTACTTAACCTGAAATAGATTCTCAGAATATTTTAATGTGCATTTCTATACACATTATAATATTGTAGATTAATTAGAAGGAACATGAACACAGACTTTCAAGTTCCCTACAGCTCTCTATTCAAGGTTGTCATCTGGACCAACTAATAATTGCTGATTCAGCAAGAAATATGTATATTAATCTCCAATAAACATATTTCTTACTAAATCAGCACTTATCAGTTAGTCCAAATCACCATCTCACACACATATATACAACCAGTGCCCAGTTTATATTAAGATACCAAATCTTCAAACTTTAATGGACAAGGTTCAATCTTCTCCACTGTACAATCTTCTTAGCCATCTTCATCGTTATATATTTAAATGGATATATTAAGATGCTATATGTGAAGGGTCAGATTGACAAATTTCAACATGGATATAATAATAATATTGGCATCAAAAAGGGTTTTGAGCATTCCATCTTCTGATTTTCAATGTTGTGAAAAGCTGGAGTGTGGAGACTATTGAAGTATGTCCATTAAAGTTTGAAGATTTGCTACATTAATACAAAATGAACACTGATTGTATATATATGGGAGATGATATTCTGGATCAACTGATGAATGCTGGTTTAGCATGAAGTACATATATTGGAGAGCATTTATCTTTACACATGTATATGGTCATGTGGATCAGTTGTGTAACATTAAGTAAATGATTATAAGGAGCTAGAAAGTCTATGTTCAAGTCCCTTCTAATTACAGTGAGTTTACTATAGACAATATACTTGTATGTACAATATTAAACACTCCAGTTTACACTTGATTATTGGCAATATTGTGAGTTTTTGCGTAGAGGATTCATTACTGCAAATAAATTTTTTATCTTGAATTTCCAGACTTTTTTTATTTCTAAAATGAACTTTATTTAAATTCAAGGTATACATAGAGTTGAATTATAATGAAATATATAGATTGACTTCTCTGAAATTAAGCAATAGCAAAATGTCTAATAAAGTAGCAAGCATTAATATCAGGATAAATCTTGGCTTTTTGAAGTTTGATTTTGAGGATGGTGTAACTTCAGGACATGGGCCAGAATATGGTTGGAGGTAAGGTTATGTGGTGTATACAGTGTAAATAAATAAAAGGAACAAAGTGGGTAATAGATTCTATTGGTTCTGGAAAGGCCTAAGGCTCTCCAGGACTACTTGTCCATATGCTGAAATTTAAAGAGGGACCAAGTTTCTTCCAGCATTCTTTTGGATGCATACTGCTCATCCTGTTTTTTGATCTTGAGTAATTTAGATATGAATATTGAATCAGCTTTTAGTTATCCAGAAGAGAAGACAATTCTACAGTGGATGGCCCATATTGTATGGATGACAAAGAGGGATAGTCTTATGTGGTCAATTCATGACTGACATAATTAGGTCATAGTTGATCATAGCATGTGCATTAATCATGTCCCTTAATGTGAATAATATGGGACAGGATTGAATTAAGTGATTCATCGACTCCTCTGATCTATTACATAGAGGGCATATGGGGTTAATTTTGTGGATTCCACATTTGAGATTCAAGGAAAAAAAACTTGAGCAATTGTTTAAGCAATCAGGTAAGTAATCTGTAAATTAATTCACAATAAAAATTAAAAAAAAAACCAGGGAGTTAAATAGAGAAAGGCTAAAAATCTTGAAAATAAACTCCTGAATTAATATTTAATTAAATAAATGAATAAGAGTGAGAAAAAGATTCAATTTTTTTCATCCAGTTACTGTGCTCACAAATTGAAACTGGAATTCATGAACAATAAATTGTTACTACAATTACTATTTAACTTCAAATACATCTTGTTTGCCAAGCGTTGGTGACTGAGTGGTTAGCACAGCTGCCTTATAAGCAGTTGTCCAGGGGTTTGACACATAAAAAAAAACACATCTTGTTTTACTAGAAAATAGATATAGTGTTAGATATGTGACAAATTAGACAAATGAATTGATCTTATAGATAGGTAGAGTGATAAAATATTATTACTTGTTTATAGTGATGAATTTATTTTTAAATATTTTATGCCATTTAGAATTTAGAAAATATTCTATCTTATCCATTTTTTTTTTAAATCCTGATTTTTTAAATCATTAGAATGTAAAAAATAAAATCGACAAGTATAAGAAATATTATAAGCTTCAAAGATGATTCATAGTACAAATCAATCAAACTATTGATTTACTATATCTTGCTTTTTCAAAAATATTACCTTTTTTTATATCTTATCATGTTGACCTAACAATAGCAATGATTTTTGTTATACATTGAAGAAAACATTCTATTATTTTTTTATTAAAACCTGAATTTTTAGAAAAGAATAGATATAATTGTTCAAAAAAAGAAGAGATATTTAACACACACACATATATATATATATTGTGTACATTATATATATATATTGTGTACATTTATAAAAATAAATGACTTGGAGAAGATTTATAGATAATAATGCAAACTATAGTGTCCAAATTAATAATAATAATAATAATAATAATAATAATAATAATAACAACAACAACAACAATTACAACAATACCTATATTAAAACTGGCAAAACTCCCTATACGTATTGCCACTCAATGCAAGCCAGAGTAATCAATGAATGCCAGAAGGCTTGTGCATAAAATCCCTATCTAGTGCCTACTCATCCAATATCCCAGACTAGTTTCTGAATTATGGCCTTCATCAGTGAGGAAGTCTGAAACTAGTCTGGGGATATTGGATGAGTAGGCACTAGATGGAGATTTTATGTACAAGCCTTCTGTCATCCATTGATTACTCTGGCTTGCACTGAGTGGCAATATGTATAGAGAGTTTTACCTGTTTTAATAAGTTTTAATAATAGTTATAATCAAGTATAAAAATAGTGATCATGAGATGTTTATTGGCTTAAAACAATAACTATAATGAATTAAAATTTATATTAAAGAGAATTCAACTGACTTCAATTGGTTTCTGATATGACTGTAAAAATTAGAATTATCAAAAGCAGGTAGCAGATTTGAGTTGAAAATAAATGCAACTGCTGTTCTGGAAATGGGTGTTTAATGTAGAATAAACTAATGAATTTTAATATTTAAAAAAAAATGCTAAAAAAGACATTTTCTGGTAAAGGTTTATCAAAGTTTCTGACACCAATCCAAATTTGTAATGCTGAAATAAAATGTATAATAACAAGCATTGTACTGAATAATTAATATCTTAGTGAACACCAAATGGTTATTATGTCATAATAGTACTACAGAAAAGTTTAATACCACATAGTATGGTTTGGATTTTTTTCTCTGTTTTTTTTTTCACAGCACATAGTATGGTTGTATGATAAGAAGCAGTATATACTAAAATTATATTCATCAGATTTCATAGAAAGTTTCTAAATGTAATGAAAACTAGAAAATAATACTTGATTAAAGTAAATGGATTCCATTTCAAATTCTTAGGATTGCAGTAATTGTTAGAGAACTATAAAATCACCATTAATAATAGATATTGAACAATATATTGTCTTCATTGATATTAAAAACATTTCAAAACATCATTTATATATTAAAGTGCTTAGGATGAAAATAATAAACAATAAACCAATGATGAAAACACTTAACATTTTTGAGACTGAAATTTAATGTGCACTAAATTTTTATGTACTTTTATATTAGACCAAGTTGACAGCACAAACAAATATCATATTAAAGACTAAATTAAACACATTAACAATATGTAAAAAAATAATTAGATGTGAATATTACATAATATTCTAAACAGGAGTGGTTTCATTGATAATTTTATGATTTAAATTATGCTATGATGTCATAAAAAAAACCTGGAATGACTACTCAGTCACCTGGTAAAATTAAAGTGTTAAACCACTAAACATCACATGATCACCATTTCTTATGCTTGCTCATAACTGTTATTAAAACAGGCAAAACTCTCCATACAGTAGTGCCACTCAGTGCAAGCCAGAGTAATCAATGGTTGCAAGAAGGCTTGTGCATAAAATCCCTATCTAGTGCCTACTCATCCAATATCCCCAGACTATTTTCTAGCTTGTGGCTTTCATCAGTGAGGAGCTTTGGATATATGAGAACACTGCATCTAAATCTTAGGATCTAATGCAATCCTCCAGCAGCCACCTTTTATCTCTACTTAACTATGAAACTATGAGAATGCCACTCAGTGCAAACCAGAGTAATCAATGGTTGCAAGAAGGCTTGTGCATAAAATCCCTATCTAGTGCCTACTCATCCAATATTCTCAGACTATTTTCTAGCTTGTGGCTTTCATCAGTGAGCTTTGGATATATGAGAACACTGCATCTAAATCTTAGGATGTAATGCAACCCTCCAGCAGCCACCTTTTATCTCTACTTAACTACAAAACTATGAGAATAAAATTGAAAAAAAAAATGGCAAAAGCCACAAGCTAAAAACTAGTCTGGGGATATGGGATGAGTAGGCACTAGATAGGAATTTTATGCACAAGCCTTCTGGCATCTATTGATTACTCTGGTTTGCATTGAGTGGCATTATGGTATGGAGAGTTTTGCCTGTAATAAAAGTAAAGTGTACATGTGATTTACTGACCAGGTTTAATTTCTACCAAATGAATTTTTTGAATGACTTTTTTATCCAATAAAATGATTAAAGGTTGGGGACTGTCTGCTATCAAGGTCAATTCTGTTCATTACTTTTAAAAAATGGTCATAGATTGAAATAAGTATCTGTGGAAAGATTGTGCATGTAGTGTGTTATTCTGAAAAAATCACAAAATATTATAAAAGTGATGATTTGTGAACTGATGGAATATGATATTTTTGTGTAAAACATAGCTATGCTTTTGTTTGTTCTTTGCAGGACATAAAAAACCTTAGTCCATTCCAGTGATTATAAGGCATATACTTTTGCCTTTTTTTATTATTGGAATAAATGTATCACATGACCATCATTTCTTATACTGGCTCATAACTGTTATTAAAACAAGCAAAACTCTCTATATAGTAGTGTCACTCAGTGCAAGCTAGAGTGAACAATGGATGACAGAAGGCTTGTGCATAAAATTCCTATGCAATACTTTTCAAAATCAAGAAATTCCCCCTCTATCAAAATGCATTTTCTAAGTAGTATAGATATTTTGCATTTAATATAAAATCTTATAATGAAATTGTTTACTGCGTCTTCTTAGAATATCTTAATAAACAAGTATTTATCTTCAATCAATTCTATTGTCATGCTATGATATAATCTATTCTTATAGAGTGAAAGTTAATATATGTTTTTTTACAGTATAATGAACTATAATAATTTTCTCTTTTGCACTAATAAAATGAATTAACAATAAGTGATGAAATAATAAGTAATAATCTCGTAGTTCTTTCTTTATTAATTTTGAAAATAAATCATCATATTATGTTGTTGAATAAATAAATGACATCCTAGTAGACATATACTTCTCTTATAAGTTAATGTATTCTAATATATTATAGTAATTTCAACAGTTAATTAAAGAAGTGTTTAATCTAATTACTAATTGCATAAAAATATATAAATTTGGAAAAATCAGAGTCTTTTACCCAGGATGACACTTGAGTGAATAGGAAAAAAGAGTACCTTTTATATTGTCCATGGATTTGACATAAATTATACTTAAATATAATACAACATATAGATGATATAACAAAAAAACTTGTTGAACCAATTAATTCATTGTAACAAGCCTTTACTTGTAAATAACAAGACAAACAAATTTTGTGAGTGACTTTAGATCAATGAATATATGAACATCAATTCTGCAAAGGATTTCTGCACTTTCAAATAAAAGGATCTAAATACTGCAAACAAGAGATATTTTGGCATGACTTTTTTAATCCTAGTAACTGTAATATTTCAAAGGGCCCATCATTTAGATTAAAATAATTTGTGAATTAGAAATACTTTTTTAAAAGTAATCTTACTTACTCTTATGTAAGGATTAGTTTGTTACTATAACAAAAACAATTATAGATAATATCTTATATAGTGTTTCATAACATCAAAAATAAAAATATTCTCAAATCACCTGTAATTGCTAAAAACAAGAAAGTATATATATATATTATACTTAATGTTTTCACAGTTATATGACGTAGAAAAATTATAACTTTTTGGGATATACCATGTATTATTTTCCATTGAGCTAAGATATTTCAATGGAATAGCAACCGCCATTTTCAAGGTAAATTTTTGAAAGAAAAACCATTAGATCTTAACAAATAACGTGACTGTGTGCGAGATGAAAATGGCGGTTGCTATTCCGTCGAAATATCGGTGCTCAATGGAAAATAATACACGGTATATCCCAAAAGTTATAATTTATATATATATATATTAATTTTAGGATGTTTACTGTGCATTTATAATATTTTTAATCACTTGAGAAATCAGAATAATTAAATAGTTTTAAAAGGAATGTGGTACATCTGGATATTTATTTTACCTTATTGAGCAAGTCAAAACATATTTTTGTATGTTGTATAGATATTAACAAAGTTATAAATAAATTTCTCATATCTTGAAATAATCACTATAAAATACAATGATAAATATATGTCTCCAGATTACAAGATCAAAGACATTGCTATGCTATGACAGCTAAAGAACAATAATAATAACAAGGTCAAAACAACACAAGATAATAGCAATATTAACTTGATAACTGTCATATATATTGAGAATTATTGGGTGTTTCTCAAAAAGTGCATGTTAGTTTTCCTGCTTTAGGTTGCTGTTTTACACATCATATATTGGCATAAGATTTTTTTATAACTTAGATTATGCTTTACTGTTTTATTGAAATTTTAATTGGAAAAAAATCTGAAGAGGCCAGTATATTATGGTGAGTCACCAAATATCAATTGTTTTTATTCTATCATTCTTGAAAGAAAGACTCCTTTTAAGGACATTTTTTCTCTTCTGGTCTTGTTTTTACTCAAAGTTTTGGAATGAAAAATATATTTTGGCTTGTATATTAAATATTTCTAATAACGTTTACAAAATAATTGGTTAATAATTATTTAAAATAAAAAGAATTCACATATTCAATTTAATTTTATAGATGTATGTTTTAAAATAATAATTTGGACTGTAATATTAATCATAAAAATTACAGCATAAGTTGACCATGCTTTACATGAAATTCATCATGCAACCTCATCATCTATCAAAATTGACATGGGGTAAGAATTTTTCAAACATTTTATTAATTATAAAAGAAATAAGCAGAATTTGGTGGATTTATCACAAGTTCATATTCATTCATTTACATTAAAATCAACTTTAAGTAAAAAAGAATTCATTCATTTTCTGAAAGAGTGTTTACACTAACATTGTTGGTGATATTTATATCTGTTGTTTTTACTTACAGTTTAGTTTTTAAATATTTATAAAATTCAAATATGATTTTTTATAAAGTTATTTATTTATAAAATTTAATTTTAAAAAATCACATTCAATTTATTAAATATTAATATAAAATAAAGAATTTATATAGAAGTGAAAGGTTGAGAATTTTCAAAATCTTCCACCAAGTGTACCATTAAAAATGTCTAAATTTCTTTCAATTTCTATCTAATTAAATCTGCTGTTTTCTACTGTGATTATTATAATAAAAGTGAAACACAGTCACAGTAAAGAATTATGAATATTCATTGATTTATTTGATGCTTATTCCCAGTTTGAAAGTGAGTTAAAATGTTGCAACTGTACTAATACAAGGGTCCAGCCTATATCTATATATTAATAAATCTCACAAAAGGGGCTAAAAAATATAAATATGTATAACACTGAAGATATTCCACTTACCAAGAGAAACACATTTTACTCAATTTTACCACATGTCAATATCAGTGCATCTTACACATAATTAGATATGGAATTCAAATACTACTATACAATTCACTTGATCAATTCTGTATCAATTAATGATGTTTGATAATATCAAAATTTCTATATGATTTAAATAAAACTACTTTTTTGTATTTATTTAAAATATATTAAAATTCTAGTAAATGGAATAGATATACAATGATTATGATCTAAAATACGTAGTGGTTAAAAGTTAAATTTCAAATAAAAATTATCCTAAGTTCTAAAGAGTTTTACTTAAATGTTGAAGTCTTAAACCACTAAACATCACACGATCACCATTTCTTATGCTTGCTCATAATTGTTATTAAAACAGGCAAAACCCTCCATACAGGCAAAACCCTCCATACAGTAGTGCCACTCAGTGCAAGCCAGAGTAATCAGGGCTGCTACAAGGCTTGAAACTAGTCTGGGGATATTGGATGACTAGGCACTAGATAGAGATTTTATGCATAAGCCTTCTGGCATTCATTGATTACTCTGGCTTGCACTGAGTGGCACTACTGTATGGAGAGTCTTGCCAGTTTTAATGTTGAATTATTCTATATAAGTTTAAGTAAAATATCCCTTTAAGCAAATTTTTGAATCCAATTACAAGGTTGTCAATAAAATAAAAAAATAATCAAATGGTTATCTACTTCATGGAGGTCATGTGATATTCATGTAGCAGAGGTGATGTGTTGAGTTTTAAATAATTTATGGGTCCATCACTAAATTCTAATTCACAAAGTCCACAATTGATATAATAATTTGGCAGATATAACTGTTCTTTTATTTATAATCTGATGGATTATTTGAAATTTCTATAAAAAAAAATGATTAGACTTAAGCATAAATCAAGACAAATAAAACATTTAAAAGAATTTGTTTTAATAATGAGACTATAAATAAAAATATTAAAAATAAGAAGAAAAATGATTTAATTTGAAAAAACAATCAGTATTCATCTTATTTGATAGTATCAGAAAATGTAACACTAATTCTCATGATTCTAAAGTTATGCTTAATTCCGAGAGAGTATACATAACGTGAGAATAATTTCTATAAAAAGTAATATTGACAAACTTATATATTATGTGTCAAGCATTGTTAGCCGAGAGGTCAGCACAGCCGCCTTGCAAGCAAGCAGTTGGTTGCAGACGGTTGTTGCGGGTTCACCTTACGGCCCGTGCTATGACATATGAAAAAAGAAGTTATGTCAATAAAATATGTTAATAATAATAATAATAATAATAATAATAATAATAATAATAATAATAATAATAATAATAATAATAATAATAATAATAATAATAATAATAATAATAATAATAATAATAATAATAATAATAATAATAATAATAATAATAATAATAATAATAATAATAATAATAATAATAATAATAATAATAATAATAATAATAATAATAATAATAATAATAATAATAATAATAATAATAATAAAAAAAAACGAGAGAAAAATAAAAGATTTTTAAAACACAAAATATTTAATAGCTTGTAGTAATCCTTTTAATAGTGATAAAAAACAATGGTATAGATTTGGATTTTAAATGTCCCATTCATAGAATTGTCAAACAATTTGTTACATTTAAATCAGCTTATTTTAAAGTATAAAATATCACATAGTGAGACAAAATTATCAACAAAATTATATAATAAAGGATAACAGACCTATGTGTGACTGAATACAAATTAGAAGTTGCAGTATTTGAAGAAATATAAAAACTCATATTATATCAGTAATACTAATAAACTTTAATCCAACAACTCAAAGCTGCCATTGGATATATCATAAATATTAATAATAATTTTCCAAAACATATCAATAATCAATAGGTTTTCTCTAATTCTTTTAAAAATTACATAACATCTGTAAAAATTATTTCGTATGAATAATTCCTAATTCAACCACATTAGCCTTAGTGAATAGATTAATAAAAACATTCCATGCATAGCATTGTCATAGATAAATGTATCTACCGATTTTAATTATTACTAGTTGATTATAAGAGTCTAATTTTCGTCATTTACAAGATTGACACTAATCACTACAAATAAAAACACTAATGATTATTATTAATCATTTATTAAAGTAGAAATTATCTGTCTTCCATACATAAACATTAAATCTCAGTTAAAACTTAATGGATCTACTTATTGAATTATATATATATATATGTCCATATATATATATATATATATATATATATATATATATATATATATATATATATATATAAAACCAAAACTGTCTAACACTATACTAGCAAAAAATAAAAATAAAAATGCAAAACCATAAAACAATACAGTACTAGATTAAATTCAAAATTTTACCAAAATCCTTACACAACCATGGTTTCATCTACTACAAATAGACCTTCTCAAGTGAAAATCAACCTAAAGGAAAACATATATATATATACAAACAAACAAACCTTCCCATAATTCATTTCAAACTCCACCTTCCCTTAATATCAAAAGAAGTCTTCATAAGATTGATAGCCTCAGAATCAAGGAGTTTTATCATCAAAGTCTCCTTTATTCTTCTTTTTAACTCATTCTTTTCATAAAAAATAACCGAAGCATTGTCAAACAATATTCTATGACCTGTATTCAATTCATGAATATATAAAGCTGAGTTAAGATACCTATGTTTAACTCTACTTATATGAACCTTAACCCTTTCCTTAAGACTAAATTTACTCTGGCCTACATAAAGTTTACCACAACTACATGGAATTTTATAAACAATACCAGGAATAGACCTACTATCAATAGACTGCTTTGAACCATTAAGTAATGAATTCAAATCAGAACCTTTCCTCCATGCAACCTTCTTTCCACCTAACAAATGACTATTCCTATAAACCAAATTATAAATTGATGCTTTAAATGGTAAAGACATATAATCATCATCCTTACCAACAAAATTCTTATCATCCAAATCACGACTATAAACATTATTATTAAATACCACTTTTTTAATAAAATCATGACTATAACCCAATTCTACATATTCAGCAGCAAATTGACTTTTTTGAATATCAGCATCATTATTAAAATTATTAAGCCTTCTATTCCGACAACAAAAATTCAACAAAGACATTTTTTTATGTATAAAAGGCTGATAACTATCAGGCCTAATCATATTTCTCAAATTTTTAGGTTTTATAAAATGACTACAAAACAAAACATCATTAACCTTCTCAACATTTAAATCTAAAAACTTTAATTTTACAAAATCAAAACCACCCCCCTCAATTGTAAACTTAATATTAGAATCAAAACCATTCAATCCACATAAAAACTCTTCTAATTTCTCTTTCTGAATAACAAACAAACAATCATCAACATACCTAACAAATAATTTAATAGAACCTGAAAACATATTAATAATACTACACTCCAAATAATCAATATAGACAGCACACATCAATGGAGAAATGACATAACCAATAACCCAACCTTCTCTAATCTTATAAAACACATCATTAGACATAAAATACATTGAATCCTCTAACAGCAAAAGCAAATCATGAAGAACCTTAATCTTATCTGCAGAAAAACATTCTAATTTTTTTAAAATTGAAAGAAAAACATCAATACTTTTTAATCTATTAACCGATTGGTACATATTTTCAATGTCTAAACTACCAAAAACACAATCATCATCCAAAACAAAACCATTTATTTTCTTAAAAGCTTCAAAGGAAGAAGAAACACAAAATTGACCCAGTTTTATGTAATCCTTAAAATATCTTATAATAAATTTTGATATTTTATCAACAATTCCTCCTGTAAAATCAAAAATACATCTTAAAGGAAAATTATCTTTATGAGACTTCAAATTAAAGAAAACCTTTGGAGCTACAAAATCACTAGGGTAACAATTTAAATAAGTAGCTCTATCAAAAATCTTTTTATTTTCCATAACTTTCATAATCTTAATTAATTTAGATTTTATTTTTTTACCAGGATCAGAATCTAAAATAGCATATTTTCCATTATTTAATTCTAAAGAAACTTTACTTTTAAAATCAATATTATTTAACAATACAAACCGGCCACCTTTATCTTCTTTTAATAATATAACATCATTGGCTTTCAATCTTTTCTTAACAAAACTAATAACCTTAGGGGCAAAAACAAATTTTTCTCTTTTAAGTAATTGACTATTCAAAATAACCTGTAAAGACATTTTATTTTCATCAGAAATATTACTACTACTTTCAATTGCAGAAACAAAATCAAAAATTAAACTTCTATTAGCAAATGGAACAAAGCCAGGACCCTTAGCTAAAATAGCCAAATCAGATGCATTCAAAATATAATTTGACAAATTTAAAACAGATGAAGCATCAGGCGTATTTTTATAAGACCCAAATCTAAACTCTTTTCCTTTCACAAAACTTTTATTTTCAGCCTTTCCAATCAACCATTTAAATTTCTTGAAATACTTATTATTATAAGTGATTTCACACTTACTTCTAAACCACTTTAAAAAAGAATTTAAAACAGAATAATTAAAATTCCTTCTAAAATCCAACTTTCTTCTAAACATTCTATAACTATCAATTAAATTAGATAAACTACTCATAATCTGTATAATAAATTGTTTAAGAATAAATCTTTTAAAATTTAGAATAAAATCACAATTAGAAAATAAAACCAATTTCCTATCCAATTTAATATTACATGAATTAGGAAACACATTGCAAAACCTACAAGACTTAAGAAAATTAACCTGAGCCTTTAAAGATTCAATTCTATTAGACATACTAATTAACTTTTTTATTTCTAAAATTTCTACACAAGAAAAAATTATCATACAAAATCTGCCACATACTGAAAGAAAATTAATAACTATACCAAACAAAATAATACAAATAATAACAAACAAATAATACAAAATAATACAAATTAATAATACAAATACACAAAACAAAGCAAATAAAATATAAAATTCACTAAACTATAAAACACTATTCAAAATATTAAACAGTACACCTAATTAGAAAACTAAAACTGCCTAACACTATAATTATCTAATAAAACTTCCACATACTAAAAGAAAATTAATACCTATACAAATACAAACAAATAATAATAAGTAATAAACAAAAACAAAAAAATTAATAATAATAATAATAAAAAATAATATTACAAATACACAAAACAAAACAAATAAAATATGAAATTCACAAAACCATATATCACTATTCAAAATATTAAATAGTATACCTAAATAGAAAACCAAAACTGTCTAACACTATACTAGCCAAAAAACGACGCTCTTTTCTTTCCAAATCCGATTAATTTAAAATCATTTTCACAGGCAATTACATATAATTATAAATAAGTTTAATAATAGACACACACACATATAACATGTGATATACAGACCATTTAAAAACACAGTAAGCAAAGAATTACTGTTAAATATTAATTATTACTGCTAGAATTAATAAAGAATAAAATATCTCATATCTGACAATATTTAGGACCTGGTAATGTTCAAAGAACAATTGAAGAATAAAATACTAATTACTATGGACAAAGCAAGATGAATAATTTTTTTATAATATAATGCATTAATATTGGCACAAATCTGTAGTTAAATTGAACCTAAATAAGTAATAATATTGTATGTTATAGATAAAATAACTACTGAAAATAATAGTTTTCTAATTTATAAAATTAATATATTTGGTAAGATTTAATATAATAATTATTTTTTTAAAATAATGATTCACCCTTTTGAATGGACTCTTCCATTCATTTATTATGTGCATGGATCATTAACACATGCACGATCAAACTTATCTTACTAAAATAATAACAATAATAAAAATAAAATTACCAGCATAATGTATTTTTATATTATGCTAATTTGAGACATTCTTGGAGAAAAATATAATAATATTAATACATATAATAAACATATTTAGAATAATAAAACATTCCTTAACTAATACTATCTATCTAAAATACCATTACATAAAATAAAGTTCTCTTCTTTTTTCTTTCCAAACGAAATGAAACAAAAGTTTATAAAAGTTTTTACATGACTTTCCTTGTCATGTTTTCAAATAGATAAGGAAAATAATTATACTGCACAAGACAAATATTAACACAGAATGAAACAATTCCTGCAGGAGAAAACAACACAATATTATTTTTCTTTAATTAAATCCATATGAGCATATTCAATGTTTTAGTTATCAGCTAATGAATTGCTATTGACGTTGTAAACAATGAATTTCCTTAATTAAACAATATATTTCATGATGCAAGTAAAATAGAAGTTTGTATTTTATTCCTAGGATATACTTAACATTTAATTTCACAATCATAAAGCCATTCAGAAATATACATAGTTATTCAATTAATACTATTTATTTAGATAAACTCATTGGTAATATTAATACAGCAATGTCACATAACTTTATTCTTTTATAATTTCATTCATCCTACTAGTCCAGAAGAACAAATAATTATTAAAGTACATTTAATGACATATTTAATCTTATATTTTTCTTTTCCAAAGGTAAAAATATAAATAATTATGCCACTATTCTAAGACATATGACAATAAAATTACATATTCCTTGTGTATATTTTAAATTTTGAGTTTTCTTTTATATTTAACATGAAATTTGTACATTAAAGTTCTGAGAACATTCAATGACAGTTCACATCTTTCCTCCACATAAATGAAGCAAGTAGCAGTTGTTCCCTTCATAGTATAATTAAAGCTTAAAAACTTAATTGTTATAAAATAAACAAATATTATTTTATTCTTCCCTGTTAATTTTAAATTTAAATAAAACATTTTTTCAGTCCTATTAAGCATTCCCATTTTTTTAAATAACAATTTATCTTGAATAATAGAATATAACACTTACGTATACTTTAGCATAATGTTGGGACAATTTAAACGATCAGCTGGAGCAAAATTGATGTATCTTTTAGTGGTTTTTAAGTGCACATTTCGCAAACAAAATAATATAATTACATTTTTAACTTGAACTCTGGAAGAGGAAAAATAATTTCACTATTAAACTTTGCTAAATAAATTAGTGTGCTTGGTTAGCTATAACTGCCCTCGTAAAAGTTCTATAATTGACTGACCTCTTCAAAATTAATAATAGACTGACCACTTAAAAGTAATAAGTATTCTTTTTATAATTTTTTTAATAATCATTACATCATATTGTTCCCTTCCAATTGTTTACGATAATGTCACATTACATCACCAGAAAAAAAAATCACCATTCGCTCCTCCCACTGGCAAACTTACTTAATTATGCAAAAACTTTAGACAGTAAAAAAAAAATAGAGATGAAAAAAAAATATTTTGTCTTTTAAATAAATGAAAAAAAAAATATTGAACTAATAATTAAATGTGTTTTAAAGCAGTATAATAAAATTGATGACAATTGTTTTAATAAATAGAATATTTTACAGTATTTGTCATATCCACCAGTCCATAATTTATTGATTTATTTAAAATGTAATTAAGTTAGTTTTTTTTAATACTGTTATTGATATAATTAAATATTTGAATGTAATGTGGGATATTTAATGACTTAATGAAACATGTGAATGAAAAATGAAGTTGGATAATGCATGAATATTCAGTAGTAATATACTATAGGTATTACACTGATATAACTGAAATGACAATGTGAATGATGATGAGTGAAACATATTTTACTGTTTATGCTATAAATTTAAAATGTACAAAACAAATGGACTAGAAAATCATTCTAACAAAACTGAATACTGCTTTATGAACAAATAAAACAAGTAAGTATCAACTCAGACTGTACTGATTATGCATATAACAACCCCCCCCCCCTATTCTATTACTGATTATACCCCAAAACAAGATACTAAACATTTGAGAAATCTTTTAATTATACCGACACTTACTTTTGATTACAGTTTTAAGTCAAAATAATTTTTTTTTAAAAATTTCACTTTATTTCATTTTTTTTAAAGAGGATTATATCAGATAATATCTGATATAATACTAGACTACTACAATGACTATTTATGGTGCCAAACCAGAAGGTCACAATATATATATATATATATATATATATATATATATATATATATATATGTCATATTATTATTACTATTTGCAGGATATCCATGTAGGAAAACAAATGTACGTTTCAACAATATCAAGGTATTGTAAATGTCAATTTGCTTTTCACTACAGAATATCCCACAAATAGTAATAATAATATGACATCTTTTATCCGTGAAAACATTAGAATTAATATATATATATATATATAATACTTTGAGATTAAGACTAATAAATCTTTATAATAGATAAATAAAATGTTATCTATCCATAATCAAAGTATTTTAGATATCTCTTTATAAAAAAATGAGATGAGAAAAGATGGACTGCAGTTTTCTCCTAAAAAGTATTGTCAGATATTTATATGTTATTAGTTAGAAGACATTTCAATAACATATTATATTATTACATGAGATTTAATTTCAAATTTAGATGCTAAAAATATTTTATATTACATCTTTTCATTGTTTATATAGGTGTTGACAATGTTAATATTGTAAAAATTCTATGTATCCATTAGTGATATCTATCAATCAGTTTTAAATATCTTCAAAATAAATTATGTGATTGATTCAAAGTTTCATTGTTTAGTCTAAGTGTTTCAGAGACCTTTCTATAAGGAGAGGAGAGAGATTATTCTTTTTTATAAAAAAATATTATCACTTGTTATGGCTGGACTACATTTGAGTTGACTAATTCAAGAATAATTTAATGAATAAATAAAGTATAATGAATATAAAGCATTGTGCATCAATATAAGTTATAAATATTTATAGACTCAATATAAATTATAAATATTTATAGGCCTATTTAATACTTAAGTGAATAAATACACAAATGCATGTGTCTACATCCAAAGCAATATGTTGTATACAAAATGAGTAATGTCTTTTAGATTTTAAATATGGATTATAAGCAAAAAGTGGCTTCCCAGTCATAATATATCTGCCTGTATATCTGGAATCTAAGGCTCTATATTACATTTTAAGAGGCTTATACTTAATGTAGCTAACCATTTGATGTTTGTAAGTAAATGGATATCTGTGTATCCTTACCCAATCAAAGACTAAAACAAGGACAAAAAACTGCTTAAGCCCTAATCAATGGGCATTTAACCAAGTTGGTCAGTTTTGTTTTTTCATTGATTATGCTCCTATGAAAGTTGTATGAAAGACATTCTTTAAACAAAGAGTTACTTATTAATAAATCTGTTTTATATTTTTATAAAACAAATAATGAAATAGTAAATATGTGAAACAAAGTTAAGTGATATCAAAGCTACAAACATCCATATACATTTTTATAGCATTTTATCACTTATTATATGATTAAAAAAAATGAAACAATATCTACAATATATATTTCATGCTCAACCATGTTGGTTTACATACCCTGAGATAAGACCAACATCATATTTCTATGCTAGTGTTCTTTTTTTATTTAATTACAACTGATAAAAACTATTTGATAACAGGGTTTGAATATTTTAATTTAGCTGCCTTATTTCAATAATATCTATTTCAAAGATGTTTGAACATGCTATATATATATCCTGCAGATATTGATTTGTATGTTTCATCATATAGCAACTGAAAATAAAATATTGTATGCAAAACAAAAAGATAGCAAATTACATATATGCTATTTTTTTCAATTTGCTTCATATATTTGCAATTAACTATTGATCTATTGTTCATTTAGATTTTGCTTTCAATAGGCATGGTTCATTGATAAAATGACATTAATTCATTCACATATGAGCATTAGTAAAACAGATATTACTGAAACACACCCAAAATAAATGATTCATGTTATAATATTAAGGAAAAATATATTGGTGACATTTACGTAAGAAAGAAAATCGCTAAAATGATATGAAGTTGATATTCGTTACAGCAATTGACCAATAGTCGTTAAGATTGAAATACCATAGCCTATAAAGTATGATTGTAACTTTGATACACCTTCAGTTTATTTTATAAATCTGCAGCAACAATTAGCTAAAAAGCATGACTATAATAAAAATAATAAATAGTATATATTAAAAAATTAATTTTACAATGAATATATAAATTATTTTATAAATTTCAAATATGTTGAATCAGTCTTTTTATTTGATATTTGTTATCTTATCTTTTAACTTTTATAACAACAATTTTTATGAAATACTCTAGTAGTATATCTAATTAAATCCCTTTCAAAGTATTTTATTCTTTACCCATTCCTCTTAATCAAAATAATCAATGTTGAGTTTTTACAAAATATTTTTGACTTAATCATTATACTGTAAATAACTTCCACTTTTCACTTAAAATTCAAGCTCATGTTAACCATAAAACATTGTTTTTAGGAAACATTACTTTATTATTTAAGAATACATATCTAATTCAATGAATGTATGATTTTACAGAATGAAGTTATATGTTAAATTGGAGAACTTAATGATGAATTTTATGTTCTTGCCATTGTATTTATAAAATTTTAAAGAGCAACCTTAAATGAAAGTTTTAATGCCATTGAATTAAATCAATATGGTATCATAATCTTACTTCTATACAATTAATTAAATAAATAACAGGTTTATATAGAATTAGATTAGTGCCAGTAGTTGTTTTATTATGATTAATGACTTGTATTGGAGTTTGCATTGAACCACAACATTTAATTCCACTTTTCCTCATCACATTTCTACCATATCTCACCTAAAATTTCTATTGGATAATACTTAACTATAGTCCATGCTAAATTATATATGGATAAACATATTAATTTATTTTCCATCTCTGGTTAAGATATTATACACATATATATTTTATATAGAGAGCTCAAAAATAAGCTCTTAACAAACATTGCAGAATATCTCCAACCTCCAAACAGTTTCTGTTACTGGCTTCCTAAGTAAGGTGCTAGGAAATAAGCTCTTAACAAGCTTTGCAGAATATATCCAACCTCAGACCAATTTCTGCTACCAAGGTCCTAGGACCTCTTTGAGGAAGCCAATAACAGAAACTGATCTGGTGATAATCTGTAAAGCTTGTTAAGAGCTTATTTGTGAGCTCTATATATAACCTTTTTAATACAAGCTTGTTAAATTAGGTCATGTGACATATGACTATTTCTATTATATATATATATAGTTTTGGGGTTAAACCATATATATATATATATATATTATATATATATAGTTTTGGGGTTAAACCATGTGTTCATTTTGATTAATTTCCTACATTTCAATGAAATAGCACCTGATATTGTTAAAATTAACTTGTTAAAGAAAAACTGTTAGATCTCAAATAGTAATGAGATAGAGTGTGGGATAAATAATGAGACTGAGCATGAAGTTGTTGTGGTTAAATTTGAGAACTAAAAGTTTTCTTTGAAAAGTTAACCTTGACAATGGTGGATGGTATTTCATCAAAACATCGAAAATTAATCAAGCCTAATGCAAAGTTTAACACAAAAACTATTTTATTTACATCATATAACCATGAAAACATATATATATATATATATATATATATATATGTTTTCATGGTTAACCATAACAGAATTGCATATATATATATATATATATATATATATATGCAATTCTGTTATGGTTATATGATGTAAACAAAATATTTTTGGGATTAAACCTAGTATTATTTTATATTACTTCCCAACATTTCCATGAAATAAGGTCTGCAATTGCCATGGTCAAGTTTTTAAAAAAAAATCATTACATCTCATGTAGTAATAAAATTGAGGCTGGGATAAAGAATGAGATTGAGTGTGGATATGTGGATTAACAAATGTTTATTTTTTTTATTTTCACCATTAAGTGGATAAACTTAAAATTAATTAATGGTGAAACTGAGGAAAATAGTCAACGATTTCATGCTCATTTTAATTCTTTACCTCACACTCAATCTTATTACTAATTGAGATCTTATGGTTTCTCTTTAGAAACTTGACATTGACAATGACAGATGTTAATTCATGGAAACATCTGGAAATGATACAGAGCAACACACAGTTTAATCGAAAAAGTCTTTGTTTATATATTGTAGTGGAGTAAGTAAGCATGTTTATTTATACATCTTTCAGGTCTTTGAGTACCCCAAATCCATAACAATATTACTGAGATAACTGACAATGATAGGGTCATGCAAAATGAGAAAACCACATTTGTAATGAGAATAAATTTCAGCATTAATTTTATCTAAGCTCTACAAATAAAATAAATCAAAATCTATCATGAAATAAAATTAAAATGTTTATTAATAATATTTATTTATTAAATAAATGATCGCCTGACTGAACATAGAAATTATAATAAACAAAATAAACTATATTTATTTAAAATTGATAATGAAGTATATTAAATAATAATTAATACCAGGATTAACTTGCAAAATAACTTTTTATATTATGTATTCAAATTTATAATAGTGTAAAATGATTAAATAAAGTCATTTAAGCTTGATGATTATATATAACGTTTGTAGCAATAATTTATTAACTAGATCTTTATGTTTGAATAATACCAATTGATGTCCATGAAAACATTAGGTTCACCTTTGATAATTGCTGAATTCTAATAAAGTATAAAATTATATTTTTTTGAGTAATTAAAATTTAAATATTTATGATTGCAAAGATATTATGAATTATTATTATTAAATTATATATCTATCATATTAAATAAAACTATTATAAAACAATTGTATTTACAAAATAAAAAATAAGGGTCGTTTATATGTTTAATAGTCTTGAAATAGTTTATTCTAAAATGTTCCTTTTATTTTAACTATAAGATGATGCTAAAACATTATACATATTTACTCCAAAGATATATATATATATAATGAAAACCTTAATCTATTTTAGTTAACTTACTGATAATTGATATCAGGGATGGCCAACAATTCGATCGTGATCCACCGGTCGATCGGGAAACCAATTTTGGTCGATTGCAACGCCAATCTGGCATGATCCATCGGGTTAAGAGTGAAACAAATTAAGACAAATTTTCAATTTTTTTTGTTATTTTTGTTTTTGTTATAATTTTTTTTTTAATTCTAGATAGATGAAGTCCACTAAGTCGTATCATTATTGGAAATAATATTTTTAATCTTGACTTAATGTACCTAATTTGAATTAATAAATATTGTTGCTTTAATTCCCCTAGACATGAGTTTTTTTGGCCCGTTCATTAATTATGTTATTTTTACCCAATATAGATATTTAAAAATAGTATGTATTTCACACCTCTCTCTACTTAGACTACACCTATAACAATAACTAGAACGCAACACATTTTAAAAATAAAAAGTAATCTTATGAATACAAAAGTTGGCCACCCCTGATTTATGTTATAAATAATATAACCAATTTATTATCATGGTTATTTTATAAACAAGTTATTATTTATCTCAAATAATAATCAGTTCATGACCTTATATATATTTCCAATTTATATTTATGATCATCCATTAAGTGAAAGATTACTATATTTAAATTTTAAAGTTACTAAAATTTTATTTCTGATTACCTATTTATATATCAATCTATACAAATACGTACAGTAATTGATCTTATAGTAATATTTTATACAAATAACTATTAAATAAATAAGACATCCGACCTGTTATTTAAATGTTTAAATATTAAAGTCCATACTCATAAAGTTCAATTATTCTTATAGTATTTTTATTAAATTCACTCAAGTAAAAATCCATGAATTGATGATATTTTCAAAAGTATGGTAATCCCAACTGCCTAGTTTTTTTTTTGTTTGTTTTAAATATTCAAAGTTTATTTAGATCAATAATTCTAAGCATATTATTGTGATGTTTAATATTTTAGTTAGTATAAAATAACAAGCATTGTTTTATCCTTCTTAAAATAATAAGATTATTTTATTTACTCCAAATCATTATAACCACATCCTTTATCCTCCTCCCCCCCATTCCCCCACCCCATTTTTTTTTTATTTATTTAAAACTTTCCTTCCCTTAATTAGAGAGAGATTCCTTCCTGAATAAAAACCTGGCAGTTTACTGTTGTGGCGGCTATGGTCATAACCATGGAACATTATTTATTGACACAATGGTTGCATATTAATTCATACTGTAAAACTTCATATGCATTTTTTTAATTTTTAGAAGACACTTAAAATAATTCCATTTTTAATTGTTATCTTCATCCATCTCTAAAAAGACTAATTATCTTTTGGAGTAAATATTATTATTATTTAGTTTTGCATTAAATGATTTAAATTAAACATTAAAATAATATCACATTTTATATCTTATTTACTGCAAATGCAGTGCACCAACTAAAGTGAGAGGAAAATATTACAGACTATTCTAACTTAAGCATTAGAAATTTTATATAATCTGCTTAGTGACATAACATTTGAGCCATTAACATCACTAGCTCAAATTTACTATTATTAATCCATTTAACCATTAGTTCACTTGGTTAGAGTTTAACAAATAGTGATAGAATGTCCATGTCTGTCTTCCATATAATAAATTAAATAAAATAACAGCTCAATATACAGAAAATTCTGTTATATTATTTATATAACACCATTACATAGATGGTAAGTTAGTAATATCACGATGATACAGAAAAGTATGTTGAATTAGGCTTAAAAAATCTTACAGTGCTGATTATTTCTCCATTTCAAATTGTTTTAACAAAAAAATGAATTAATATATGGTTTCCAGTATAGACATATTTTTTGAAATAACACTAGTCTGACCTTACAAGCTTTTCACACACATACTAAAAGAGGTATATAAAAAGAAGAAAAAGTATTCAAGTCAGAATTATTATTTTTTCTCTCTAATGATTACAAGCTATTTATTTCTTTTACCCTAATTTGTACCATCAAGAATTATATATATATGATAACAGCTGGCGTTCTACCAAAAACACTGTCAAGCGTAGTTTTCTGTTTACATAAACGTCAGAGTGAGCATTGATGTTTATGTAAACAGAAAACTACGCTTGACGGTGTTTTTGGTAGAACGCCATCTGTTATCATAAATACAAGCGTTAGCAATTTTTTTAACTTGTGTTTTTTTGTTTTTCATATATATATATTGTAGCCCTTGGATTTGTCCAAGGCTCCATTTCTTTGAGTTAACTATGCAAAATAAGGTTCAATAAAAATTCTCCTCATAGTTTTTTTTTTCTTAATAAGCAAAATTTAGCCAATTCTAAGTTTGAACCCATATTTATAGGCATTGCACACATTTGACTTGGTAAGCAATCTGAAAATTTATTATTAAGATATTTCTAACCAAAAGATTATTTTATTTTAATTTATGGGTCAAGTTAGTATTAAAATAAATTTAGAAAAGCAAGAATTATACATTAGTTAATAGGTTGACTGAAAAGAGGGAGATGTGTGACTCTTAAAACTATGTTAGATAGTAATAATGAATGGTCATAATTTTATACTAATAAGTTAGAAATAAATAGTTCATAAGATTAAATGAAAAAAAAAATAGTTATAATAATTAAGGATTAAAGTATTAAATCAGTTAATTGAAGAAATGTATACATGCGATGTGTGTGTGTGTATTTAATCTAAGTATGGATCTTAATTGTAAAATTCACAATTAATAATCATTCCTTGTCATGTTGTAAAGAAATTAAGTCATTTTAATAAGTTTAATATTTGCAGCTACATTTTAGTTCAAAAGTCTGGGTTTGAAACTGGGCTGCAATATATATTTTGTTTCATTATGTAATGGAAAAAGTAAAAAGGGGAAAGAGAGCTTTTCTGTTATTTACTTTTAATGTGGGTTTCACGAGTGTTATATTACCCAGTAAATTATCAGAGCCATTTTAATAATATAAATTTCACCAAGGAATTTAAGTATTCAATTAACAGGGGTGGTCTGTTAAATGTCAAATTAATTGGCAATTATATCTGTTGAATGTAAAATTAATTGTTGGTCATCCATTAGAATGCAGATGTGAATTTGGCATGGTTTTCTAGGAGAGCAAAAGGTTAAAATTAAACAGAGAAAAAGGGTACAAGAGTCAATTAATTAAGGAAAGAGAATGACCAGATGGCAGACTCTATAAAATCTCTATTGACTAGCAGAAGGGGGACTATTTTATTTGAAACTTTCTGTTTGAAAGTTGTTCTTTCATTGACTTAGAGAGAAAATGTGCTATAAAATTTAAAGAAATATTTTTCTTTAAAAAAAAGTTGTTTATTATTGCTTTTTTGTCTTTTAAGAATAACTTTTCTAAATTTAACATTGTATTAAGAAAAGACAATGTTTATTGAATAAATTTTAAGTGGGCACACATTTTAATCTCCAGAAGTTAGCCAGTGGTCATGGTTGGATCAGCAAATAGTAAAATTTAAAACCCAGAAGTTTAATAGCATATATATAAGCGTTCAATTTGAATAAAAAATGAATTCAAAGATGGAAAAAGAAAATCAGAAATGGACTTATATCTTGAAAAAGTTAAACGAATGCTGTTTAACTGTAATCTGCATAAAATTAAAAATGAAGAACTTGTTTTTAGTGTCAGAACAACCATATATCTGATGATAGAGGAATTAAACCTCATCACAAGAACTTTTTGCCCCATAGACTTATGTGCTTTTTTAAGTGTCATAGCATCAGCTGGGACATTAACCTGCAACCCAGGCAACTGCCTGCAAGTGCAAGGCAGTCACACTGACCTCTTGACCATCAATGCAAGACTAGACTTATGTGCTTTTACAGACTAATTAAGGAGGAATGGAAAAAGGAAAAATGGAAACCAAGAACTTGAAGGACACTTGCAAAAGAACTCTATATAAGTATAATTTTTGTTTATTATTCACTATTTATGTAGGACATTTAATATAGAAAAAAAAAGAATTTCTTTATTTATGTTTGAGTATGTATATCCATTTTAAATTTAATTCATGTTGTAATTATAATTGAGTTATTTTGGGGATAGCAATATTGATATCAGATGATTTTGTATGTGTTTATTTAAATGCTTTTGCTATCATTGTCATTTTGGGGGTAAATGAAATTGATATCATGTAGTTTTGATGTGTCTTATTTAAAAAGCTTTACAACATTTAAAAAAAAAACACTGAGAGATATTATTATTAAGGGAAATGTTTTGAATGAATCGTATCAGAAGTTATTGTCAAATGCTTAGACTTATAAAATTGCATGACTATTGAGCTAAAACATCAGCATTTTCTTATAAAAGTGCATGGAAATAGTTTTAAAATTTTAATATGCATTTCTTATTATTTCTTATTGTTGTTATCATAAATTTAGGGTGAGATACAAGCTGATTAATACTTAGAAAATTTATTGGCTCATAGTCCAGTACACTAATTCGCCAGAATATTAAAGATATGAAAGTTTTACTTGCAGAATTTGATGTTTTGACCTGTATGTAATGTGGATAGACAAAAGTATCCACAAAGCCAGTGAAGTCTAGCTCACTAAGGTATTTATGCTATATTCATAAAGTATTTGAACACAGTGGAAGAGTTTTTCCACTTGATTATTCTCTACACCATAACAAGGTTTCTTTATTGTTGGCCAGAGGTAATAGGTATACCTAAGTTTTTTGTATGACTAGCGATTAAAATCCTAGCATATCTCAACCTTAGTGAAAAGGTTTTCTCTTATTTGGGTCACTACCTGTCTCATGTTAATGCTGGATATTCCTTATGGATGTATAAAAAAGTATAGCTGTTATTATAAGCATTATTGATAAATGTCAGATATGAGGTCGCAAACTCAATTTGCTGTCAAGATGAATGCAGATAATGTATATGTGTTTGGTCTACTTAAATATTGTTTTGTTGATCTAGTTAATTCATCATTTGAGCCCAAAAGTAATAAAGTTAATAAATGTGAAATTAAGGGTTAAATAAAACTTACTAATGTTTAACTGTAAGCAATGAGTATATGAAATTATTTAATAAATGTTTCCACAGCCAGGTGAGAACTTCACTGGAAAGGTGATATTATTAAAATATTATTGTTTTATAAGAACATGGGTATAGAGTCTGTGCATTATGATGATGATTGATTTAGATGCCGATTTATTTGCATTGACTTAATCCCACCATTCATAAGGTATCTCTATTGTAAAGATTAGGGCAAAAAATGTTTGATCAGAATGATAAGATAGAATTAAGAAATTTGCAAACGAATGTTAATTCAAAATAGTTAAATAAAGTTATTAAATTAATTAGGGGACAAATTAGCTCCAAAACCAATCAGTAATTGAGAAAGCATTAAACACAGGAAGAAATTTGGTATTCACTGTATATAAGATAAAATGAAAGCGTAAATATAATATATATGTGAAGGTAAATATTTTTTATTACTCCATGGTAAGTGTGATCCCCTTATAATTAAGAAAGGAATATTGTTATTCTAACCTATTGATATTATCCATTGATTTAGGGATAGTTATGTGCTTAGATATTTTTTTACATATCATAATACTGTTATAAAACAGGGGAAGGCCATGTGAGTCATCAGGCAGATGGGTATATGTTTCTGTATTGAATTGTAGTTTTTCAAATAAAATTTGTTATTTGTTTTAAATAAAATTTGAGTATGTCTCAATGTTTTTGTGGGTTATTATTATCCAGACATCTTCAATCCAATCATACATCAATATATTATTATTAATATTTGAACTATCCTTTACGTAAACAACATCCGGTAAAAATTGATTAAAATGGTTAATTTCAGATACTTAGAATTACCAAATAATTTAATTAGCTGAAATATAAATTGTGAATAGAGATATTTATTGACTGATAGAGGATGCAGGAAGTGGACATATTCAAACACCTCTCTAGATGCACTTCTATATAATTTTGTTATAATTGTGAATAGGTTTATAATGTATTTCTAAAATATTTATTAAGCTTAAATTATTCTGAGCTTTAATGTAAATATATATTAAACTGCATTAAAGACAATGAAGATCACCTTGGAGGTGATCATGAGAAGAGTGTGTATCACCAATAGTCTGGCATAGCTTATTCAATTTCCACACCAAATTATTCTAAAATCCTGACAAGAGATTATAATGGGAGAAATGAGCTAGCAAAAATGTAAATTTTAATAGTCAAATAAATAATAGTGTTGGATGTAAAGTTGATGGAGTGGTGGATCAGGAAGGTGGAGATGGATATAGATCTTTGTAGTTAGAATAAAAATTTTAATTGTGGCTTTAATCATGGTGAATGGGGAGTGTGCTGAGAATAACCAAGAATTTCCAAAGATATTAATATTATCGATTTTAATGCATTCTCAGTATTATCTGAATTGATTGATTATTTATTAACCCATTCATTAAGGATTACTAAAAATTATTGAAGTGAGATTTAACCTTTATATTTTATTAAAGTTGCAATTTGGCACCCTGGTAATTAAGATTATAGATGTTCAGTACCATCATCATCATCCCAATAGGCTTTAGAAATAGTGTCAGCTGGGGATGATGAAGCATACATTGATCCATCCGTAAAATGTTATAATTGGCATGCAAATGAACTGCAAGTGTTTAAATGCAATTTAGGTTTAAATATAGTACAATTAATCTATAGCATGGATGTGCAACCATTTGAATAAAATTTCTCATTTGCTAGAATAAAGTTATAATTAGCTTAAACTATCCAATAATATATGCGATATTTGTAAACTCTCCCAATCACTTTAGTTATATTTGAAATATCATGTGGACAACCAATCGAAAAATTGCCAAAATGTGTTTTATGTTAATTTAATAAGTTTTTTTATAAAATTCACAAAGTAAAGAATAACTTTTCATTTATTAGAATTGACTTTTATTTAGTTACAATTGGTTTGTAACGTGGTCGCACGAAGGAGATTATACTTATTGTACTTAGAAATTATTTAATTTATACATAGAAAACTATTTAATTCATACTTGGCAAATTCTTTTTATTTACATTTGGCCCACAATGTGGACACCCTATTAAACATCTCAATCCCCTAGCGAATTCATTTAAGTTAGAAATGGCTACAACGTGGAGGCTATAAAATAAGTTATAGCTGGAACATCAATCCCCTATTGAACGTGCTGAAATTCTTTAAGTTAGAATACATATATATATATATATATATATATATATATATATATATATATATATATATTTATAATGGTAAATAAATATTAAATACAGTATTTACATCTCCAGAAGGACATTCATTTAATTCCTTTACCTGCATCAACCATGGTTAAATTAAAAAAAGGAATCAGACATCATCAACACAAATCTTCTGAATCCCAAATGTTATTATTAGCAGCTTGTCTAATAATCATATTTATTTTATTTCTATTTATTAAAATTGCCTCCTTAAGAGAGAAGCCATAATAAAGGAAAAAGGAGGCAATTTTAATAAATAAAAATAAAATGAATATATTTTTTAGACAAGCTGTTAACAATAAAATTCAGGATTCATGGGATTTGAGTTGATGACATTTACTTTTATTTTGTTTTTTGAATTTAATGGCAGTTGAGGGGAGTTAAGAAATTTAACCAAAAGTACTTATGTGGAATGAAAGACTGCATATAATAGCTAAATTACCATTATATTACAAAAATAATGTCATCAAGTGGCCAGCCCCAGCTAATAGAACAGTACCTTTTATTGTTATTAAAATATCTTTTTAACTAACTGACATTTTATTTGTGTGTATATATATATATATATATATATATATATATATATATATAAAATATATATATATATATATATATATATATATATATATATTTTTTTGTTTAAATTAATTTCTAATAATAAATAAAAAAGTTTGGATTTATTAAGTGTAACCTGGAATAACATTTGTAAAAAAAAAGTTGTGTGAGACAATAGTTTTTGTTTTTAATTTTAGTTTTAGAAAGAAAGCTTTCTTGATGAACAAAAACTCTAATATTGCCATAATGGTTATTTTGATCATCTCATTAAGAAAAAAAAGTTTAACAGGATTCAAAAAAAAATAAGTCTGATTAACATTTTAGAGATAACTTGTGAATTGGTAACACAGATAATATAGAAAAATGGCTGAAAATTACATATAATGGGGTGAAAAACTGTAATTAAAGCACTACTAAACATGAAATTATGTATTTTTCTGCAGATGCCAATTGTATAATTGTCTCATTTACACATGCTATTAATGCAAGAATTATTGCAGAACTAGAATTCCCATTACCTGTCAACTTTCACATGATTTAGGAAATATATAATCCAGTCATACCATCATTTTACTGGGAGAATAATTCAAAGTATTGCATTATACAAAGCCTCAAACATCTTACAGATCAATTTTTAAAAATGATTCAAACTTATATATTTAAACAAGTATTAAATCAAAATTTTGATGCTATGGTAAGATTATTTTATTTTATTTAAAACCAAAGGCCTTTATAAAAGAGTAATAATAATATTTATAGCAAATATTTTTTATTTTAATGTTTTTCTTTTATGAACTTTAAAGCAAATAAAATTTAGAATTAGTTTCTCATTCAAATATTAATAGTTAATAATAATTATAACTTGTCTATATATTTGTTATAAATTGATTTATATTTTAACCATCTTCATTTACATAATTATAGTTAAACAATAGTAATTATATAATGGTTTTACATAATAGTTCATATTTTTTATAACTTGTCTATATATCTGTTTTCAAATAATTTATATTTTACCAATCTTTATATATATATATATATATATATATATATATATGTATACATATATATATATATATATATATATATTGGATGTAAACATATTGGAGCTCTTAAGTAAAATTCAGTCTGAGTAAATTAATTTTTTCTGATATGAATACATACTCACCTAAAATATATATATTATATATTTTGCATTGGATTAATCCCTAAGTATCATATTACTTGTGTAAATATTGTAGATAAATTTTTATTATTTATCATTTTGAAGTCTAATTCTCAGTTGCTCATTCCACACCTAGTTAAATATAGTTTTACACTTACACTCTGCAATACTTTGTCATGTTTCTTTTTTCTTTTGAGCTAGTAATGGGTAAATGGAGGGTTAATCTTTAACAAGCTAGGGAGGAATCTGAAACTGAGCTATAGTTGATTTTTATTTTAGAGATGGTTTCCTAATCTTCAATATTGCATATACATTTTAAGTAAATAAATAGCATTTATTATGGCAGTGGTTAGACCCTCTCTTTACTTAGACATGGTTGAAGGGAATGATCATTAGAAAATATGGCTGGATTCTCTGTGTGTCTATCATTATTTAGAATATTAAGTTTAAAGATAATCTGTTGTTATTCCTAACACCCATTAACCATAAGGTTTAAACTTTGTATTTAGATTTTATAATTATTTAATATATAAATTAAAGAAACATTTATTAGTTAGCCATAAATATTTAGAGAATATAATTAAAACAGTTACTTTTACAAACAACATAATTTATTCCAAATATTCTTCTACTAAGAACACAAATTGCAAATAAACAAGACGGGAAAAAATGTAAAAAAATAAAAGAACTTTATACAACGTTTACTGTATAGACAATATATCCCCAAACATTCGCTCATAAAAAAAAAGTGATTAAAAAATTAGTAACATAATTTTTTTCAATTTTCTGATTATGAAAGTTGAATGGTTTTTATTTTAAGTTCAACTTATTTAGCTAAAGAAAATAGCTAAACACCCATTTACCAACCAACCATAAATAATTAGCTATGTTGACAATGGGCTGGTTATATGACAAACAAATTCTAACCTTATTGAAAAAGAATTTTATATGCCACAAAAAATAACAATAGTCTTATGGTTTATTAATCAGTTCATAAAATATTTGAGCACAAGATGTGCTATAGCATCACAAAACATGCTGGAGTTAAGCAATAAACCATAGACATTGAGTTCCTGAATCTGCACCAAATTATGTTGCAAAATAATTGAACGTTTTATTGCTCACTAAGAGGCATAAGATCTGAACTTTGACCTTCCATGTTTGCTTTTCTACTATCACACCAAGTGTGCAAAGTGAAGAAAATATGAATATTTTTTCCTGAGTGGATCATAAAAAGTTTATGCACTGTAAATAACAGCATCCTGGGCAGTGATGCATGACCTTCAGTTTTGAATCTGACACTTTGTCACAGCATTGTCATACAAATTAGTACAGCATCAAAGCATCATCATCATTTTCAACTCATCTATTCATTGCATGCTGAAGGTTTTCTAATTTCAGTCCATCTTCTCCAATTTCTAGTTTTTTCTCTTCACATTAACCTAGCATAGTTCTTTATTCCATTCATTTCACATTTGATCTCTCTCTTTCTAGGTCTTTTGCAATCTCTTGGAATCCAGTTTATGATTTCAACTTCCGTCTATTATCATTCCTTTTAGCAATATGTCCAACCCCACTCCAATCTCCTAATTCTTTTAACTTTTTATCAAGGCATATAGGGCTACAACGTCTAAATTAAAACTATTTACAAAATCGTATTTTTGAAACTAGATTTCAGACAAATGTATCGATTCATTTTGTAAGATTAAATGATAATATAAACAATACCCTCACGTATCATAAAAGTTTTTTTCTTAATTTGATTACTAATTATTTAGTTCAGATCTTATAGTAAAACTATTCCGCCAATCCAATTATATTATCCATTGTATCACATAACTGTCACATAAATGTGTATATATAATTCTAGAGCAAAGCAAGGGAACAACTTTCTATTTATGAATTTGAAATAATTCAAATATTTAAGCGTTCCTATTTCACCAGCTTTCCCTGACAAATGAAATTAATTTGTACAGTGTCTTTAAGAGTTTTAATACTTAAAGATTTTTACTTAATTTATATTAATTTACCCTTTACAAATTAAATTAAGTGAAGGAAAACCGTTTACCACTTCAACAGATGTAAATTTATTTTCTCAATGGTCATGATAATTTATATTTATAGCTTGATTAGGGATTTTATATAACCTTTCAAATAAATTGTGACAACTTTTTTAATTAGTATACTTAGAATTGATTAATACCATACGTTTTGTGTTTATATTAGCAATGTAGTATTGATACTTTGAAGTAATCAGTGTTTCTATTTATATATGTTACAATAATTTGATTAGTAAAAGTTTTTTTTCCTTCAAGTTTTTTTTTTTTTTTTTGTCATTGGGGTAAAAAAAATCTTTTACATTATTGTTACTTTGTATGGTGTGAAAAATGCTTTACACTGATTTACTAATGTACCAATTACTTTTCTAATTAGGGTGCTATCAAAATATCCAGAAACAGTTTTGCTACAATACATTCCCACACTGACCACAAGAAATTCAAACTAATTTTTGTTTTTAAATGAAACTTATTTTACTTGATCTTACATATAATAATGGTCAGAGAAAAAGTGGAAGTTCTAGTCTTACTGTATCTGCCATACAGTATGCCACTAGGCTACTTGAACCTAGAAAATTCATACAATAGGCAGTTACATGCTGTTAAGATCTAACTTTACATATATATGGTTTTATTCCGACTGTCAGCCCAATGCCACTAGCTCATGGAGATGCTGAGATTTATAAAATATGAATTCTTATCCAAAAATATTTTCAATATTAAATAAAAAAAAAGCCATTGCCAGTAATAACACACACAACATTTATTAAACATATATAGTTTAGAATTATTTTAATATAACTTTTACTTTGGATTTTTAATTTGTAATTTAACTTTTATGTTTGCACAGATGAGTTTAATATTTTATTAAAATGTTGAGTATGAATAGCCTACATAGATTGCATTTGAAAAGAAAATATATTCCTTAGTTAACCTTAGGCCAAAAGTTCGCAATTAAACCATTGTCAATCCATCTGATATATCAATGTATTCAATGTAACATGAATATGACAGCACAAATACCATACTGTCAGGTATGTAATCTGAACAGCATGGTTATAATTGAAGAAATTGTCTCTCATCCAGTACAGGAATGTTACATCTGTCTGGCAAGAAGAACAATAAAAAAACTCCATAGGAAGGGACTGTGTTTTCCGTCTTACTATCCCATTCCATCTGCACAGGGATGATCCAAGGAGCAGGAAATACCATCTGCCTCCTATGGACAATAAGAAAGGCTTATTTCACCCAAGTGCAGTATATAAGGTGATCCTCCATGTAGCGGACCTCATATTACATTTACTAATTACACCAATATATCCAATTGATTAACCCAATTCAACTACAAAACAAATAACCTAAGATTTACCCTCCCTTAATTAAACTAATATAACTTTATAAATCTATGCAGCCATTCATGCCTGACTTAAGTTTTGCATTTATTGAGTTTATTTTAAAAGAAAAAAAATCATAATAAAAACTTAAAAGGACAGAACAAATAAATTCATGGAAATGATTTGCAAATAATAATAATAATAATAATAATAATAATAATAATAATAATAATAATAATAATGATAATAATAATAATAATAATAATAATAATAATAATAATAATAATAATAATAATAATAATAATAATAATAATAATAATAATAATAATAATAATAATAATAATAATAATAATAATAATAATAATAATACATTCAATAAAATAATTATTCATAACTGATTATGTTTGGTCAGATAGGAATTTCTATTGCAATAATTTAAATACTGGGAAAGTTTATACTTAATGTTCATTATTTAATTAAAGTTCTTACAGTTTTAAATACTTGAAAAGTTTCCTTTTTGGAATTAAAAATAATTTGTTAGAGTTCTTACTGTTTTAAAAATTAATGCTCATTAGTTGTTGCAATTTGGAGCCAGCGTTAATTACCCCAATGTCCTGTAATCTTCAATATAAGAAAATGATTGATCATTTCTCTTTTTTTCTCTTTTTATAGCAAAACTGAAGGGATTAAAGAGTGCCTCTATTCCAATCCCTTCTCCTTCAAATCTAGAACACCTCTGCTTTTGCATCTCTGTCCTTTTCCCGGCTCTTTCTTCACTCACCTCAAATTTATTTCCAAACTTTTTCTTTTATATTAGAATTTTGGATTCAGTGGACATTATGTCATGACAATGGTGATGTTTTTTTCACTGAGGTCCATTTCCTGAAGGATTTCTTTTATTGGCTATTAGTTTATATTGCTTTTTCTCTCTTATTGGACCTTTACTTATACATTTTGCAATGCCCAAGGGCTAGCTTGCTTTTAACCTATTAAAATAATCATTTCCATTTTACATTAGCATTAATTAATTTATTCTACAAATTTAAAGATATATTTTTATCTCTAAATCTTTTTAGTTTTTTTTTAATATTTAGTTTTAAAACTTTTTTTTAAATGAAGTTTTCTTCTAATAATTTATCATCTGTGTGATTTTATATATATAACGTTTACATGACTTTTAACTTTCAATATTTATTTCTTACAAAAGTTTTAATTTGCAAACTTTTCAATATCTATTTTTTAAAATAAATAATGTAATGACGTGTGTGACCATTACTATATATATATATATATATATATATATATATTAATGGTATATACTATATATATATATATATATATATATATCTAATAGGAGAAAGCTATAGGATTTGCATATACTGACCACTGGGGCGACACTAGTCCAAAAATTGGAACTAGACATTTATTTTAAAAATGGATAGGATATGCGAACCTGAATGCACCGAACTAAACTCAGGGAGGAACAGGATATCTTAAATATTGTTTAAACAGTTGAGAAATAAAAGCACAAAGACAAAGGTCAGCCAAATAAATTTAAACAATTTATTAATTTTATTAAAAGTTGGACAATAGAGTAAAGACATCTAGCCATGAATACAAAAGTGGCTTGTATTAACATACACATAATTACAAGAGAGTGCACGAGAGTACAGCAAACATGAAGGCATTAAACATTTTGGCAGCAAAATTCTCTCACCTAAAATATAAGAAATGGTTAAAATAATATCTTCCTGCTGGCCAGTTGTAAAATTACAAAAACAAACAACAACTCTAGCTTCCTGAATCAGAGATAATAAAACAGTTACTGTCCTGCTGGAAATAAACGAAACCAGCATGGACGTTGGAGCAATAGTATTCTGACTACTGTCGTTAAAACGCCGCAGGACTGCTGCATGTAATACTGCATTCAATGTAAATGTGGTTGATCTCACATACAGGACAACAAAAGATATTTGGTTACAATTTTATGTAATCCAGAATGAAATGACTACTTTCAGACCACCCAAAAAATAACTTGACAAATAGCCAGCAAAAAGATTTTGTTGTTTGCACAAAAAGTGCAAATGAAACATGCTTAAAGATTCTTTATTTTACAACTATGTGCAGGTGAATAAATAAAGACTATGAAAAATTGCCAATGCATTTTGTAATAGTTAATGAAATAATCAGGTATATATTAAACATATAAAATATAATCTCCTAATGCACCCCCTGATAAACGAAAATTGTAAACAAACTTGGAATCTTAAAACTAAGATTCCAAGACACACTTTAAATACCAGAAAGAGTACATAAAGATAATAAATAATTAAAAATAATTAATACCATTTTAAAACATACTTATCATTAGATTGAGCGGAGATTTAATTAAACACAATTTATTTTCTTTGGCTAGAATAAGAAAAAGTTTAGCTTATGGTAAGTCAGAGTTCTAGTGATTTTGTGATGAGTGCACACTTTTGATAATAGTTCATCTTTCAGGTGATTTCTCTTAATGTCACAGGCAAGGGTCAAGGCAAATTGGGAATCCGGCTATGTCACAGTTTTATGGCATGACTGAACAATAGCTTAGAGCCCAAGGCTCATCCTTATTTGAATTTGCATTGCATCCTAAGGTTTCCAATGCGAATAGCAGCATTTGTTGACATCATGAAAGCAAATTTCAAAGATATCTTAAATGTTCAAACTGCCATTAATAAGAAGTTGAACTAAGCATTTTAAAAACAGCTTCTTGCTCCTCTCCTAACAAGCAATCTTGTCTTAATCTCTAGAATAATAGCAACCACCTCCTTTCTGGATGGCTCTAGTTACCTCATTACATTTCCCACAAAAAACATTCCTTATTGACAAATTCTATACCTCAGTCAGGGCAAATATTAATTTCTCGCTCAATCTCAATCTAATTTAAGAATTCCATCCAGGGATTATTGAAACAAAAATAATAACACAATTTAACCTCCACTATGTTTTAGAATTAATTAAAAAAGTAAACAACAGGAATACACAATTACCAAGCTTGCCTGTTTTTAATCAAATTGATTAAAACAGGTGAAGAGAGTAATCTATTTTAAAATCAATTTTATAAACAAAGTAGTAAAAGTAAACTGTTTTAAAATCAATTTTATAAACCTAAAAATGATCAAAATAAATTAAGAAAAAATTTTAACATTAGATAAGATTTAACAAACCTTAAGTTTTTTTTAATTTTGGCAGTAAAATCATTGAAATGGAGATCAATCTGGTTCAATTGCCTCAATACCTGATCAAAAAAACATTATTGTAACTTACCTTTTTTGTAAATATGTTAACTCTCCCCCCTGCAAAATCCCAGCTGGACATTTGTTACATGTGTTAAGTGCAATGAATTGCTTTATTACATCTATGATAATTTTTGCTACTTACCTATCATTATTGACCCTTTGTTCAGCAGGTCTAAGACTATGGACATTATAGGACTCCTGATTTCCAGACTCGTCTTCCAGAAGAAAGGGATTCTTACCATATTTTTTATAGTAAAAGGTCCATTATATATAAGAAAAAAAATTTTGTATTGATGCCTTGTTGGATTGCTCACATGAGGTTTTCTAACAAAAATGCAATCACCAGTATCAAATTGACAAGGGTTCCAGTTTACATGCCTTATGCGCAATTCAGCCATGTGCTTTAATTTCATCCTAGCCTTTTCCCTTTTCTTTATTACTCTCTCCATTAGGATTGTCATGATTGATGGGTATTGGAGCTTTGATAAGTATAGGATATTTTTTTCTGAAATGCAGCCTAAAGGGATTAAACCCTGTGGACTCATTTAACATCAAATTAATATAATTAACAATGTTCTCAGTCTGTTTCACCCATTCTCTGTGGTTCTGGTTGACATACAACTGGAATAAACCATTAAGCTCTCTCATAACCCGCTCACAGGGGTTAGATTGAGAGTTGCATATGGATGTTAATAAATGTTTTATATCCTGTTGCTGGAGCCAACACTTCCACAGGTGAGATTTAAAGGGTGTTACATGATCAGAGAGTATACATTGAGGCTTGCTGATTCTAGGAATTTGCTGCTTTTATAATACTTTGATAGTGCTTAAAGCTTCAGCCTTTCTTAATGGATAAGCTGTCACATATTTTGAAAAGACAACATACATGACAACTAAGAACCAGATCACCAATATGCTGGTAATGGACCATAAAAGTCAATCACTAGTAACTCATTATGATTCTGAGCTAGAATGGGTTGCAAGACTCCCATAAAATTTTTATTTAAGGGTTTCATTCATGAACATGTGTGGCAACTTCTTAGAACTGACAAAATATTTGAGTACATCCTAGCCAATAAAATAATTCTTGGAGCATAAACTCAACCTTATGTGGTCCAAAATGTCCATACAGACAATGCAAATATTCAATTAAATGATTCCTAATCTTTTAGGTATGAGTGTTCTCTAGGAACCCTCTTTTACAGTAACCTTGTATTGAAGGACCCCGTCCTCAATACGATAAGCTCCTTCTTATTGTTGTAACTTGGATAGGTCCATTAGTGAAAGCTTCAGGGCTCCTTTTTGTAGGCCACCATTGGATCATAATCCAGATCACTTGTCTGTATTTCTGGTAGTTTCCATAAATACTGTTCCATCGAAACATCGATAACCGATGTAATCGCAGTGATTCTTAAGTTATCCAAGTGTAGGTGATGCTGTGAAGATCTACATGGTGCCACTTAAGACATCTGCCACAAAGTTATCTTTTCCAGGGCAATAGACCACTGTATATTGAAATTTCTGCAAGATCAAGCTCCACCAAATGAGCCAATCATTTGTCAAGTAACTATTATTCAAAAATTTCTAAACATTTATGGTCAGTAATAACAACAATGATTGAGCCCAGCAAGAATTGTTTGTACTTTCTGAAGGTGAATACAATGACCAGAGCTCCTTTTCAGTAGTCATATAAATATTTTCAGTCTCTTTTAGGGTATGGCTACAAAAATATACCTTGTGATGTTTCTGCTCATCAATTTGAAATAAGACTACTCCCAATCCATGTCGGATACTATCACTTTGAATATAAAATGTTTGGGACAAATCAGGGTAAGCCATAACTACTTGTTTCAGAAAATTCTTCTTGATGAGCAGAAACTCCTGCTTCTGTTGTGAACATCAAAACCACTTCTGGTCTTTTCTTAATAACTGGAATAAGGATGATGATTCTACAGCAAAATTTTCATAAAACCAGTGGTAAAAGTTGCAGAGACCTAAAAATGATCTCACCTGGTGTCTGTTAGCAGGTGTAGAGAAATGCTTAATTGCAGGTAATTTATCTGGATGTTGTTTGATACCATCCTTCCCAATTACAAAGCCCAAAAATGTCATTTCATCCATGGCTAAATAACTTTTGTGCAAGTTGATTGTGATATTTTTTTGACTGCATAGCTCCACATGTTCCAAGTGCTCTTTAATATTTCTGGATGAAATAACCATATCATCCATGTACATTACTATAATATTTTTAACCTTCTCTGACAATATCTGATCCAAACACCTTAACAACTTGGATCCACAGTTGATCAACTCGAACGGCATCCTTTTAATAACATACGTATACACTTTATACTGAAATCCCATATATTGGTGATCATATGGATGAAGAGGTATCTGCCAATAACTTGAAATCAAATCAAACATACTAAAGACAGTTTTCCCTTGAAATCTAGCCAGAATTTCAGTTATTGTAGAAGGAATGTCTGTTTCAGAAATAGTGATAACATTTAAATGGAGAGCATCCAAACATATTCTAGCTGCCCCATCTTTCTTCTTTACTACCACCAAAGGGTTAATATAAGATGATGCTTGTTCACCAATAACACCCCAGTTGATCATCTGTTGTATCTGACTATCCATCTTGGATTTATATTGAAATGAAATGGGGTAAGATCGACTTTGGAAATGGTTTTCTTCCTTTACTTTGATCTGACAAACATACCCTTCAATAGCCCAAGGTCTATTAGAAAACTGTATGGTACTGCATCAACACCTGTGTTAAAAGATGTTGCTCTGTTCTTTTTACTATGGACTGTTCCACATTACTCTTTACTTCAGTGGTGTCTAAAACTGACTGCATACAGTGTATTTTAAGGACTGATACATTTTAATCCCTCCAGAGGCATTATTCTTTCTCTACCCTGAAATAAGCATTGACCATAATCAAGCACCATTTATGCTGATGAAGAAAATATGTTCCCACTATGACATCTTGTATCAACCTGGGCATTATCAAAAAGACATGATCCACTTCCATGTTTCCCAGATGAAGCTGGATCCAAACCTGCTTTGTCTCTACATTTGCCTTTTTACAAATAGCCAATGTAACTTGCAGTCTCTTTAGAGGCAATGTATACAAGTGAGTTTTTTGGTTTAACTGTGAATAAAAATGACTGGAAATCAGGGACATCTGACTTCCTGAATCAATTAAAGCCTGTGCTGTGTGGGATCCAATTTTTATAGTTATGATGGGCCAAGTCTGGTTGGCTCCAATTAACATCGGTTTATCTTTATCCACCACCACATTGGATACTGTTCCCAAATCTCTGTCAAGTATGTTTTCCTTCTCTATTCTATCCCTTCTATAATCAATCTCTGTCAATAATGTTATTATTTCTTCTATACACATTTTATAATTAACCAACATTGCTTGTTGTATTGCCACTGGCATATTGCCATCAACAACTTCAGTATGACAGCTTGATTACAGAAAAACTGCATATAAGTTTCTCCATCCCCTTTGGAATATACTTGCTGCAAAACTCTTCTAATGATGCAATATTGTTTCTCTTCACTCCAAAAAGTGTGCATGATGGCATGTCAATACTGCCCAAATGTCACTGGCTTTACACTTAAAGTATACCCCGAACCTATGGCCACCCCTTTTAAATGATTACAAGCCACTGCAATCTTTTCTTGTTCATTCCATTCGTGAAACTGAAACACTTGTTGAAGGCTTTCAAAATGGACAGCTGTACTTTCCCAAATATCTGCCAAGAAAACTTTTATCTGGCTCAGTCTTGTACCATTTATGTTTACTTTGCCTATTTTCAACTTCCTTATAAATTTGCCCTCCCATCTCGGCACTCCTTAACAGCTCATTTATTTATATATATTTTTTATTTTATTGTCAATCTTAGAAAACAATGCCTCTTACCATTTACTTAACACTAAGTTTGCCAATCAATCTAAAAGAAAAATGCTCTTTAACTATTTATTTGTAACAAGAAAGAGACTTCCCAATATTTATTTTGCTATTTTAAAATAAAAATTTAGCTATAAAAGCAAACACTGTTTACTGTTTATTAATTATTTCATATGAAAAGATGAACAAACTATTTTTATATTTTTTTAATTAATCTAAAAATGAATAAGATGCTGTTTTTTATTTATTAATTATTTGTCATATGAAAAAGACAAACTATATATATTTAACTCTTCCAAAAAAATTAACTCCGACAAACTTTTTACAAAATATGCTATTTATTGTTTCCAAATTATTTCATACAAAAAAACGAACCCCATTCTACCAAACTTGCTCCAACAATACATGCCATAACTAACACAAATTGATTCTCACCTATTATATCTTGTCTCTTACACTTGAAATCTTTCTCAAACATCTGAACAAAATCTCACAATGGCTTGAAAACTCGAAGCCCCACGTTGGGCGCCAAAAATATAATATATATGTAACAGGAGAAAGTTTTAAGATTCACATATACTGATCACTGGAGTGACACTAGTCCAATAATTGGAACTAGACATTTGTATTAAAAGTGGACAGGATATGTGAATCTGAATGCTCCAAACTAAACTCAGGGAGGAACAATATTTCTTAAACATTTATTAGACAGTTGAGAATTAAAAGCACTAAGACAAATGTCAGCCAAATAAATTTAAACAATATATTAATTTTATTAAAGTTGGACAATAGAATAAAGACATCTAGTCATGAATACAAAAGTGGCTTATATTAACATACGCAAATTTACCAGAGAGTGCACAAGAGTACGACAAACATTAATGCATTAAACATTTTGGCAGCAAAATTCTTTCATCTAAAATATAAGAAATGGTTAGGATAATATCTTCCTGCTGGCCAGTTGTAAAATTACAGAAACCAACAACTCTAGCTTCCTGAATCAGAGATAATAAAACAGTTAGTGTCCCACTGGAAATCAACTAAACCAGTGTGGACATTCGAGCAGTAGTATTCTGACTACTGTCATTAAAATGCCACAGGACTTCTGCACATAAAACTACTTTCAAAGCAAATATGGTTGATCTCACATACAGGACAGCAAAAAGATATTTGATTATGATCTTATGTAATCCAGAAAGAAATGACTACATTCAGACCACCCAAAGAATTAATTGACAAATAGCCAGCAAAAGATTTTGTTGTTTGCACAAAAAGTGCAAAACCAAACATGCTTAAAGATTCTTTATTTTACAACTAAGGGCAGGTGAATAAATAAGACTATGAAAACTGCCAATGCATTTTGTAATAGTTAACGAAATAATCAGGTATATATTAAACATATAAAATATAATCTCCTAATGCACCTCATGATAAATGAAAATTGCAAACAAACTTGGAATTTTAAAAATAAGATTCCAAGACACACTTTAAATACCAGAAAAAGTACATACACATAATAAATAATTAAAAATAATTAATACCAATTTAAAACATTCTTATCATTAGATTGAGTGGAGATTTAATTAAACACAATTTATTTACTCTGGCTAGAATAAGAAAAAGTTTAGCTTATGGTAAGGCAAAGTTCTAGTGATTTCGTGACGAGTGCACACTTTTGATAATAGTTCATTTTTCATGTGATTTCCCTTATTGTCAAAGGCAAGTGTCGATGCAAATTGGGAATCTGGTTATGTAAGAGGTTTATGGCATGACTGAAGTACAGCTTGGAGCCTGAAGCTCATCCTTAATTGAATTAGGACTGCATCTTAAAGGTTCCAATGTGAATTGCAGCATTTGTTGACATCATGAAAGTAAATTCAAAGATCTTTTAAATGTTCAAACTGTGATTAATAAGAAGTTGAACTAAGCATTTTAAAAACAGCTTCTTGCTCCTCTCCTAACAAGTAACCTTGTTTTAATCTGTAGAATAATAGCAACCACTTCCTTTATGGTGGGCTCTAGTTACCCAGCTACATTTCCTGTGAAAAACTTTCCTTATTGACAAATTCTATACCTCAGTCAGGGCAAATATTAGTATCCCACTCAATCTAATTTAAAAATTCCATCCAGGGATTATTGAAACAAAAACAACAACACAATTAAACCTCTACTTTTTTTAGAATTAACTTTAAAAATAATTAAAATAAAAACAACAGGAATACATAATTAGCAAACTTGCCTGCTTTTAATCAATTTGATTAAAAGAGGTGGAGAAAGTAAAATATTTTAATATCAATTTTATAAACAAAGTAGTGAAAGTAAACTGTTGTAAAATCAATTTTATAAACATGAAAATTATCAAAATAAATATAAATGCATATGTGTTTTAAATAATAATAAAAAATGTAAACATTAGATAAGATTTAACAAACCTTAAGTTTTTATTTTGGCAGTAAAATCCTTGAAACAGAGATCAATCCGGTTCAATATATATATATATATATATATATATATATATATATATATATATATATACCGGATATATATATATATATATATATATATATATATATATATATATAAATCTCAAACTCTTTTAATAAACTGAAGTAAATACCAAATATTAAACTACCCCACATAGTTAAGAAATCCAGTATCACACATTTGTAAAATACATATATTAGAGTTGCTATTTTGTAATATGAACTGTAATATATTTATTTCACAAGAAAGTGGAGTTGGGTTTTTTAGTGATGTGGGGTGATTTAATATTTGATATATTGTGCCCTTATACTTGGTGTAGACAGTTCAGAGAAAGTTGGAATTATAGCAATTTCAAAAAAAATATGTTGTTTTCCAATGTGTAATTATGATTTTATAACAAGTATGAGTTCAAACTCAGTAAATAGATGTCTATAAAGATGCAAGAAAAAGTTTAAAGTTAGTTTAATATGAGTTAAGTAATAAAATAATATATGTTTAAAAGATTAGATTAATTTATTTTTACTGTATTCAATAGATAATATAATAAGTATTATGTTTAATTTTAGTAATAAATATTTTATATGATGTGTTTAAAATACTTCTTTTGTTTTAAATATTATTTAAATCATATATAATTTAATATTAGTCAGAAGTGTTGTGAAAATATCACATTATTAAAGGTGGTATGATGGTATGTGAGTTTTCAAGGTTGAGGAAAAGAAAACTTTGATTTCTAGCTTGATAATAAAATTAGATACATTATAAAAGTTGAAAAATTAAGTCTAAAGATAACATTTTTTTTTTTTAAAAAGTAAAAGTTAATGTAATTATTGGTGTTTAAATATATTTTGTTTCAAAATTAATATTTTAGGGTTATTAAAATGTTTAAATTGTTTTAATAAAAATATTTGAGATTTTAATTAAAGTATTTATTATTTATAAGTGCTAAATAATTTAATGTAATATTTTTACAGATGATGACTCAAAGTTCTAAAATATATTTTAAAGATGAAATTAATTTAGTTTATGTGAATGATAAAGTGTTTTAAAAGCAGAGTTAACCAACAAACTTAGATTAAATCAGTATAAAAAGAGAGGTTTGATCCAGTCTAGACAGTGCTGTGTGAGAAAAAGTGTAGTAAAAATTAGTGTGAAATGTATAATGAATGTTTTTATCTAATTATAACAGTAGTATTTTTATAAATATTATTTTCTCTTAAAAGTTTTAAAAGGATTCTTGAAATTCAAAATTAATAATTATTTTAAAATAATGCTAGAATAAACACCAGTAATTCCCTATCAAAGAAAATTACTTGAAGTTTAATTTAATACTACAATGATTTTACGGAAGACAATAATAGTTATTTAAGGGTTGGGACAATGTGCATCAAATGCTGAAGAGAATTTAACCATAAGACTAGAGAAAACTTCGTGTTACATATGGCTTTAAATTTTATATAATTAATATACTTAGAATGAATGACCTTTTATTTTTAACAATTTGATCTTGTTACAATAAATCTAATTTTTCAATGAAATTTAAGTTAACTAATAAGAAAAAATGAAAAATCATGCTCATAATATTAATAAGATCAAGAAAAGGAAAATAAATATTTTGCATTTAAGTTTAAAGCTAAATTAGAGATATTTTTATGATGGGAAAAAATAACTGTTTTGTTACATGAATGCAAATGGGATATCATATTTAATTCATTTTCACAACTTAATTTAAATAAAGTTTATGTCTGAGAATGATGTTTTTGAAAGAAAAAAATTAAAGAAATATCTGTTATATGCTTTTGAAAAAACATTTATTTATGATAAAAATCATAACCAAACTATGTGTTTTGAAATATTTTTTTATTTTAAATGTCTCATCATTTTCAATGCTTGGATATTACCTAAAAACAACTAAATGATATATATGCATTTTTAAGAATATAAGTCTTGAATATTTTTAAAGATATCTACTTTTGTGAATATAAAATATGGAGATCTGCTGAATGTATGTAATAAAAGGATAAATATTATATTCTATAAATTTCCCACCAATGTTTTTCTGATGGAAATATAAATATTATATGTGAGCTATAATTATTATGATATATATATATATATATATATATATATATATATATATATATATATATATATATATATATATATATATATATATATATATATATATATATATATATATATATATTATATTTTGTAATATTAGAGTATGAGCACAGACTTTCACACGACCCACCACTCTCCACTCCATCTAATAACACTGATACACTTAAACATACATATGTTGAAAAGATAAATAATCACCAATATACGTATTCCATGCTAAACCAGCAATCATCAGTTGGTCCAGATTATCATCTCTACACATATATACTATAAGTGCTCAGATATATATTAAGATAGACAATCCTCATATATATATATATATATATATATATATATATATATATATATATATTAAGATAAACAATCCTCATATATATATAACCAATGCCATTAATATAAAACGTATGTAAAACGATATTTTATTTTCCATAAATTAGATTCTTATTTATTACTTTATTGAAATAATGTGTGCATAGATGGATATTTAGAAAAAGGACTGAAATAAATATTTATCTTTCCAGGATGACCAATATATTTCTGGATTCTGTAGGATTTAAATTTCATTAAAAGAATATTATTTGTTCAGAACTGTATACCTATAAGAAGATAATGGGAGGAGAATTTTGAAAAGCATTGAACTTGTTAGAAGAAAGAAAGTTTTTTTCATATTTTTAATTTTTTTTAATTATTTTACTTCAATGCAAATATTGTAAAATAGTGTTTTAACTATCCTGTTTATTGTAATGTATTTTTTTTAATTTAATCTTAAGATAGATTAATTTTTTACATTAAATAAAGAAAAATGGGTTTTTCAGAAATTAATTTTCTGACAGCTAATTAATAATTATTATTTGTTTGAATGGATAGACAAGAAGTAGTTAGATCACCGTTCATGTTTCCAATAATTGTTGGAATTATGGGTAATCTTATTTATTATTTAAATAATAAGTGAAATAATGCCTAAAGCTATTTCTATTAAAATTTGAGAAGGTTGCCTTGACAGCAGTAAAATATATTGATTACTATCATTATTATGAATGTTTATTTGGTTACTGGTGGTTTTTAATGGTTATTTATTATTTATATTGCATTGTTTAATAATATTTTTTAATGTTATATTTGAAAATTAGTACTTTATTATTATTATTATTATTATTATTATTATTATTATTATTATTATTATTATTATTATTATTATTATTATTATTATTATTATTATTATTATTATTATTATTATTATTATTATTATTATTATTATTATTATTATTATTATTATTATTATTATTATTATTGTTGTTGTTGTTGTTGTTGTTGTTGTTGTTATTATTATTATTATTTTTGTTATTATTATTATTATTATTATTATTATTATTAGTGTGTCATATTGCTTCAATATTTAAAGGCTGAATGAACCATTTTTATAATTATTATTGGATGTATTATAAAAACTAACAAATGCAAGTGAATGCCTTGAAATATCTAAGGGTATTTTAAATACTTGTTTATCATAAATGCTTGAATACACCTACATTTTATAATGTAGTTCAGTTATTATTGTGTTATTATTATGAATGCTATATGTTGAGATATAGATAAATATAGATGTATTTTTATTTTTTAGTGTCATAGCATCGTCCGGGACGCAAACCCACAACCAGGGAAACTGCCTGCAAGTGCAAGGCAGTCACGCTGACCTCTCGACCACCAATGCAAGACAAATATAGATGCATTGATCACCAAATTATATAAAGTAACAATAATTTGTGCTAGTAAATATATTTAAAACTATCTTGAAATGAATATTATATCTTTGTTGTTTATTTTAGAAAAGTGGTATGGAAATTATTTAGGTAATGTGGCTTGTCTTCTTTATCATGTTAATAGAGTAATATAGTTATTCAGTATGTGGAAGATATAGGATGGTGTAAGGAAGGAAAATTGTTTTATGAAATTCTAGGTATTTAGGGATATGTTTGAAAGGATGTTATGAGTGAGCTATATTGTCACTGTTTGAATTTATTAAATGTACAGGTAACAAAGGGCTGTATATCATTTCTCCATGGACAGTTCCATTCCTTTGCAGTCAATAAGGGTTGAAATAAAGCCATGACATCAATTTTAGATGCCTGTTAAATACAGACCTTTCTTTTAGCACTGTATCCATGATGATGTTTACTTACTTGTTGGAGTTATTATTATTATTATTATTATTATTATTCCATATCCTACAGTATAATCACTGTCAATCACTACTGGATTCACATCATTGATGATAGTTTGTAAAAGATGGTAAGGTAATAGCTAAACTGTTAGAAGCTGTTAGTTTATGTGAAAGTAAGATGAGATAAGTTTTTATCAAAAATTATGGTATTTGAGTATTAACCAAGCTATGATGTACTACACAATTCGTCATAGATATCATTGTCAAAGAACCAAAACAATGTCATGGCAACTGAAACATTGGCATGACTAATCGATAGAAGTGGTCAAGGTGTTTTCATGGTCACCTTCAAGATTTTAAAATACTTGGGTGAATTCTGGGTAAATATCTGTCTTTTACCTGCTTGCGTTGACAAAGTGAGACACGTTTTTTTTTACAGTGTCTTTTCCGCCATTGTAAGAATTGAATATTTTTTATTGCTTATTTTATATTTTGATTGTTGAACTACTGCTGATTTTATTTACTAATTTTATCTAATTTTATTACTAATTTATCAAATTGTATTCTTAATTTATCAAATTTTATTATTACTTTATCTAATTGTATTACTAATGACCATTTATGACTAATTAACCAAAATGTCTGTGTAAAAACCAAGAAAAGGGACTTATGTTTAGAAGAAGTGATTGAATTTCAGTATCGCACTATCTCATAAAGCCAGTTATTTGTAGTTCATAATTGAGAACAATTTGTTGTTTTTTTTTTTTTAAAAAAATGTAAATAATTACTTAAATACCATTAAAATTATAAAGATTATTTATAATACTTATTTTTGATAATATTTTATTATAATAAAATATTACTTATTAGTCCATTTATTATCGGAGTAAATTCTTACTGCTGTTCTGAAAATAAATGTGTCTCATTTTTGGACTAAAAATCCTTTAGTGTGGGGGAAAAAAAGTTATAATGATTAGTTCATTTCTTTGTTTCAGGGTGAAATGATTAGTTAAATATCATTCTAAAAATTTTAATGATTATTTATAATATTCATTTTTGCTAAACTCTTTATAATAATAGTTATTATTTTGCAATGGCCAACATGGCGACATTCTTCTTTGGTATTAACTAATATTGTGATTATAATATTTATTTTTGATAATATGTTACTGTAATAAAATTATTATTACTTATTATTGCATTTATTATACAAGTAAATTATTACTGCTGTTCTTGAACAATAAATGTGTCTCATTTTTGGACTGAAAATTAGAAAAAGATCTTTTTTTTTCAGGGTCGAACGACTAGTTAAATATTCCATAAAAAAAAATTTAATGATTATTTGTAATATATTCAGTTTTGATAATTTTCTATCATTTTCAGGGTCAAATGATTAGTTTCTAAATAGCATTAAAAATTGTTAATGATTATTTATAATATTTATTTTTGATAATTTCACAATGGCTTCTAGTCTGAAAATATATATATATATGATTAGTTCATTTTTTGTCTCGGGGGAGGGGGTAAATTATTAGTTTATTATTTCGCAAAGACCAACATGGTGATGTTGGATGCCTTTTTCCCTATTAACTAAGCTATGACATATTACCCTGAAGGCATACTACTTTAATCTTGCAATCTTCAAGGTGACTTCTCCACATGATCTGTGGGCAAACTTTATCGATTAAGTTTGTTTGAAAATCACTAGGTGAGGTTATCTTAAAGATCGTAAGATTAAAATAGTATGCTTTCGGTGTAATACATCATAGCTTAGTTAATACTCAAGTACCAAAATTAAATTTAAATATTTAATGCCTGTCATAATATAAGAGTAGGAGAAGAATGATTAATATTTCCACAAATTTTATAAATTTTAGAAATGATTAGACTCAAATAAATGCACATTTGAGTTAGAATGAAAGAGAGAGTAATGAAAGAAGGATTTGAATGTTATGATCATTCTAAAATAAAAAATATTAATGAAAAATAAAATATCAAGCAATATAATTTATTAATGGATATTTTTTTAAATTTTCAAATAGAGAAAAGTCATGACATTATATTTTATGTATTTTTTCATAAGTAGGTGATTTTCAAAGAGAGATATTAATATTATTCTTTATTTAAATTATTTGGGATAGAGTACTTGAATATGGTAAAATATTGGGGTCATGCTTTACTAAACTCCAATGGAAGTAAATTTTTAATTTTAATTTTTTTTACCTCATTTTTTTTAATTTTTTCAACATAAAGTCAAAAAATCACTCTGTATTAAAAAACACTTTTTACCCGTCCGTGTTTTTTTCCCCCCTTCCCAAGGTTTACAGCCTTGTTAAAACTATTAATAATTTTAATATATTTTATTTTGTGTTGTGTTTAGATAGATATATTTTAAACCTAAACTTATACTTAAGAATTTCATAATAGTAAATGTATAATTTTAAATGTAGCATTATGTTTATAAATTTGCATATTTATTATTATTATTTTCCCACCATATTATCGTTATTGATAATATGCTGATGTGTTGCAGTGAAACTTTATTTGTAATAATTTGTAAGCTTATATATATATATATATATATATAAGCTTACAAATTATATATGTATATATATATATATATATGTTTATATATATATATATATATAAACATTACAAGCATAAAGTTAAACTAGTCAATATAAAATCAAAACTACCCCAAATCCAAATTTAAACCAGACCAGCATCAAAATAATATTTAAACACAACCTAAGGTTTCACTGCTACAAGCAGACTTCTCAAGTGTAAAGAACTACAAAAACTACACTATATATATATATATATATATATTTTTTTTTTATATATATATATATATATTTTTTTATATTATATTAAAAACTACCCACAAATCCATTCACTTCCCAGCCACTCTTAATATTAAAAGAACTCTTAAATAAGTTAATTGCTTCAGAATAATAAATTTTCAATAATAAAGACTCTTTAATTCTTCTTTTGATTTCATTTCTTTCAAAGAAGACAACCTTAGCTTCATCAAAATCAATAGTATGGCCTGTATCTTTTTCATGAGCATACAAAGCAGAACTAAAATATCTATTTTTAACTCTACTTTTATGAACCTTTATTCTTTCATTTAAACTCAAACTACTCTGACCTATGTAAACCTTCTTACAATAAACAAGGAATAAAATATACTACACCAGGAATAGTCTTTCTATCAAAAACTTCTTTTGTATTATTTAATAAATTATTCAATGTAACACCCCTTGTCCAAGCAAATAAGAAGGTTTACATAGGTCAGAGTAGTTTGAGTTTAAATGAAATAATAAAGGTTTATAAAAGTATAGTTAAAAATAGATATCTTAGTTCTGTTTTGTATGTCCATGAAAAAGATACAGGCCACACTATTGATTTTGATGAAGCTAAGGTTGTCTTCTTTGAGAGAAATGAAATCAAAAGAAGAATTAAAGAGTCTTTATTATTGAAAATTTATTATTCTGAAGCAATTTACTTATTTAAGAGTTCTTTTAATATTAAGGGTGGATGGGAAGTGAATGGATTTGTGGGTAGTTTTTAATATTATATATATTGTGTAGTTTTTGTAGTTCTTTACACTTGAGAAGTCTGCTTGTAGCAGTGAAACCTAAGGTTGTGTTTTAATATTATTTTGATGTTGGTCTGGTTTAATTTTGGATTTGGGGTAGTTTTGATTATATATATATATATATATATATATATATATATATATATATATATATATATATATATATATATATATATATATATATATATATATATATATATATATATATATATATATTCTGCTTTACAGACTTAGTGCTTTCAGAGCCCTTGTAGCTCCATATTCCTAGTTTTTTCAGATTATTAGTTATATGCAAATGTATGCAAATTACCTCCTATATCACTGTAAGATTTTATTTTTAGGTAGTGAGAATGAAGGTTATCTATTTGTTGTATAAATATTTTAATTTTAAATAATGTTAATTTTTATATTACAGTATATAAATATTTTTTAATTTTTATAATCTTATTGTATAGTAGCTATAATGTTGGTGAATTATAATAAAATCGTTTATATTTTTTACAATCACTTTATTGTTGAGATTTTAATTTGCCCAAGTGTTTTTCATTAAGTCTTCATTTCACATGCATGATTGATGAAAATTAATGGTATAATACATTATTTGTTTCCATATGATTTATAAAAATTACTTATAATATTATTATTACTATTACATGATTGAGTAATAAAGTATGTCATTATTATTATTGTAGAAGATATAATCTTTGGTAGTTATTTTAAAATGACCCAACACCAATTTGTGATAGTAATATAGCAATTATATTTATATTTTATGAATACCACATGAATAAATAAAGATTATACAATGTGTTTTTTTTTTTCGAATCTTATTACTTTAATTATGTTTTATTGCTAAACATTATTTTTTTTTAAAAAATACATTTAATGTCATTAAGGTGTCATATTTAACTACAGGGTCTTAATTATTATTATTATTATTATTATTATTATTATTATTATTATTATTATTATTATTATTATTATTATTATTATTATTATTATTATTATTATTATTATTATTATTATTATTATTATTATTATTATTATTATTATTATTATTATTATTATTATTATTATTATTATTATTATTATTATTATTATTATTATTATTATTATTATTATTATTATTATTATTATTATTATTATTATTATTATTTTATTACTACTACTATTACTATTACTATTATTATTACTATTATTATTATTATTATTATTATTATTATTATATTATTATTATTATTATTATTACTATTATTATTACTACTACTACTACTACTCTTAGAAATGATCCTGAGATTATTTTCTTATAGAATTAATATAAAATGATAATGAGTAAGAATTATTAGTAATATCAATGTTTTTAAGTATTATTTTGTAAAGGAATAGTAATTATTTTATTGTTTTCCATAATAAATTTGGTAATGTGTTAATTGGATTATTATATGTGTGTTTAAAGACATGAAAATATTATATGGTTGTTTTATTATATTAATTTAGTTGGGGGTAATATGCATTACACAATTTGGAATATATTTTTTAGGCATGTATCCTCAATGTTTAAGCCATATTCTCTTGCTGAATGTCTCATGTGAAGAGTTTTATAATCATATTTGTTATTTTAATCTAATCATATTTTATTTACAATAATGAGCTAGTTATAAATTAAATTTATTATCAAAATGAATAAGTTGAGTATTCTAGATGGAACTCTATTTATTTATTGTGAACATAAGTTTTATCATATTTTAATTTGTTAAGTTTCTTATACTTAATTATTATAAAATGTTGATTGTTTTAGATACTGTATGTTAGTAGTGTATATTGAGTTAGTCCTAATATTAATTATCTTTAATAGTTATTGCCTATCTAGTATAGTATAGTTATATCAAAGTTAGCTGGAAAGTCAACCTTAGTTTCTCTTTCATAGAAGACTACAATATATATGGAATAGAAATAATTGTGTGGTCAAAAAAGATGGTCATACCTGGTGTGATGGAAAATCAACATCAACCCCAGTTCAATTACAAATAATTTACATTTATCAAATAAATGTTAATAATGCAATGTATTTATTATTAAAGTAATATAATGATATTAAGTAAATGTTAATATCACAAAATATATAAACAATTTTATATATTCAAAAAATGTTATATATTCATGAGAACATGCCATTAAAAGATTTCTGAGTGATCATCCAGCTGTCAGTTAATTTTTTAGAGCAACTATAATAACTATAAATCCAACAGTATTATCAAAGTTGAAAGTAATATAAAAAAGAAACCATTCATTATCAGGAAAAATATAATCAGTATAAATCAACAGTCCAAATTGTGGGTAAATTTGAACAACAAAAATATAAGTCAATGGTCAATCTGCTGACTGGATTGAAATAAGGATCTTTTATAGACAAGACTAACTATAGATTCTTTGCCTGATTGAGGTAATTATTTAAACATAATTAGGATCCACCAAATTAGTGCTAATCCAGCAGAATATATATTCATAAAAACAATAATTATGGGATATTAGGACATTCTGATCTTCATCAATGCTCTGGCCACTTGCTACCATTAATGTACTGCTCAGACTGTAAAATTAATTTCTCATAAGATTAAACTAAAATAAAATGAAGTGCAGGGACTTTTAACTTCTGTCTAGCCTAAACTGGAAGTGCTGAAGAATAAAAATGGCAACTATGAAATACCATGTGAATGTGGAAGATAGTATAATGGTGAGACATGTTGCCCTGTTGAACAGCGATTGAAATAACACTGACTAAGGGTCAAAAGATAAAAGTAGATGTATCTACAGCAGCAGACCATGTATTCTCTAATGACCATATGTTCAATTGTGAAAATACAAACATATTGAATAGAGGGGGAAAGGGTGCAAAAAATCTTTAAGAAAGCTGCTCATATGACAATGGCAAATAATCATATAAGTCAATAATAGGTAGTAATACACAGTGTATAGAAGCATCAATTTAATCTTGATTTTAGAAAAAAATATTTAAAATTTTTTGAAGAACTCAAATGCATTAGAGCTAATCCTCATATAAATATATGAAATTTCTACTATCAGTTGCCTTTGACAGAATAGATTGGATAGTTAAAGAGTTTCCTTAAAATTCAATATTCAAGAATCTAAAGATTTAAGTTAACTCCTATGCTAATATTATCTCTTGTCAGGCCAGCATCATCTGAAGAATGGTGAAGAATAATACTACTTAAAATATTGTGTAATTACTAACCAGTGTTGTCTATTTATGTGTTATTATTAACATTTTTATTTGAAAAGATTAAATAAAGTTTAAAATGTTCTATACATTCACCATTTACTGATAGATAATAAACATAGTACAACATATTATCATCTCTAATACACTACCATCACAAACCTTCAGGCAGAGATTATTCCTAAATCTCTTCAGTGGTCATTTATTATCTTTTTATAATGACAGATTTAGTGATAAATTATCAAAATTTCAAATTTTCTATAATAAAAAAAAAAAAAACACATCTATTTATATTTAAATTCATTTGATAATTTTCACACCATTTTAGGAAATATTCTATATCACTTTAAAGTAAAACACAGGCTTCCCACAAATATGCTTCAACATTTTGGAATCAAAATTATCTCTATAATAATAAAAATGTTAAAATGATCCATTGTTGAGGAGTTTACAAGAAGGTTAAGCAACAGAAGTAATAGAAATTGACTGTGACTTATTGACATTGGGCTCCACCCTCTGTCACACTTCACTGCAGTAAGCTATTCAGGATCAATCATAATAATATGGTGTATTGCTTATAAATGCATGGACTGTTCAAGCAATAAATTTCAGAATCCTGCCACTCTATGAATGTGACAAAGAGTAGCCCATAATAATAACATGATGCTAATAACATTATAATTTACTAATCATCTTAAAATTATTTAATCAAAAAACAATAATATGTTCACAAAGAATATCATATGATGTTAATATATATATATGAGAAAATCAAAAATTTTATATTATAGAGAAATGTCACTTGAAACATATATATTGGACTATTTTCATTATCTAATATAATATACTAAATAATATTTGAAAAAAATTAACTTCATTTAAATATTTCAATTACATTCAACTGTTAGTAATAGGACATAGGATATTATATGCACAATATTTTGAGTGTTATTATTCTCCTCTTCTCTTCACATGTTGCTGGCCTGACAAGTGACAGTACTAGAATGGGAATTAAACTTTGACACTTTGATTATTTAATACTAAATTTTAAAGTAACACTAATCAGCCTTTTGCAGGATGCTTCAGTTGGTTAGATTATTACCTACAAATTCAAATTAAGAATCTAAGCATCCAGATTAATTGTCTTGCTAGTATTTTCACTAGTCAGGCTAGCACCACCTGAAGAAGAGAGAAAAATATCACTCAATATATTGTGTATGTTGTAATCCATGTGCTATTATTAACAATTAAATGTAATAGGAAAATTGAAATAAAGTTGTTTTTTAAGACAGTTAATACATAATATTATATGATGGCAATAGTCCAATATATAAATACACTAAAATACCCTTAACTCAAACCCTCAGAAAATGTAACTTGGATTTACATTTGACAAGTTCATTTTCTAAAACTGAAATGGTTTTAACTGGCTTAGATAGAACCAAATTCTCCATTATTCATCTATTGAGAACAGCAATTAAAAAATATTACAGGACACCAAAGAAATGAAGTAATGAAACAAAATTGGTAGATTATTTGTTTTACTTATAGATTCAGAGATATTCAGATTCATAATCACAACTATAAAAACAAAACTTCTAGATGTTGTATTGACTATCGCCTTTTTCAGGCTGTTTCAAGAAATGTTAATTATTTTATTCACATAATCTTTCCAGGCGGACAATCCATTTTTATTTACATTATTAACAATTCCAAATACTGAATTGATTATCTATAATTCATGGCCAAACAAAAACTATTTTAATCTGGCAAGGAAAATTCATATGTTATCTGATTAAATATTTTATTAAGTTGTTACTATTCACTTTATTCTCAAAAGCTTTGTAGGGACAGTATATTATTGCATTTGTACTCCTTTTGTGTAATATACAGTTTATATAGATATATGTGCATGTCTGTGCGCGTTAATGTATAACAATATTTTTTAATACTTGTGAAAATGTAATGAAATAAATAAAATGGTTAATATTTATGATAAAATTAATTTGAAAAGGATTTGAACTCTGATTTTCAAGCTCCCTTCCATCAGTCACTCCATTTTATATAACCTACAAGCATGACCACTTACATATGATATAATTATTAGGACCAACTGATGAGTGCTGGTTTATCATGAAATACATATCTAAGAGATCGTTTATCTTTATCACATGTATGTGAAGATGTTTGTGGGTTGTATAAAATGGAGTGGATGCTGGAAGGGAGTTTGATAGTGTGAATTTAAAATCACCTTTAATTACATATATCTTAACTATGTATACTCTACTTGTCTTTAGATAAATTAATTCATACATAGCACTAAAAATTGATAAGGAAAATATTGATTCTTTTTCTGTAGATAATATATAAAATTCAAAGCTAGCGAACATTAAATCCTTATAATAATTGATATTTTATTCTTGCTGTTTGGAAACCATGGTAACAATAATTCCCAGTAGCAAATTTTATATAAGCCATTCAGTAATATTTCCTTAGAGTAAACATTTCTTTAAAAACTAACATAAATTAAGACATTAAAGTTAAACCTTTATCAAGTTTTATTTTTTGTTTAAAAAACAAAACAAAAAATAAAAGTAGTTTCTTAAGTAAATTGATAAGTAAAATGGAATTTTAACCTTAAGCTAAATAAAGACGCTGATGGAAAAATTATAATGTAAATACAGATAAAAAGTAATAATTATATAAAAAGACGTGATGTCATGAATATGCTTGTCATACCTACGTCAGCAGGTTCAAATCGAGATTAAGTTTTTAGGTTCATATACATTTCTATCAATGTGATATCAATTGTTTCTAAATATTCTCTTTTGCAAGATTAATAATAATTTAGCAAATAATTTGTCTATTTTAAAATTATACAATATGAATCTGAATGCAATCAATTCCTTATATGTTTAGCACATTGATAAAATATTAGATAGTTACCTGGATTACATTTAAACCAGCTACCTGAAACAATGTTTCTAAACTAAACACCCAAATTATTTAGGGACATACTTATGAAAAATTAATACACAGATTCAACACTTTATCCAAGTAGATTTTTAACTTGATGAGTCAGTCTTCAAACACATTTAAGAATTGCTGGCAGATCATTGCTTTGAAATGGTATATTCAAGACTGTTTTATTTTATTTTTTTGGATTATTATATGTGTTTTCAATTAACAGTTACATTATTGCATCTCCAAATCATTGTGTAAACATGAGAAATCAATATAAATTAGATAATAGTGGTAAACAGATGATTACTTCCTAACTATGTGGGTGTAGCATTACGTCAGTGACTTATCAATTTAGTGAATACAAGTTTGAACTGATATAGGCATTTTAGATTCTTTTGCAAAAAACTTTGATTTATTATAAAAGATATTAAAGATTAGAAGAAATAATATTTTTAAATTTATTTACAAAATTACTAATTCTAATGCAGTATGTAATCTTCATATACTGAATGTTTCTTACATATGTAATTAGACGGATTTGAACTCAGAATTTTTCAGTCATCATCCACTCCATGTCATTGATACACATTGCCACACACATGTGAAAAATATAGATGCATGAAATTCATATATTGGGAATCATGTATCTTATCTACATGTGCGTGGTCATTTTGATTGCTTGAGATGGAGTAGAGAATGAATATATTAAAGAATACTAAGTTCAAATGTCTCTAATTACAATTACTAATTGTTATTTTTATTTTCAATTATTTCCTGTATTTTTGTAGGTAATTCTGATGATAATTGATGAGGTTATAATGAAATATCAATTATAATCATAATAGTTCCCCTTACCTGAAGTATAAAGGAGGGGGAGGTTGGTTTGTAGTCTTTATAATTTTTAATTATTTATAAATGGATATCTATAATTAAATGGTATGAAACTATTTAGCAGGTGAATGTACATTTACAATTTATATATTTACATTTCAATACAAAGATGTACAACACCTTATAATAAGGTCATATTTTATTATCATGATTCAAAGTTTGTTTATTCATATGTCCAACAAAAATTATGATTGTGTACTAAAGATAGTATGTAAACAGTGATATATAGCAATAATATATGTAGATTTCTAAAGTACATATTTTTTTGTAAAATATTTTATTGTAGGTATTATGTAATATAATAAAATATCAGAAGATTTTCAATAATATGAATGGATGAAAAGTTGGAGGATGGAAAATTTCGAAGCCTGATCATGAAAGATAACATTCTGAGCCAACAGATGAGTGCTGGTTCAGCACAAAATAAATTGAAGATCATATATATTTTACATTTATGTGATCATGTGTATATATTGTAATAGTTGAAGATGAAGACTGAGAGGAATTGAAAGTCTGGGTTCAAATTCCTTCAAATTGACTTTAGTTTACATATGAAATATTACAGGTTCAGGCTGTATTATATTCATTTTTATTTGCATATTTAAATAATCTTAAGGTCTTATATATGAGGGTCAGAACATTGGTAAGACAATAAAATTGGAAAATAAGGGCTATGATATCATTATCAGATTTTCAATGATATCACTGGCTGAAGAGTTGGAGAGTAGAAAAGATTGAAGTCCATTTATTAAAGTTTGAAGATTTTCTATTTTAATATAAACCCTGCACTGATTTTATATGTATGTGGGAGATAATTATCTATATAAACTGATGTGCACTGGTTCAGCATGAAATACATATGTTAGAGATCATATCTTTTTTACATGTATGTGAAATGTTGTACAAGAAGGAATGGATGACTGAGGAAAGCTTGAAAATCTGTTACATCTAACTTAGGTATGATAACTATATTTTTATTTTAAATCTTAAAATATAACATTGTATACTTTTTTCTGTAAAATATATCACTGCCTACACTAATATATAGCTGTGATTGTTTTGTCTTTGAGATAAAATCAATAAGCAGTAATAAATGGCAATAATAAGTACATAAACTTTAAAACACAATTTATAATACAGCTTTTTAATGTAAACTATAATGTAGTGTGATGTAAATAAAGGCAACTATTTTTTCACTCTCTTAGTTTAGTATCATCTACTGTATGTTTGAATAATCATATGTTACTACATAGTAATGCAATTTAATACACATCCTCATGTATGTTTCTGGTTTTGTTTATTTGAGAAAGACTTAGTATTCAAAACTGTGATACTCATCCTCATGTAAGTTTCTTTAATCAAAGAGGACTTAGTATTCAAAACTGTGATAATGCAGTGGATAAATAGAAGGCTCTAATTATGATAATAAAAAGAGTTAAAGGTGACCCTCAGAAATATAGTGAATTAATCCTAGATTTGAATCTTAAATTTTCACTCATTAATAAAAAACACATCAGGAATTGAATGGACATAAAATGCTACTACCATTACATAATCTTTAATTATTTTACAATTATAATATGTGGTGCTAGAAAACAGGGAAATATCAACACTAATTTATAATACTAAAGCAAATTAAATAAGCAAAATGATTTTATTTTGGTATTATAGTGCAGTTTACAAAAATACAAAGAAAAGAGAGGAAAGTTTATATCAGAAAATGTGTTGAGGAGAGTTGTACAAAGAATTTATATTAACAAAATATTGTAACAGTCAAAACATGTCTATCTCACTAACACACTGCTGAATTTAAACCTGGGATATAGAACTCAACACCAGGAGTGTTAACTCCCAGAAATCCCAAGTTCGAATACAAAGTCCAAACTCCACAATGCCCTCTATGTGATAACACATTTGATGCTACTAATAGTATAATTTCATGCCAGTGCCGGTGATCAGGGAGAAAACAAAAGACTCTAAATCTAAAATAGCCCTAGGTTTATTTAACAATAATGTATAGATGTGACAAAGTTAAGTTTAATGTGCTATGTAATTTAGAATGCACCCCAAATAAATAAAGAAAAGAAATAAATTTACAAATAAGATTTTAATAATTTGATAATAAAATAGTTTAGCAATATAAATTGGATAGCGATATACAATAAATAACATGATGGCTGATACCTCATACTTGGGTTCGTTTAGATAACGTGTCTAAAATATAGTGACATGGTAGGCATATATGAGTTATGTAAAGTCTAACACAGTTTTGAAATATTCTAAAATATTTATAATTGGAAACTTAAATGGAGATCGAGAGACGCTTATGAAGTGATTAAATAGACTATAAGATCGAGCTATACTGAACGGATTTGAAATTCATTTAAATAGAATTCTTTTAATAAATAATAAGGGAAATATACAGTGGTGCCAGCGAATATATGCCAAGGAGAGGTGCACTTTATGAGTATGCAACTTTATCAAGAAAAGGTCATGGCATTGGAAAGGCATTTTGCCTTTTATTTGGGACATCTCTAGCCCACTCACAGCTTAAGCCTGGCCCACATCCCAGGAGCTTCGTAATTGTGGGGATGTACACAAAATAATTCCCAGGTGCCATTGTAGCACTGTACTGGGAACCGCGGAGTAAAATAAGGAGACAGATTTAATTGATGATGACCTTTGCCAACAGTAGAATTCCAGCACCCATGCATATTTACTAGCAACACAGTTTAATTTTAAAAGACTTAATAAAATAAAAGGCAATTTATTAAGGAACAGAAATAGCTCGCTCTCAACTTTCATATTTTAATGGCCAGCAGACTCGCAACAAACTTAAGATAAATAAATATTTATTCTAATAAAGTTATACTTATTATCAAACTTATTTTATGCAAAATACTTTAAAACATATTTAAGAGATGGGAGGGGGAAAATGCATGTTTGCGGTTTACAAACTAAGATGGTAACCATACATTATTTAACTTCCCTACGTAACTCGTATCTGCCTATAGAAATTAATTAAATATTTCATTATATTACATTTAAATAAGACATTGATAAATATAATAGAAAATGAACCCAAGCACAAGTTCAGAATGCATTAGAAAACAACACTCAAATAAATACATTTAAAGAATATACAAAAATTATTAGCTGTATAGCTTGGAGGTTTCCGAGATCTCGAGTTGATTTTAATTACCTTGTTCTTTCAAATTTGTCCATGGGCATTTCCAAATTAGTAGCAAAGTTCTTAAGTAAAGTTATGATTTCCTTGGTTCATGGTTTCACAGCAGCAGTTAGTAGGATTCAGGAGCAGCATTTTTTTGGGCTGGTTCAGTTGGATTTGATGATACGGTGACAGGACATCGGATTTTGAATGACCAATGGCCAAGGCACAGGACTCCCAAGGAAAAACAGTCTAATGTCTTATTATTCTGACATTCTGAGGTTAAATGATTTTAAAATGGATTTACTGTCAAAGCAAGCCGGTTGGTCCAAAGACGCAAATAAACAAGCAATCGGAAAATAGTTTCAAAATTTACAGAAAATATAACTTCTGCTGTCACAATCAGGTAGGTTAATTAATAACTCTCTATAATAATTTAATACAATCAATTAGCCTTATTTATATGCTCTCTCTGATTAAAATCTAACCCTGCGGTAATAAAATCTGTTCGTTAGGTTAGTAATACATTTGGAAAACACAGACTGCATTTTCTAATTAAAATCTGTTTGTAAACACTGTTTTAATCTTATCAAATCTACCAGTAAAACTGGCACCAATATGGTTAAAATTAGCCACTATTGTTCTTTCCCTACCCTCACAGATTTAAAAGAAGATGACCTGTTTTTGAAAAACTAACTAACATTTTACATTTATAAAACTCTTTTTTTTTATTTTAATTTCCAGAAATATTTATCAGTGATATTATTTTATTAAAGCAAATAATTATAGCAAAATTACATCCCAAAATAAACAGATTCAAAACAACAACTTTTAAATAAAATATTTTCATAAATTTTAAATGTTATCACAGTATGTGTGTAGATGAGAATATTGACATACTTTACTGTACAAGCATGTACATAATATATACTCGACGGTTAGAAAATAAAACCATTTAAAAACAATTTTAATTATTATAAAACTCTGGGCACCCCATTAGACATATAAATTTAGGCGAGATTTCGTTAAATATACCCAGTACACACACAATATGACAAAAGTTACTGTTTTAAATAAGGCATGAGGGTAAAGAAAGAGGTTGGCAAGGTGAAACTAAGATTGGTAAGGCACATCTTACTGTTTCACATTTTCTTAGTATGTAAAAAAATTAAAAAAAAAAGATTTTACACCCAATGTTTACTAGTCTTTTTGAATATCAGCACAAAAAAAAATTTGACAAGGGGCAATGAGATTTCATGATATACCCGAATCATATTTCAACATTATTCAACTTTTTTTGTCACCAATTTTTTTCACTAGCAAAACATATATATATATTGACCCATTTTTGACTGTTCAAATTCAAATTAGAAATATATATATATATATATAAATTTTAAAAGTCTATACGAAAGTATCCAAATTCAGGCATAGATAAATGTTCAAATTCAAGTTATTGTAGGTCAAAGATTAGGCAAGAGTGTCCAAGTTCAAGTCCTTTTTTTACTTATATATATTTTGTTATTATCCTGGGTCAGGTAGGTAGTACCAATCTCTTGTACTCTCAGAATGTTCTCTTGGGTGGTGCAATCTCTTTCCCTTGTCTGGCGGTTCATTGGTTTAAGGACTAAAGTCCAATGCAGTCAGAAATTCTGCTATCTTCTCTGTGTCTTTAATTCTGCTTCCGGCCATCAGTTGTTGTATTGGCAGAGACATGTTCTGTTGGATGGTGTGGATAATGTGTGGATCAGAGAATGAGAAGGTGGTGAGCGATTTTAGATGAATAACCTGCCACATATAGAATTGTGTATGTGTTTCTTTGATGCTCTCGTATTTTTCTCGGGATAGGGTATTGAATATGCCACTCTGCCATTCCTCGCTCCAGTAGTGTCTCAGTAAGGCCTTGCTATACTCAGTGAAGTTTCCAGGTTTTTCTTTTATGAAGCTCCACCAGTCCTTTACGTAGCCATGTAAATTGTGGGTGGTGATAGCAATTTGTTCTTTTGGCTCCATCTCAGAAAATGTGAAAAAGACTTTCAAACTATCTATGTGCAAATGAGGGTTTTCCCCAATATCCCCTCAGAATATCTTATGTGGATGACCTTGGCCAACTGGGTTTGAATGCTTGGGTAAGGCATCATGACTCTACAAATATTGCTGATCTCAGGGCTTTTAGTATTTTTCTCTTCGTTGATCGGTAGTGGAATTTTCAGGGTTGTTTTGTTTTGATCACACTCTTCCTCTTCTTTTGTTCCATTATTATTGTCTTCTGTCTCTATAACTAAATTTTTTCAATTTTAATTTTGGTGTGAGCCGCTCTTCTCTTTTATGTTTCTCATCGAGTTTTTGTTGGAGCACTCTCTGTTTTTCGCGAAATTCTTTGACTTCATTAAGTAGGAATACAATCAGTTTTCTCATTTTATGCTTTTTTATTTGGTTATTTTTATGCCTGGTTCTGGCTTCTTCAGCTTGTCATCTGAAGAGTTATTCTATATATTTATTTTGAAAGTCTGTATTTGTTGTTTTCTGGCTTATTTCTACTACTTCTGTTGGAGGCTCTGGAAATTCGGATTTGTCTATGTCTTTCTGTTTAACTTGTTTGATTTTATTAATGATGAGCATGGTTAGTTCTGTATATTCACTCTGTTCTTTTTTGTCTTCTTTCATTTTTGATTTATAATTTTGAAACGTTATTATAACTCTTGGCTATAAATGGCAATTCGGGATCACTAATTTTCTGGTTATTATTATTTGTTAGATATTTATAATTTTAAAGTCCTTTTAATTAAACTTTTTTTATCAAACAATGGCAACTGGCTGTCTTCCACTTGGTCTCTGGCCTTTCTGTGCATCCTTGGTTTGTCCTGTACTGATTTCATTATGCTGCTTCTTTGTTATTATGGAAATATGAAACAAAATATTATTATTTTATTATTCAGATTTCTTCTTCTGCTTGCTCAATTGTTTGACAGTGTACTATTTAATTATTTGTTAAACTCGGGTATCTCAATGGGTATCTCACTGTCATTCCCCCTTGTTCAATGATTTGAGATATATATATATTTGCAAAATATTATTATTATTATTTTTACAGAAACTTGTTTACATAAGTAGCTATACATAAATTGATCAAATCCAAATTTTGTTTTATACAGCTTTACATTCATGAACCAATCAATTCATCATCGTTATTTCAAGGCGCAATACCATCTGTGGCAACATCTATATCATTAACCTCCCCCAGAGATATTTAACTTACTTATTTCGTTTGACTCTGGACATTCAATTAGCCAATCATATATTTTTATTTTACAAATCTTATTCGATACAAAACTATATATGTTGCACTATTTTTTTGGAATTATATTTAGTACAGTAATTAGTGCACATATATTTTTATAACACGACCAGATCTGACAAAGTTTACATATATATTGCTCGTGTCGTACTATATTAAACTGAAAATTTTCCAAGTGATTGTCTAAATGCCTGAGCCAAACAAAATACATATAATAGTAACATCTTAAAATATAAATCACGATATTGAAAATATTGAACTACAGGAAATGGGTAACAAAATGAACTAAATACTATCAAGGATTTGTGGGTGTTTAAATCAAAGCCTAACATTGTAATGCACCATGGACCCACAAAAAAAAATACTATGTAACAATCCAAACATGTCAATCTTGCTAACACATTGCAGAATTTAAACCCAGGACATAAAACTCAACACTAGGAGTGATAACTCCCAGAAATCCCAAGTTCAAATCCAAAGTTTATAACTCCACAATGCCCTCTACATGATAACACATTTGATGCTACTAATAGTAAAGTGCCATGGGCCCGGGAAAAATACTATGTAACAGTCCAAACATGTCTATCTTGCTAACACACTGCAGAATTTAAACCCAGGACATAAAACTCAACACTAGTAGTGTTAACTCCCAGAAATCCCAAGTTCGAATCCAAAGTCCAAACTCCACAATGCCCTCTACATAATAACACACTTGATGCTACTAATAGTATAATTTTGTGCCAGTGCCGGTGATCAGGGAGGAAACAAAAGACTCTAATCTAAAATAGCCCTGGGTTCATTTAACAATAACTTATAGATGTGCCAAATATAAGTTTAATGTGCTATGTAATTTAGATTGCACCCCAAATAAATAAAGAAAAGAAATAAATTTACAAATAAGATTTTAATAATTTGATAATAAAATAGTTTAGCAATATAAATTGGATAGCGATATACAATATGATGGCTGATACCTCATACTTGGGTTCGTTTAGATAATGTGTCTAAAATATAGTGACACAGTAGGCATATATGAGTCATGTAAAGTCTAACAGAGTTTGAAATATTCTAAAATATTTTTAATTGGAAACTTAAATGGAGATCGAGAGTCATTCGCGAAGTGATTAACTAGACTATAAGATCGAGCTATACTGATCAAATTTGAAATTTATTTAAATAGAATTCTTTTAATAATTAATAAAAGAAATATATGGTGGTGCCAGTGAATATATGCTGAAAAGGGGTGCAGTTTATGAGTATGCAACTTTATGAAGAAAAGGTTGTGGCATTGGATAGGCATTTCAACTTTTATTTGGGACATTTCTAACCCACTCACAACTCAAGCCTGGCCCACAACCAGGAGCTTTGTAACTGTGGGGACATACGCGAAATAATTACCAGGTGCCATTGTAGCATTATACTGGGAACCACGGAGTAAAATAAAGGGATGGATTTAAAATATGATGACCTTTGCCAACAGTAGGATTCCAGCAGCCATGCATATTTACTAGCAACACAGTTTAATTTTAAAAGACAATAAAATAAAGGGCAATTTATTAAGGAACAGAAATTGCTGAGTCTCAACTTTCATATTTTAATGGCCAGCAGACTCTCAACAAACTTAAGATAAATATTTATTCTAACAAAGTTATACTTATCAACAAACTTATTTTACACAAAATATTTTAAAACATATTTAAGAGATGGGAGGGGGAAAATGCGTGTTTGTGGTTTACAAACTAAGATGGCAACCACGCATTATTTAACTTCCCTACGTAACTCGTATCTGCCTATAGAAATTAATTAAATATTTCATTATATTACGTTTAAAGAAGACATTGATAAATATAATAGAAAATGAACCCAAGCACAAGTTCACCGTGCATTAGAAAACAACACTGGAATAAATACATTTAAAGAATACATATAGCTTGGAGGTTTCTAAGATCTTGGATTGATTTTAATTACCTTGTTCTTTAAAATTCATCCATGGGCATTTCCAAATTGGTAGCAAAGTTCTTAAGTAAAGTAATGATTTTCCTTGGTTCATGGTTCCACAGCAGCAGTTGGTAGACTTCAGGAGCAGCATTTCTTGGGGCTGATTCAGTTGAATTTGATGATACGGTGACAGGACATCAGATTTTGAGTGATGGATAGCTGAGGCACAGGGATCCTGAGGGAAAACAGCCTACTGCCCCGTTACCACAACATTCTGAGGTTAAATGATTTTAAAATGGTTTTACTGTCAAAGCAAGCCAGTCGGTCCAAAGACGTGAATAAACAAGCAATCAGAAAATTGTTTCAAAATTTACACAAAATATAACATCTGCTGTCACAATCAGGTAGATTAATTAATAACTCTCTATAATAATTTAATACAATCAATTATCCCTATTTATATGCTCTCTCTGATTACAATCTAACCCTGCGGTGATAAAATCCGTTCGTTAGGTTAGTAATACATTTGAAAACACGGACTGCATTTTCTAATTAAAATCTGTTCATAAACACTGTTTTAATCTTATCAAATCTACTAGTAAAACTGGCATCTATATGGTTAAAATTATCCACTATTGTTCTTTCCCTACCCTCACAGATTTAAAAGAAGATGACATGTTTTTGAATAACTAACTAACACTTAACATTTATAAAACTTTTTTTTTTGATTTTAATTTCCAGAAATATTTATCAGTGATATTATTTTATCAAAGCAAATAATTATAGCAAAATAACATCACAAAATAAACAGATTCAAAACAACAACTTTTAAATAAAATATTTTCATAAATTTCAAATGTTATCGCAGTATGTGTGTAGATGAGAATATTGACCTACTTTACTGTACAAGCATGTACGTAATATATACTCGGACGGTTAAAAAATAAAACCGTTTAAAAACAATTTTAATTATTATAAAACCCTGGGCACCCCATTAGACATATAAATTTAGGTGAGATTTCGGTAAATATACCCAGTACACACACAATACAACAAAATTTAGTGTTTTAAATAAGGCATGAGGGTAGGAAACAGGAAGGCAAAGTGAAACTAAGATTGGTAAGGCACATCTTACTGTTTCAGTATTAGGAAAACAAATTAATTATTACAGTTACAACTAAATTGCCAATCATTTAAAATTAAGATGTGCTTTTAAATCTACGAAGAATACAAATATTTCAGAAAGTTATAGACTTATTATTGATATCTTAAAAACAGATGAAAAAATAGAAAAATTGTTTGCAAAACTATTTACCAAATAGCTAAATGGTAAAGATATACCATTTGATTGGTAGAATGCAATAGGAATATGGAAATTTGTGCTAAAGACAATATTAAAAATTATAAACCTATTCAGTCAGTTCTATACAAAATGTTTGCAAGTCATTTTCAGTATACTTTGGATTCAAAGCAATAAAAATAAAAGTCTATTTCACAGAGATTTTTGCATAAAGAATTGCATCTATGTATTGAAAAAAGTTGTAAAAAAGCTATAATGAATATGAATTGTTATTATCCTCTGAGTTTATAGATTTTGAAAAGCTCACAATTATATAAGCAATTTACAATGATTAAAGCTTGGGACCTTCATGATGTCAAAACTTATTGTTATATTTTGCAGAACATCTATCAAAAGCAATCAAACAGATTTGATTACTTGCTAATATTAAGAAGATTGACATTGAAAACAATGTGTTTCAGGGTAATCCTGTATGAATTAAAATGGGAAACTATGGGAATAAAAAAAAAACATGGAGATTATTTATATCATTAGGAATTGGCAGATGATGGAATTGATTTTATGAATAATACTTCATAGCATGAAAAAATGTCTCAGTAGTTATCAGACTAAATTAAAAAAATAATATTCTATGGATTTTCTAGAAGAAAATAAAAATTGATAATTATGAATTAGATGAAGTTAGTAATTGCAAGTATTCTTATCAGATTATTGATACATATAGATAAATAAATGCAATAAGTGTGCTTAGAAACCACTATAAAGAAGCTTGTTATTTCTATAAGAGTCTATAAGTGCACTTATTACATTTATTACTATAATTAAGCTTGGTATAAATATGAGAATGCCTTAAGTTCTTGAAAGCACTATGCCATATTTAATTTATATAAATAACAAGTGTCTCTATAGTTGCATGTAAGCACACTCATTACATTTTATTACATTCCTTATAGAAGAAGTATAAACAGTTAACATCATTGCATATGGATAAGTAGTAGATGGAATTAATCATAGAATTACACTTGGAAAAATATTTTTGTCAAAATTACAATATTAAAAGAAGATATGAGTATATGTTTGAAAAACAAGATTTTTAAAGCATGTGCTTCCAGGTTTTTACTTATGGTTAAGTGATTTGAAATATTTACAGAAGTACAATACTAAAACATCAGACCACTCACATATATATATATAGACGTATGTAAGCAGTAATAAAAGGATATCATAAACAAAATACATGGGTAAAAGAACAAATATGTATTATTAATATTGTTTAAAGGATTAAAAATACTCTCCTGGGTCTGGGACTGACATATGTTTAGATGAGATAGTAATAGATAGTCTATTGATGTGTTATGCTAGATCCCAATATACTGTAAGAATTCCGGGACAACATATGAGAATATCTGAAGAAAATAAAATTATTTGTTAATGCCATGTGTAAAAGATATACATTGCAGAAATTGGATTAGACTTGCATAGATTTTTATTTTGCAATGGGTCTATAATGTGATGATAATGTTACATTATGACAAAGTATACGCTGGATTTGATATATATATTAAAAAGAAAAAATAACTAAGTTGTTTAGGATATATCTTTTTTTTTAAAAAAAAAAATTATTAATTATAATTTAATTCCATGCAGCAAAATTTTCTTTCATTTTATTATTAAAATTTAATAAAAAATATCCTTAATTAAAATATTTTTATTTTAATTCTGGAATTATTTATTATATATAAAAGTATTAAGTTTAATTAATTTACAATTGCGATATTTATTTATTTTTATAAATTAACTTCATAATTACCTTTAAAAAAAACTGCATTTAACCCATTGATATATCTTGAAGTATTTAATATATATATATACAAAATATTGTACGTGGATTCATTTATTTAATAACAGTTAAAAAAAAAAGTAATTATAAAATTAATTTATACGATAAATATAAAACAGTTAGTATAATTAAAACTTATTATTTTTAAATCTAATTTAATAATTGTAGAACTAAAATAAAAATATTTTAATTAATATCTTTATTTCATTACCTGAGTTTTTCATTCATGTATATAAATAATAAAACACACACATATCAATGTGTGTTAAAAAGGGCAGTTATCTTTTTAAAATCATAATAATATCTAGTGCTTTCAGTGATATACATCAGAAACATAACAGATAACTATTGAAAAAAAAACCCTATTATTTAACAACTAAAATACCAGAGCATGCTCAGTTATACCTTACTAAATCATTGACATATAACGTTCTCAGAATTACTAATGTCCCAAGCCTCCTTAACTTTTTTTTTTCTAATGTACTGCACGGAGACGCTTCACTATTAATATATTTAAGAAAGATAATTACTCCATTTAATACAATGATATGTGTGTATTATTATTTAAAGTTCACAAATAAAGTTTTGTATTTTTATATAACTGTATAATAATTATCAATAAAGCAAGTCATATATAATGTGGCATTGGTTTTATTAGCTTGTATTTACAAAAATGAAATACAGAGAGCGTACCAATAGCTGAAACAAATTATTAATTGATAAGTGAGCTAAGAGAAAATATTTAAAAAACTCTTTCCAAAATACTCCTATCCCCAAAAAATAAAGTCTTATCCTCACACCAATTGGTTTTGAGATTATGGCTCACCTCAGTAAGAAGCTAGAATATTCAGACATTAGATCTAAAACATAAACTCAAAACCCAGCACTTATTTTCAATGCAATATTTAAGTAGAAACTCTGACATTTTCGGACATTTAAATTAGATAGCTGGAGTAAAAGACATTTTCATAGTTGAAAACTTCAGAGTTTCTACTTAAATATTACATATAAAATTAGTGTTGGGTTTTGAGGTGATGTTTTAGCTCTAGTGTCTGAATATTCTAGACCCTCAATGAGGTGAGTCATAAGCTGAAAACAATTGGTATGGGGATAAGAGTTTATTTTTTGGGGGATATGAGTATTTAAAATAGAGATTTTAAATATTTTCTCTTACTGGACTTATCAATTAAGTGCTTGTTTAAGCTATTGATAATTGTATAATTTAAATTGATAAACTTGGTAAAATAGCTAAACAAATTCAAAGTTCATAATATCAACTTTTCAGAATAAACGTTTTACCTCATCATTATAAACATTAACTGCATTAACATAGATAATTCACCATTTTTACTGAAGAATTTTTGCTTCATATTTGTTTGTAAATGTGTGTTCAAAGAAATGTACTTTTTAAAGATGGCTTTCAATTTTGTTTTGTTGTATATATTTTTTGAAGTTAAATATTTGGATTAATGGTATTTTACCTAGGACAGAGACATCCTTGTGCAAGATAAATTTAAGCACCCATAAACCCTCTTCATGAAAGAAAAATTGTAAATCAAATTGATATTTTTTTCAAGTGCTTTCAGTAGAAAAAATATAAAATATGGTTTTAGTCATTTAACATGTTTGGCCAATTTCTTAAATCTTCTCTTCATTTATTTCTATAAAATAAATCTGAATATTAAAACACTAACACAAAAATGAATCAAATTAATGTTTAAAAAAATAATTTTTGAAATAATAATTGAAAACTACTCTAAAATAAAAAATATTTACTTAGTAACGCAAGTAGAAATTTATAGAATTTGAATTTTTTAATTTTTTTTCAAAGTTTTATATTATTTTCAGATAATACCACAAAATTTCTAGTAGTCATCATCATCAATGTCAACCATTATCAATCAATTGCAGAATGATGGTCACTCCAAGTTTAATCATTTCCAAATTCTAGCTTCTCTTCTCCACATCACCTTTGCACACTTCATATTTCATCCATCCATCTATCTAACATGTGTTCCTTTTCTAGGTCTTTCACTAATCTCTTTAAATCGTTTAACATTTCAATTGTCCACTATTATCACTACTTCAATCAATATTTCAGCCTAACTGCACTTCAGTATTTTAATTTTTGTCAATAACACCTGTTTGTCTAGAAAATATTTTTATAAATTAATATTTTTAAATACTAAGTATTTTTATTTAAAAGAACCCCTCTACATCACATGTGTAAAAACATACTGACCTCCCTTTCCTTTTTCTGTGATAATTTGATATTATACCTATGGTCGGGTATTATTCTCTGTTTGTGATTTATTTTTGTTCCACTCTGACTGGAGGTCACCATAGTAAAAAGAAAAGAGAATAAGCTTATTTTTAAATTAAGGCTTGTCTTCATATTTTTCTGAAGAAGTAATTATAATAAGGCTTATGTAACCTTTAGCCTTCTTTAACATTATTTATATCAACTTTAACTGATGCCAATATTTTTTAATATTTCTTATTTGTTTGACTACTCGAATCTCTTATGCATAAACTTTTTAATTTTATTAACAAATTATGTTCCTCCAATAATATTTTTTACACTATTACTTAATTATTTGTGTGTTATTTCACTATTAATAAGTATACTTTATTATATATAGTTTGATATTTAAATTTGTCTATATATATATATATATATATATATATATATATATATATATATATATATATATATATATATATATATATATATATATATATATATATATATATGTTTATTCAGTAAATTTTTACTAATAACTAGCATTTACACTTTAATTTATTGATAGATTATGTTAGGTGACTATTAAAACACTTATTTTTTACAAACTTTTAATAGAATGATAGTTAGAATAGCTTTCAAATAATATTATATGGGTGTTACATTCAATAGAATGGCATTAAAATGTTAATATAATCAAATTTGTTAAGAATTAAATATTTGGTGCATTTTTTTAATTATGAATTCTATTTTCTTTTAATTTGAACTGCCATGTAGCTAAAGCATGTGACAGGTCTGTGACCAAAAACAATTTTTAGAAATATTTATGTAATATTAGAGATCAATTATGAGTTTTTAAATAGATAACAAACCTCATATATTCAAATCCAAAACAAAAAACACATTAACAAAGAACTATCAGAAGTGATTTGAGGACTCAATATCTCAGACATAAATGCTTTAACCACTGCATTATACTAAACAAACTAAGAGTTGCTCCAAAATATAACAATTATCTACTATATGATTATTACACAATTATTGTAATTATTATGAGACAATAACTTTAATAAGTTTATTTGAAATAAATTATTAATAGTAATGTGCCAATTTAAAAATAAATTAGATATTTAAATAAAAGGACTCAAAAATTAAACATTTATTCATACAAATTTATTAATTATTTAAAAAAACAACCATCTTTTCAGTTAGTCAATAGGAGCCAAATAATATTTAGTATATTTTAATTAAACAACAATCACAAGACTAAGTAAAAAACCTCTTTCATTTAAATAAAATAATATTTCATATAGAACATTTTTGACAAGTAGTATTTGGACAATTAAACATTTTTATTTATATATAAATTTTATTAATTACCATGGTGATTTGTTTTCCCCATTGATGAAGCCATTTTGTGTGCTACTTAACCTGTACACAGTAGCCCTGATTTTAACCATAAACACAAAGTTTGATATTGGATGCCAGGTTCTATATTCCAATATTAAACTTAAGTGTACAATCTCTTAAATTCCATAATGTATCTGTTCATCATTAAAACAAATAAAACATCATATGTCACTGGTCTGTGTGGTATTGTTTCATGACACACCTTTTTCATCACTGTTTTAACAACTAATGCAAGCTTTGGTAGCTAATAGATGTCAGAAAATATAGCTTAAAAATTTCTATCTAGCATTCTCTTTTCAATATCCATAGATTAGTTTCTAGCTCAGAGCATCTTCAGTGAAAGGTTTATACTTGAAATACTACATTTGAATCTAGGACTAATTTATCTTTCAAAGTCACATTTACTTCTCTATTTCATCATTGTTATTAATCCATGGATTGCCCAAGAACAAACTCTTTACTCATGAGTAGAAACTATTATGGTCATATTGGGTAGGACAACAGTTAATAAAAATTGTTAAAACATTATTATCAGGTAACTATTGATAATAAAATATTATATTAGGTGACATAGCAGTAACAGAATAAAAAAGTTGTTTTATGAATGTTGTTCACTTTTCAATGTGAAGCAGGAAAAAGCTAAATGTTCTGATATAACCAATATGTCTTTTAAAATAAGTTATTAAGGGTTAATGATGTCAACTGTAATTACTGGATCATAGAACTCATGCCTAGTTCATCAGACTATTTTTGGATAGAAACTTAACATTTAGCCATCTAAATCACTGGAAGAAAATATAAAATGTATATAAAATTCATTAGTCACAATAATCTCTTAAGTATATCTAAATTGTACAAAAGGGAATTTTTTTTTTTTTTTTTTGTAAAAACATTAAAAAGAAATTTTTTTGATCCCGTGTTAAAAGGTTAATTTTTAACTATTTTGAGGAAAATCACACAATTTGTATTTTTAAATCAACAATTTTTACATTTTATGGTTAAGAATGGATTGAAAAATTAAATTTGTTTATGCATGTATTGATTGCTAGTGCTGATAACATAAGAAAATTTTGAAACAATAATATTTTATTAAATTTAAAATTAATAATGTTGTCAGTGATTATCACATGACATTCAGTAGAAATGTGTGTATCCATATGTGTTTTATTTTATTTTTACTCGCTAGCTATTAGTGATTCTCATGTTAATATATTTTTAAATTTTAGATCAGAAGCTTTGCGAGCTTTTTATTAAAACTTTACAATCATTAACTATTGTGTATCAATATTAATTAATAATTACTTTCTGTATGACATAGGACTACGGTATAGAATGGTTCTTGAGTCTTTTTTTAACCTGTTACTTCTTGTTCTCCCACACTAACGATTTTCAGAGTAACCAATCATTAAATTATTTTAAATAAATAACAGTAACAACAATAATTTTATCTAATGGTTTATAACAAATAATAAAAATATTTTTGGCACTGTTTAAAAATATTCACTTATTACAATTTTTTTACAGATATCTAACTTTCTGCTCTTGCAATTTTGATACAATTTATTTCAATTAAATATATTAATGATTATTTCTTATCATTCTTAGATTAATTGATGAGCTTTGGATTAACACGAAATGCATTTTGGGACGTCATGTACTTTTTTTACGTTTTGGTTTATATGCTTCAAGGTGAAGTGGATAGGCTAATACATCTAAAAAATATTTTATATATTTGTGACTTCACTGTCACTGAATTTGCTTAATATTATAATGAAATTTAATTACGAAAAAATATTAAAAAATTATGATTTAATAGTTTATTATACTCAGAGGTTCGCAAGCAATAGCAAATCACCATGGTGATGTTCATATAAAATTAACTTTTGGAGATAGCATCATTGTCTTATAACTCCAACTGCCGTTAAGGAGATAATGTATATACATGTTTATGTGCTATGACTGATGATAATTTGAAATAAATAATTGGTAAAATGTTTGAAAATTTAGACATTATTTTTTTTATTTTTATTTAAAGTGTAGTTACTAGAATAATAGTCAATAATGAATGGAGTAATTGTAATATATATATATAGTAACGTTTTTATATGCATTTTCTAATGAAAAAGAAAAAAAATCTACATAGAAAAATATCTCCAAACCTAATGATTTGATACATCTAATTAAATAAGAATTCAAAAGACGATGAATTTAAGAAAAACTAATACTTATTTTTTCGTGCTGGTTTAGAGGAAAAAAAACCAGTAAAAATCCATAAAACTAATAGATGCAGGAATTAAAAACTATATAATAACATTTTATGGTATATACATTTATCAAAAAGTTAATTATTTTTACTCTTTTTTTTACTTTAATTTTTCATATATGTATGTAGGAAATGTCGATGTATGGAATTTAGAAACAATGATTAAAATTTTTATTTTAATATTCTCTTTTTTTTTATTTGTAAAATGTATATATTTTCCATATACATGTATACTTGTGTAAAAAGTTGCTTAGGTAAAAAGTTAGAAAATTGTTTAATATATATATCGTTATTGAAAATAAAAACAAAAATGGTGTACAAATAAAAATACTTTAATACCACTGAAATAAAAGCAAACCAATAGTTTGAAACAAGTATAAAAATAGATTATTAATCAAATTATTAATATATATATATAATCCCAGTGCATAATACTATAATCAAATAAATATACAAATATTAAGCAATTAAATCATCTCACATGATTAAGAAATACGAACTCTAATGTATTTATATATTAGTTCACAGAGGGTTGTACTGGATTTCTTAATCATGTGGGATGATTTAATTGCTTAATATTTGTATATTTATTTCAGTATAGCGTTATGCACTGAGATTATTTTCTATACCTTTATGTTAGGTGGTTTAAAGATTAAAATTACTAAAGTTTAGTTTGTCTTTATATAATAATAGTAAAAACGCGTTTGTTTGTAGCAATATTTAAGATCGTTGTTTGCTAATTTTCAAGTTCTTTGTTTGAGTTTGTTCGTATTTCAATATATAACATCTGATAGCAGACAGGTCAAAGTGGATACCATTTTGACCTGGCTATTTTGAAATACGAAATCTAATGTATTTATATATTAGTTCACAGAGGGCAGTACTGGATTTCATAATCATGTGGGATATATATATATATAAGTCTCTTCAGTGTTAACAAATAATATTACAACCCTTTATTTATTAGTTTTGCAGAGCCATGATTTAGATAGAATTAATACTGCAAATCTTTTAGTTTTAACAACTTGAAGTCTTTCAAGCGAAACCTCTTTTCTTTTTTTTTTTTTTGATATTTTTATTAGATAAGATGTCCTGATTTTTTTTAAGGAGTTGTAGACTGGTTTATTTTGCAACTGAATCATTATGATTCATAGTTCATATTTTTATTCGTGGGCCTCAAACTTCGAGTGATGTTTTATATAAATTCCTGATCAACAACAGATCTTTCAACTGCTTTATTTCATTGGATTACACATCCATTTTTAATTCCATTTCCTGAAACTTATTTTCATTTAACCTAATAGTTTGGCTTTGATTTTCAATTAATATGAATTCTATGTCTCTTTTTAAAATTAATATATACAAATGGGAATATATTATTTGTTTCTACATTACTCAAGAGAACCAACTTTTAAATCATCAACATTATTATTATTATTTTTTTTTTTTGCTTTATAAGCTGGAAGCTATTTTTTATTTGTAATTTATGTGCTACTATAAGAAAAAGTCAGATCATAAGGTATCCTAAGTTTTAATATAAAAGAACATTTATATTAGTTTAATTTATTTGAACCTGGAGATAAATTGTTTCTCTATGTATAATTATCATCGTTAGCAATTTTATTTTTAAATCTGTGTGATTATTTTAATTGCAAAATAAACAAAAAATAAATCAATGAAAGAAAAAATTAAAAATGTAAAAAATAAGGAAATAAAAGAATGAATCGACAAAATTCGAATTAGTTAAAACATGGCTTTTTTGTCTTATTTTAGCAACAAAAATATTGCAGAGGCAAAACTCTCCATACAGTGCAATCCAGAGTAATCAACGGATGCAGGAAGTATTGTGCATAAAATCCCTATCTAGTGCTTACTCATTAAAACGTGGTTGCTGGAGGGTTGCATTAGATCCTAAGATATGGGTAGAGTGTTCTCAGATCCAAGGCCTTCATCAGTGAGGACCTTTAGATCTGAGAGCACTGCACCTAGATCTTAGGATATAATGCAACCCTCCAGCAGCCATTTTTTATCTCTACTTAACTACCAAACTATGAGAATAAAATTGAAAACACAATAATATTTTCAACCTAAGCTCAATAGCTTATATAGTCATATGGATGAGTAAGCACTGCTAGCATAAGAAATATTGATCATGTGATATTTAGTGGTTTAATCTTTTTCTATATAGGTTATTTGAACCAATTACCTATATTAAAGGCTTTAGCATATCAGTTTTACGAATTTTTATATTTTTCCATTAAAACTAGATCATTTTTGCATACATTTGTCAAGAATGTATCTATTATATGAAAAGATAATTTGATGTTTATATTATTAGTTTTTAATATACTGTAAGTCATTTTCAAAATTAGAAAATACATTTGGTAAAATATTGATTGCATATCATGGTTTAATCAAAACTGAATAAGAATTTGCATAAAAAATATTATTATAATTGCCGTTACTATTTAATATTTTTAGTTTACTTACTATATTTTTTGGTAAATTTTATGAAAGATAAACAGATTTACAATCTTAGAGAATAATTATTATTATTGAATAAAATTTCTGTAGTGTAATTTTTACTACTTTCACACATGTTCTATCCATGTTAACAACTTGTGGAGGAATGTATTCATAAACATAGATCCAAAGATATGTGAAAAAGATGTATGATTACCATATTTTGTGTTGAGCCAATGCTTAGCAGTTGGTTTAGGTTACAATCATTTATCCATATTTTTATTATTGTTCAGTATATATAGATAGCCAATTACTATAGCTTAATTGATAAGTGCCAAACCTAACACCTTTACAATTTTGACACAAACCACTCCATGGAAATACATGAATAATTATATTAGGTTTTATTAGCCAAGAGATTATCCACTCAAAAATATTATAGTAGTGTAGTTTTCACTACACCATTCTCACATAAAATAATTTTGCCACCTCTATATCACTTATTATAAGCTTTAGTAAGTAATATATACCACATGATAATGGTTAATAAATATTCATCTTTATGCTGTCTAACCAATATCTCATGTTTGTTTTAAACTTATGGATTTCATCCATGAAGAGCTTTGGATTTTGGAACAGTGCACCTGGAGCATTAGAAGGTAATGTTTCTGCCTTCTAACATCCATCATTTACATTTGTATTATATTGTCAAGTTAAAAGCCAAACTGAAAAAAAAAAACAATAGTTTCAATCTTAATCAATTTGCATATATAGTCAGTCACACAGATAAAATTAATTCAGTTTCTACATACTGTGTTGTCTTGATAGTATAACAGAGAAATAACCGATAATTGCAAGAAGAATGTGTGTTATATCTTCAAGATTCAGTTGTACTGTTCCAAAATTCAAACTTCTAAATGATGAAAGCATTAAGCCTAAAACTGTCATATGATGTCTATTATTTTCTAAATCTTACAATAAATGGAGCATAGATGTCGATAGAAACATATACACAGCTAAAACAGCACAATGTAAAATAAACTCATGTGAGAGAGCACGTGATATATTATTCGTTGAACCCTAGGAAATTACGTAGGTTAAAAATTATTGAAAATTTATGTTTTATTTTTATATACTTTTTAATTTTTTTTTTAAAGTTTTTTTTTTAACTTCTATTTTTGTTTTATCAAGATAGTTGCTTTTAAATAAAGTTTAACATTAGGATAAAATTACATGAAATGCCATTTATGAACTGTCTAAAAACATTGATTACCTGTACTTTAGGTTCTATAAATGTATGAAACTATTGATTTTGGTTATTGTCAAAATCCTGTCTAGAGTTGACATTGTTTGTTTTTCAAACTTTAATAAATTTAGTAAGATTGATTTTAGAAAGCCTGTGTGTGGACTAGCAAAGACATTCAAACTTTGTCTTCATATCAAAGTCAACCCGAACAGTATTTCTCTTACTGCCTCATTAAACTTTGAAAATGTAAAGAAATGATTATTTTATAATGGAAAAAAGTTATTTCCAATTTTAATTTTAATTGCTTAAAACTTAAGTTGTTTATCTCTTTTTTTTTTTTTCAAAATCTTTTATATACTGCTAAAAATATTGCAAAATAGAAAAAAAAAAATTATAACTAAAATTTAATGTACTGGATATATATATATAATGAAAAAGATTATTATTAAAATATTTTAATACAAATAACACTTGAAACACAGGCATTTTTCATATGCCTGGAGATTAGTTGTAAATATAGGTGATTTAAACGCAGACATTCAAGCACCCTTCAACTATCTATGCTATCTCATATCACTGATGCAGATGACCACACACATGTAGAAAAGATACATAATCACCAATATACATTTTTCTTGCTGAACCAGCATTCCTCAGTTGATGCAGATTATCATCTACCATATATAATAAAACAAAAAATGTCCTCTAATATTAATAATGCAATGACGAAACTTGAATATATTCCAAATAACGGTAACCAACTTATAATATAATGTAAATAAAAACTCACAGAGAAATATGTTCTATTATATTCATAATCATTATCAACTCAACTCAAATTTCAAAATACAATTATCTATTACCAATCGGAAACACATGTCGATTTATATATCCCACAATTCATTAATCCTATCATTTGCTGACTGTCTATTTTTTATCGTGTTTTTATACCTATTAATAAAAACTGCCTCTTAAATTTTTCTTTTTTCATTATTTCCTTCTTAACCTAAACTTTATATTTATTTTTATATCAAAATCAAATTTAAAATTACAATTCCTATCATGATCATAAAAAACTTCACTTCATTATTACTATCATTATATATCATTATAATTTTTTTTGTGGGTGTAGCTTATCACATGTGGGGGAATCTAAATGTAATATGAAGAAAATAATTAAAGAGCATAAATTGTTATATAAAAATGTACAGATATATAATGATAGTAATAATGAAATGAAGTTACATACTGAATTTTTTTTTTATCATCATGTTAGAAATTGTAATTTTAAATTTGATTTTGATATAAAAAAGATAAAATATTTAGATCAGTGAAGAAAGAGATAACAAAAAAAAAAAAACTAAAGAGGCAGTTTTTATTAATATGTATAAAAATATGAAAATAAATAGACAGTCAGTAAATGTTAGGATTAAATAATTGTGAGATATTTAAATCAACATGTGTTTCTGGTTGGTAATATAAGATTCAATTTTTAAATTGGTGTTGAGTTAATAATGATTATGAATATAATTGAAAATATTTCTCTATGAGTTTTATTTATATTATATTATAAGTTGTTTACCGTTATTTGGAATATATTCAAGTTTTGTTAATATATATATATAATCAGTGCTCAGTTTATATTAAAATAGCAAATTTTCATACTTTAATGGAGAGGCTTCAATCTACTCCAACCTCCAACTCTTCAGCCATCCATACCATTGAAAATCCGATGATGGAAATCTGAAATCTCATGATGATGCCAATATTATTGTATTATTCAAATCCCCTATACATTAATACATATAATTGACCTGACCTATAGGAATACTGTTCTGTAATTTTTCCAATATGGCAATTTCTTATTACTTTCTAAAAATTATACAATTGATTATTTTTAAATATTTTTCAGCCAGAGAAGGAAATTTATTAACTAAAATATTAATAGAAATTAATAATGATATATTTCAAAGCTTTGTGCAATGACTATGATGGAAAACCATCCAAAATACATTTGAAATTTAAGTTACTATGAAGTATATTTTCAAAAATTATTACAGAGTCCTATAATGAAATGCATTATTTTATAATTATATACATGCAAGTAGTTTTGTTTAGGACAAATAATGAACTATTTATAAAAAGTAATAAAAGTACAGATTTCTAAAAATGCTGACTTGATGAATAACAAGAAAGATACATTGGGAAGATAAGAAAAAAAAAAGATTTTGAAAATGGTGATAGTAAAAAAAATGAAAAATTTTTGAAAAAATAGAGTCATTAGAAAAAAAAACTATGAAAATCTAAAAAATAAAAACAGATAAAGAAGATATTGTGATAAATAAGCTAAATATAGGACAACTAATTTTCAAAAAAGATGAATGATATGAAGAAAAATACTACATAAATATAATAAAAAGGATGAACTCAATGGTACGTTACTTTTAAAATTCTGTATTAAAGTAAATTCATCTCAAAAGGTTTTTAATCCTATTCTATTTCTAATGGTTACATAGATATTAAATATAAAAAATAAAGTATTACATTTATTCAGTCATGAAATATCTTCATGCTTTAAGAATTTTGATGTATATAAGAAGTGAAGTTTCATTTTAAATTGTTTTTATTAACACGTTTTCATATTTAATTGATTAAGCAGTTTTATTTGTAGTATGTATGAATGTTAAGTAGTTGTTTTTTTATTATCAAAAATAAATTGAGATAAACTAGAGTGTATATGAACAAATTATAATATTAATCATTAATTGTGATAAGTAGCAATTTATCATTGCTTATAGTCCTAATAGAAATTTATTGAAGCATTTTAATTTTAATACCACATCATTAAAATTCATATATTTATTATCAGTTATCCATCATAAATTTTATAAAATATTTTTAATTTCTTTATTTTTCTACATTATTTTATATAAATGCAGTCATACTCATTTCTTTAAATGTTTTATCACAATATTTTATATATAAACTAATATTTCAAATGCTGCACTCTTGTTCAGAGTGCCAACTGAGTATTTCACTTCTTTACTTATTAAAGAATCTGAAGAAGACCCTAGAGCAGTTGAAACATCAGTTTATATATATATATATATATATATATATATATATATATATATATATATATATATAAACCGATGTTTCAACTACTCTAGGGTTTTTTTCAGATATATATATAAAATACATATTTTGCGGGTTCATCTGTGTTAAAACTTTTAATATCAATATACTGACATTTCGACTTGGTCACACAAGCCATCCACAGAGTTATAAAAGGTAGAAAGATGGTTGTAGAGGCGCTACAATCACTGATTTTAACAAAATGTTAAAATTCCACCAATAGCAAAAAATGTTAAATTTAGGAATGTTTTTTAAAAAAATATTTCCAGATAGGAGAAAGTTTGCATGTATCATCTCGCTTATTGATACAATCTGGCCTTTTATGTATCTCAATGGCTTCTCTAATTTTGCATTGGTAGAGATTATCACATCTGGTTATGATCCTGGTACTAGAAAAATCAATTTTATGACCTGAATCTATAGTATGGAGTGAGAGTGCTGATGATGATGAGTGTAGTTTAACTGCATTAGCATGCTCATCTATCCTAACACTGATGCGACAATTACTCATACCTATGTAAGAAGCTTTACAATTTTTACATGAGATTTGATAGACATCATGAGATTCAGGAGGGATTGAATCCTTAGGTTTGGTTATTATATTGCTGATGTTTTGATGAGCAGAAAATGCTGTATCTATATTATAGCATTTTAATATACGTCCGATACCATCTGTAGTTCCTTTTACATATGGAACACAAATCCTAATAGCTGATTTATCATCTTTTTGTTTCCTATTTTGTCTATTTTAAGCTTGAAATAAGGCTTTTTTTTTATAAATTTGTAATTATAACTATTTGCTAATAAAACACTATTAATATGATTTATTTCTTCTTTCAGATGTGTCTCATCTGAAAGGTTAATTACTCTATTTAAAAGAGTTTTGGCTACAGAAACTATCTGAGTTGGGTAATGATGAGAATGGAAATGCAAATAACTGTCTATGTGTGTATCCTTTCTGTAAATAGAAAAATATAAACTATTTGGTGTTCTGGTGACTAGAACATCAAGAAAAGAGAGTTTTCCATCAGACTCTGTCTCCATTGTAAATTTAATAGGAGGATGCATATTATTTAAATGTAAGAAAAAATCATCTAATTTATTTTTTCCATGTTGCCATATGACAGAAGTGTCATCTTTGTATTTGAGCCAAATGAGACACATCTGAAAGAAGAAATAAATCATATTAATAGTGTTTTATTAGCAAATAGTTATAATTACAAATTTATAAAAAAAGGCTTATTTCAAGCCCAAAATAGACAAAATAGGAAACAAAAAGATGATAAATCAGCTATTAGGATTTGTGTTCCATATGTAAAAGGAACTACAGACAGTATCGGACGTATAGTAAAATGCTATAATATAGATACAGCATTTTCTGCTCATCAAAAGATCAGCAATATAATAATCAAACCTAATGATTCAATCCCTCTTGAATCTCATGGTGTCTATCAAATCTCATGTAAAAATTGTAAAGCTTCTTACATAGGTATGAATAATCGTCGCATCAGTGTTAGGATAGATGAGCATGCTAATGCAGTTAAACAACACTCATCATCATCAGCACTCTCATTCCATACTATAGATTCAGGTCATAAAATTGATTTTTCTAGTACCAGGATCATATGCAGATGTGACAATCTCTACCAATGCAAAATTAGAGAAGCCATTAAGATACTTAAAAGGCCAGATTGTATCAATAAGAGAGATGATACATGCAAACTTCCTCCTATTTGGAAAGTTTTTTTTAAAAAAACATTCCTAAATTTAACATTTTTTGCTATTGGTGGAATTTTAACATTTTATTCAAATCAGTGATTGTAGCGCCTCTACAACTGTCTTTCTACCTTTTATAACTCTGTGGATGGCTTGTGTGACCAAGTCGAAATGTCATTATATTAATATTAAAAGTTTTTAACATGGATGAACCCACAAAATATGTATTTTATATATTTAACCCATGCAAATCTTCGTTTTAACATATATATATATAAGTTTGTAATAAGATCGGTACTCATCTTATAGCTAAAGATGCCACTCTATGGCGCCATTTTCATGCTAAAACACATAAAAAGCTGTTTCCGTTGCTGACATGTTCTGAACCCGTGTTTTCTATAATACAACTTTTTGTTGTGCTACAGAATGCAGGCCACTAGGTCACATTGCAATACAGCATGTATGTTGCATCACATCAAATACATTTTCCGAATTCGTAGTTTCTAAAATATTTATGGCTTGATGAGAGAGTTTGTATAAATTCGATGGAAATGTTGTTTTCATTGGATTTTTTTTTTAGTTTAAAGTATTGAAATGTTCAGATTTTTTAAAGTAATAATTCTAAGACATTTTATAACATACTATATTGAAGTTTTAATTGGGAAAATGTTAAATATCTATGTTTTTAGTGAGTTGCAATTAGGTAACATGTCAAGTAATGTACTGTTCGTAACATTCCATGAAACAAAGAAGATTCTACCATATGTATATTTTTTTAAATAAAAAAGAGTGGTACCAAAAAAATATCCAGTAATAAAAGTACAAATTTACATGATTTTTTGTAAATTTCATAAAAAGCAAATATTATAAACATGTTTAATAAGTAAAGAAGACATTTATATGTGTTTGTTGTTGTTTAAAAAAGTTTGAGATTCTTTATTTTGTCTGAGTATTGTTATGATTTTGAATTTTTTTTATTTTAGCATTACAAACAACAGAACACTAACTCTAAAACTAACCCTAAACCTAACCCTAAAACTAACCCTAAACCTAACCCTAAGACTAACCCTAAAACTAACCCTAAACCTAACCGTAACAACTTTTACTTTTTATTGACATTCTATTTGAAGTAAAAAATAGCCGTAATATCTCTTTGTCTGTAAAAAAAAAAAAAAAAAATGTAAAACGAAGACTAAAAAAATAAACAATGGACTAAGAAATATTACTTTTTATTACAATTATTATTTTTTAGTTAAACAACAAAAAAGTTGTAACACAAGTTAAAAAAATCTCCGATAGAAAATTGATAAAAAAAAGCCGTAACACAATTAAAAAAATATAGGATAGAAAAAACATGAATCAAATTGTAATTTGTTGATTTTATTTTACATTTATTATTATCATTTAAATTGTATACGATAATAAAAAATAATACTTATAAAAGACAATTTTGTTTTGTTTTTATTTTTGCATTACAAAAAGCATAGCAAAATTATTATAATCAATGGCCCGGGAATGGTCATATTTAATAGTTTTAATGTGAAAATGGCACTATCCAATGACATCTTTATCTATAAAACAAGCACTGAAAAAAAGTAAGATTGTATCCATAATGTAAGTCTGGTTTTTGCAATAAATATGCATTAACCTTTATGAATATTGTATCATTTAGTCTACACAATATGTTTTCAGTTCATTTTGGGTAAAGTGATATTATAACAGAGTGATCTTAAGGTCCATGGCTATGGCCTATCACTGTTATCTTTTAAGATCACCCTCTTTTTCAATTCTTGAGTGTAATTATATATTTTTTTTTATTTCTAATGAAATATGTGCAAAGAATGTTTGCATTGTTTTAAAAATATGTTTTGCATTATTATATCCTTGTTGTTCCTCTTTGAAAATATTTTGTTTTAGTACCTGTAATTACTATAATTTATTGTGAAAGTTGAAGCTCATTGCATATACAGTTACATCATTATTGTGACCACATTACTAGTTTAATGATTACTGCTAATTATTTTTAGAATAAAAATTATCCCATGTTTGCATCATATGTATATTTTTAACTTTACTTAAAAATGGATATATTTATCATTATTGAACACAATAACATTGAATAAATAATTCAATTTTATTCCACTTTTTTAAGTATAGAATATACTTTACATTTTACTCCAAGTATTACAAACACTCTCAAGATGTATTCATTAGTTGAATCTATTATAACCTCTCACAAATATTTTTTACATTATAATATAATTTTCAATAGCATCTTTTCCTCTTTCATTCTTTATTTTTGCTTTTCTAATATATAATATATAATAACCACACTTCACTCTTATTACACTTTAAAGAAAAATACATTTATTAATATTACAGTTTTGACTATGGTGGAGGAAGAAAAGTTTTAGTAGATAATAAGATCTGATCAAGACTGCTAAGAACAGTCGAAACTGTAATATTAATAAATGTATTTTGCTTTAAAGTGTAAAAAAGTGGAAGGTGGTAAGAAAATGGTAAAGGAAGAAATGTTTTAGTAGATAATAAGATCTGAGGAAGACTGCTAGGAACTGTAATATTAATAAATGTATTTTACTTTAAGGTGTAAATAGAGTGGAATGTGGTTATTATATGTTAAATCTTTCTTACACTTACTCAGTATTTATCAGTATCAAATCATTAGTTTATTGTGAAGAAGTAGAAATAATCCTCATCATGAGTAGTAATAAGATTCAAGGATCAGGATGATATAAAAGTAACTATCAATTATATATTTATAAGAGAAAATGAAACTGTTAGATAATCTGATCAATGGATGTTTTTAGACTTTTTACATATTTATATTGAATCTTTAAATAAATATTTCAACTTGTTTATTTCTTGATAATAAACATTTTCGTATGTGTGTTAAGTGTGCATCCTTTATTTACTTTCTTTCCCAAATCTTTAAACAACATACACTTTTGATTAAATACTGTAGTTATACAAATATATACCATGTTTTCTGTCTGAATTCAAATAAGATTGCACAGTAATAAGATTTTTTTTTACATATACATCCTACTTAAATTAGCTAATCATATACTGGTGGTTTGTAAATGATATTTCTTATTAGTGATATTGGAGAATTTATACACTGCAGTGAGATATTTAAACACTCTTTTACATTAAGTAAAAATATACATAACAACTAAAATAATGTGTAAATTAATGGTAATAAATAATCATTAATTGGCATCCAGGCTTTTAGTAAGAAAATTTTATATTCATGACATATCTATAAAACTAAACTTTTTTTTAGAAGATGCAACTATGTATTTAAATTTTAGCATAAATTGAGTTATATGCTATTTGACCTTCAGATAAATTACATGCTCCATATTGGATATATATAATGCTTTTTTAAAATTAGTTTTTTTTTTACTGTCTACTTTCCATTTCTAAATAAATAGGGGAAATATATTGCATTTCTGCTGACACAAAATCCATTGGCTGTGGAAAAATATTAATTAAAAAATAAGATACATAAGTGATATACTCCAATTCATCAATCAAGCAGGGAAATATATTATTAATAGATGACACTGGTTATATATATATATATGATTGTCAACAATAGCAAATAATGAATAAAAACAAATTTATACTAAACAACAAATGATAATAAAAATAAATCAAATCAGAAAGAATGTCATTCCACGACATAAAATTATATAAACTATATTATGAATAAAATGATAGTTAATATCAAGTGACATATCTGAGAGCCAGAAATAGTGACTTAATATTTAAAATGTATGAGGACATAAGAAACTATATTATTTCAAACACAGTTAAAAATAAGTTCAAAAAGATGTGTAATCTGATGGATTCTTTGATCAAGTTAACATATCTCAAAATAAATGTTGTAAACCAAAAATATTTTATAAGTACATGTCAGTATTAATTATTTGTTAATCTGCCACCAAAACCTTTAAAAAAACACAAATGCATTTGTTCTAATTGTGAATCAAAAATACTGTCTAGTGATAGCAAAGTTCAGAAAATTATCCAGGATATTATATCCCTATGTCTTCTTATGCTTACTGATTACTCATACTTACAGTAGATGGCAGTAAAGAAATGTATTAAGACATTTTGTTAAGTTTGATTGTTTCAACTGCAATAGGAAAAATGTATTATTTCATACCAATAATTTTCTCTATTTTCCATAATAGTTATTGCATTTTATTTTGTTTGTGGTGTAAATCTGACTGATTAGACAAACTAAATGAACTGTCATAATTGGTAAATTATTAATTAGATAAACAATTTGTTATGTAAATTATTAAAAATTGTGAATTTTAAATAGCAAACTTCAAAGGCAATTACAAATCTAACATTTTATTTAAGTGGAGCTGTATTGATATAAAAAATATTTCAGTCAAAAATTTATATAAATATATCAAAATATGTTAATATATATTTCCAGTGTTAAATTTTTATCTACTAAAAAAAATATTAACTATTCATGAAAAAAAAAATTACAATTAGTTTTGTTTCCAATTAAATTTTATCTTGTGAAGAATTACTGAAATACTATAAACTGTTTCACAACTAAACATGATGAATGAACTAATTGAAACGTAAATTTAATCTTCTGAAATTAAAACCTTGTGTGAATGTAGAGAATCAAAACCACTTAAGGATTCTCATAAAAATATATGACATGGGAGTAATTTGTATTGCCACTATCTTGTGATAACTGTTAGATAAGTGAAACATTATTACTTTAAAATAGACTGAATTATTATTATTATGAAGAATTTATTTAATAACAATTATAATGTAAATTTTGTTCATTGATTATGCTATAACAGTTAGTTAGAGAATTTTGCCTGTTTTAATAACAGTTATGAGCAAGTATAGGAAATGGTGATCATGTGATGTTTATTGGCTTAAAACGAATCCTGCCTAATAGGATAGTGGTGACTGTGGTTATTAAAAAACCAAAAACACCAAAATGAATAGATACTGAACTAAGTTCAGATCTATATGACAATATAAGCTAATGAGATTTTATTGAAAATATTATGGTATTTTCAATTTAAGTCTCATAGTTTTGTAGTTAAGTAAAAATAAAAGGTACCTGTTGAGGGTTTCATTAGATGCTAAGATCTAGGTTCAGTGCTCTCAGATACAACGCTCTTTACCAATGATGGCTACAAGTCAGAAACTAGTCTGGAGATATTGGATGAGTAGGCACTAGATGAAGATTTTATGCACAAACCTTCTGGCATCCATTGATTACTCTTGCTTGCACTCAGTGGCAATACATATAGAGTTTAGCCTATTTTAATATAAATATTATTAATCCAAAAGAATATTCATAATTTTGTTTACATAACTGTATCGCATTAGGCTTCTTTTACAGTTACTATGGTAAATCAGGAGCTAAGATTAATGTAAATATAAAATAATATATGTATTTATAGTAAATTAAATACATGTGCAAAACAAGGATCCTGAACTTTTAAATCATAAAAACATATTTTGTCATGATTTCATTCCTAAAGACTAAATATAGTTTGGAATAATATAATGGCAACAGTCAATACTTAATGCAAAAACCTAATATTATCCAGTTTAATGTATTTTGTAATTAGCGCTATTAAAATTAAAAGCATTTATTTCTTGTAGTGTGTCTAAAAGTTATACTTTTTGCCTTTAGTAAGATGCTTGGCATTGAAAATATATTCAGACTTTTTATTTAATGTTGTTTCCATTTTTTATTCTTAAGTAGTATCTTTAATTTCATTTTCATTGCAGTTTGTATTTATTAGATTATTAATTTAATCATAATTTGTGCATATATTTTTACTGTCAACATAATTAATAATAATATGTTAGTGATGTTATCCTTAGTAATAATTATTATTGTTATGATGATATGTTTCGATGTCAATATTAAATTGTGGCCATTACAATAACATTTTGTTTGAATGTTCTAATGATCTCTTCATTAAGTTATGTAATGATGAAATGTAATCATTCATACTTGTGGATTATAATACCTTCCCTTCATATCCATGGGTGTATCTCATGATTTGTAAATGCATTAAATAAAAAAGTTACTTATACATAAATTTAAATTTACACATTTTATGCATGGGCCTTTGTATCAAAATTTTTTGTTAGATGAGTTTAAGATTCCATTTTTGTTACTATATCTGTGATTATTTTATCATAACTTATTATTATATCTTTTTTCATAATTAGAATTACTTTTTTCAATCCACAACAGGTAAAACAATTATTTTTACTTATATGATCATAATATATCAACAAACTAAGATGTGCTGACACTTCTATATAAATCATCATTCACAATTTATTAATTTATATTCCCAATTATTTTTCTATTGTATTTTGTGTCTATTGGTCTATATATTTAAATTTTATTTTAATTTTACTGATATTTTTTTTCATTCTATATTTTTTTCTAATATCTGATACACATTCTTGATAAAACTATAACATAATCAATACATGAATAGAATAAACTAATTTAGCATCATTTATTGAAATATATATATTTGTAATGGAACCTAAAGAGAGAGATATTTGTAAAAAAGGCATCTATAATGATCTTTGGAATATCTTCCAATCCAAGATATCTTGTGCATATCTTTTATATAATTCTATAACAATAAATTCTTAGATAGTTTAAAAATATATGTTTTATTCTTCAATGCATACAGAAAGCCCATAAATAATAACTCTGTCCAAACATCTGGTACCCATATTTTATCTAAATTTATCAGAATAAATATGTAGATAGATTAAAATAATATATTATTTTGTTTTTGCCAACATGTATTTGAAATCTGTTGTAAGTAGTGACATAACAATAAAAATACACTCAATGGATGACACTAAAATAATGTCTCTATCCAAATATCTGACACACACATTTAATATAATTCCATTAAATTTAAACTTGCTAATGTTTAACTTAACAAATTATATTTTTATATTAGAATAGGTTCACAAAGTTATTAAAATTACTTTTTTTTCTTTGTTTTCTTTAACATTTATGAGAGTAAGATCAAAAGTCTATTGTAATCCATGATGCTACTTTTACATAGTTTTAAATCAGTAATAATTGGGGTGGTTAATCTTATTTGAATATCAATCTGAATAATTGGGAGAAATGATTCATTTCTTTACCTAATTCTATATTTGAGGAATTATTCTACAATCAGTTTTTCTGAAATAATAGCTGACATCAATATCTGTTCTCTATAATTTACTCATTTCTAGTGGCACCTTAGCACAACATTTAATGTTGAGAAGAAATTCAAACTTGTCCTTTGTGTCACATAACCATCAAACATTTCACGTTTTCAGAAAAAAATGCTGAGTATTCCATTTATAAACATTTTAACTTTTTTCTTAGCTAAAAAATCAAAATGTCTTAAGTTCTCATCAACCATTTGTATTTGTCTCATTGTATTATCTTCAATATTTTATTTATGCTGAAAAAAGTTATTTTTATTGATTCTTCGACCAAAATATTTTTATCATTAAAATAATTTGAGATCTATTTTAAAACCAGTACAGAATGTTGAAGTTTGTGCTATATTGCTGGATATAGTTTTGAATATTGTCTTATTATAAGATTACTTTATACATTAAAACAAAACAAAAGAATTGTATCTTAATGTGTGTATCAGTAGTCTCAATTTTATTGAGTATCTTAACCAGAAAAATTTGAAATATGTTCATGAAATACTTGAGGAAAGACTTTGTTATTTCAAATTTTGATCTCCAGCATGTTTTGAACTTTGATTCACAGTAATAATCTGTTTTGATTTAACAAACAATCTTTTTAAAGATTGCCTAGTACTATTTTATTTAAGAAACATGTGTAGATCTTGAATAGCTATAAAAATATAGCTGTCATTCTATTCCACTTGATGCATGTACATCCATCATGTTTTGTGAATAATTGTCCCAATTCATAAGTGTTTCTAGGTGTTTTTTTATTTATTTTTTGATGAATTTGAAATTCTGTATGAACAACTAAAAGCAACATTGTTTTAAAACTGTGATATGCAATCACATAGTCCTAATCCATCTATTTCTCTTCAGATATATGAAAATTACTTAACAATAGTCTCAATATTTAACACCATGATAGAGTAAAAATAGACTAAATTATATATTTATATATTTACTTGTACATTTTTTACTAATTGTAAAATTATCAAATCTTACACTTTAAATATCTGGTTATAAAATAACACTTTTTGTTCCATATCATAAGATCCTTTCAAGTTATTTAACATCTTCAAATATCACTTTGAATATTTTTTACTGATAAAAAATTCAATCAATTCCAGCATGACATATTTTTTTTACACTCTGTTCATAAGCTGCCATAAAATGATCCACAATGTATGAGATCTGCAATATTATTCTTACTGAAAATAAAACCATTATGCTCAACTCAATGTTAGAGATTAAACAGTCATTTTACTGCAACATTTAATAAAACCTTGTTTCCAAAAGTTTAATAATTTATAAGTATTCCCTAGGTAAAATGATCAAAATCAAGTCAATGAGATTAAAATATATCTTTTCTGAATCATAAATCTAAAAGTTCTTTAGTTAGATTGTCTTTATGCCAAAATTTGGAAAAGTAATTTTAAAAAGGTTAGAAAATTTTAAATAAAGTGTGTTAAAAATGATAAACAATACAAAGTTTGATAAAAAAGGATCAAATATTATGGCTTGGACAAAATACATTTTGTTTAGTTATTCAATCAATCTTCATATAGAAAATAGTATACTTAAGATCTGTTAGAGAAATTTCTACTAACTGTTTGTGATTTTCATTATAATTATTTTTTTTTATTGTTATTAATATTTATATCATAAAATTTTACTACCCATTGTAAGATTTGACCAATAAGGTTGATAAATATTTGTAGCCAATCGAATCTTACAAATTTGTGGCCACTTTTGCTATATATATTGAACTATATGTAGTTCAGTATAAAATTATCCAAAACAAATATTTTCATTATATATGTATTTAACCAGAAATGCTGATGTAACAGGTGGAATAGATTTTTGAGTTTTATCCACACAGGAAAGATAGACTTATATATATATATATATATATAAATTTGTTTCTATCTTTCCTGTGTTTTATCCACACAGGAAAGATAGACTTATATATATATATATATATTAGAAATTTGTTTCTCAACTGTGGATATAAATTATTTTTGCTTATTATGAGATATAAATACAAAACGTTGATGGTTTAAATACCATATAAATATAATTGATTATTAAAACGCTAAGCTCCAAAATCAAATATATTTATTGTAAATAAAACTAAAACAAAAGACGGTGTACTATGTTGTAAGTGTTTAGGTGTCTCACAAGTTTATAATTCATGTAAAACTAGTGTTGCTGGTGAAATATATGTATAATGAGGTAGATCAGACTGCAAGCGATAGTCTAAGACTTAAAACAAATTTAGATGAAATGTGACGTTGCAAATCTAAAAGATTTTAATCCTTATAAAACAGAAGAAAGACATATCCTAACTCAACGTGTATTGATATCTGCATAATTTCAATAATATTTATATATTCATTTATTCTACTAAATATCTTGTAAATAATTTTTGTTAATATCAAATTTGTCACTTGAATTTAAACAAATGTTTAAACGGCGTAATATTACGAGGTTGTTTTGCTTTTCGAGACGTAATATAGATTTCATATTTGCATAAATAATTATTTTGAAATTTTGGTATGTTTATTAAAAGTTGTCTATTCTTTTTATATTTTTGTAACGCGGAAAAAAAAAAAAAATTAATCTTTCTAAGAAATTTATCAATATTCATTTGAATCAGTCGGAGATCGTAAAACGTGTTTATAATTTAAATAATTTAGTATCATTTGCATCTAACACACCTAACCTTGATGTTTTTAAAAATAAAATTTTCAAATCATTTGCAAATATATAAAACCGTTAATGAGCGGAAATATTTTGTTGTTAGCACTAAAGTTAATAATTCCAAGTGATATTTATTAACTGTGCATAACATTTTCTGTTATTTAAAATAACTATTTAATCATCACATGATGTTACCGAGAATATTTCATAATTTCCTTTTTCTAATTGTTTATGATTAACAACGGATATAACATTTCTTTTTGATAAAAAATATTCGGAATATAATCACTGAATTGTAATAAATTGAAATTGATATACGAGAAGTAAATCCATGTTGTAATTCAAAAGTTATATATTTTATTTGTTTTTTTAAATCATATTAACGCACATCTGTCGTATATTTTAGCAAATGAACATAAATTATTATGCTTATAATAGTGACATCTCATTTTTAAATAATTTTTTTTTTTCGTTATTTGCGAAATATATATGTATAAAAAATTGGTAATAGTTTCTGCGCGGGGGGAATGTTGTAGTATAGTAGAGATGAGATGAGGATTACCCATATTAAAATAAAAAAAAAAAACACTAGAAAATTGTCGTTTGTGTATAGTTTTCATATTTATAAAATGTGTAAGGTAGTCATATATAAAACTGGTAGTTTACTTATTACATTAATTACTATATTTATGTATGTTTTATTTTTATAGTTTAATTACCTGTGTTTAAATATTATATTTTAACTGACTTTGCAGTTTATCAGAAAGATAAGGACACAGACGTTGGAGTTAAAGGTTTCTGCATTATAGTTCAATCTGATGCACAACCCTAACATAATCTCTTTGTCAAGCGTAGTTAGTCGAGAGGTCATCGCACACAGCCTTGCAAGCAAGTAGTTGGTTGCAGACGGGCGTGGGTTCGCATCCCGACCGATGCTATGACATATGGAAAAAAAAAAAAAACCCCTAACATAATCTCATGAGCAAATAACCATTTAATTAATTTTTATCATTTTTATACAATGACTTTTTTTACTCTCTGTCATTCAATGTTATTATAGCATTGAGAGCTAAAGATTTTCATATTCATATATCAATCTAATGTGTGACTTCTAAAATATCAAATAGCGTTCTGAACAAACGTCAGTTATTTATCATTTTGTAATGTTTCTTTTGTTTATTTACTTTGACATATGTTGTTAATAATAACCTCAAACGTTACAGATCCCTGCATTAATCTTAGCTGATCCAACTAGTAGTTTGATTAATGGAAAAATTTGTTTAACCTCGGAGAGGATTACCAGTTAGTATTAAGAAAGGGTACTGAGATAAAAGCTCTGATGATGACTGCTGGACAGATGAAACTGTAAGAAAGGAAATAAAATAAATATTATGTTAACTGCATTGTACAGTGTAAATTAAGGAGTATATGATGTATTATAGTATATACAATTAGTATTAAGTCATAGTTTCCTAGCAACATCAAAAGACAAAAGTTATTTTGATATATATGGATATAATTTCCTTATTTCTATTCTTTCTGAAGAAGTTAAAAATATTATTTGGCTTAGGCTTCTCAATAAAAATAAGTCATTATTAGGGGATTAAATATGTGTTAATGCTAATAGTGGTTATTATTCTACATATTGATTAATAATGAATTGAATTATTATTACTTTATAGAGTATGTTATGCTAATATTAAGCATTGCTTTTAGGATGAATCTAATATGAGGAATTTATCTACCAAGCATACCAGTAGCCAGTTGGCTTAAATGTTTATTCTGTGGAAGGAAACAGTTACAGAGTATTTTTAGATAGAAATTAAAGAAACACTCAGTTTGTTAAGAAGCATTACTACTAAAAATATATTCAAGACTCATGTATAATATAATTTTCATTACTAATCATGAAGATTATACTTTTGTGGTTAATATGTTTATAGTTTAACTTTTGCATGCTTACTTTAGTGTAGTGACAGAGTAATGGATTCAAGCATTGTCAAGCATCATTTGACCTACTGAATAACAAATTATTTATTCAATATTTATTTACATTTTAAATTATCAATAAATTTTGCATATATATGCCTATGAAATTATATATGTTGAATAGTTTAATTTAATCATACAGTACTTATAATTATGTTTAGTGCTTATATTATAGATTTCACTAAAATTCATTATCAATTATTTGCTAAAGTAACATTGCCTTGCATAATTTAGTATAGGGTTTGTGTCTGATTACAAGTATCAAAAGTAACACTTTTTATGCACTCTCACAAGCAAACTAATTCAATCATTTTAAGACAACATGTTACAAAAACACTCATTTTTGCTAATAAAAAATATAGCTGAGGGCAAAAGTAAACATATACTTATTTATAAATAGAATACAGTCATGTAATATATAAATCTAATAATTCTAATCAAATAAATAAATAAATATAAAAATTCAAAAAATGAACTTTACCCTCTGTGCTTCTACTGTTAAACCATATCTATTAAAAATATCTTGGCTAAAAATAACCTCAATAACTTCTCCATGTAGTGTTTTGGGTATTTCTCCAACATGTGATTATCTGGTTTCATGTTAAGGCTAAGTAACTATTAAAATGTTTTTTTAGTTTATAGATCATAAGCAGGCTTGACGTTTTTAGGTAGAGAACTCATTGTTATTTCACATATACATTCAGAGTTGGTTTACAAATGCATAGTTTAGTTTTTATAGCTAATGAATAAATATTGCAGGTATCTGGGTGATCAGATAAGTATTAATGTGATGTTTATGAATATAGCTATAATGTAATATAATTTTCACCATTGAAAAGAAAGATAGCATCCTTCAATGATTATAAAAGACTTCATTTACACAATAAAATTAATAAACTGTTAATAAGCTTATCAGCTGAGTTAATTGTTTCCAAAATATTACCAACTACATTGTTTAAAAAACTAATAGCTTAAACATAGTCAGTCATATATAATAATAAATTTTAGTAATCCCTGTTTTATTTTAATCTATAAATTTGGGGATTCTGGTTTTCAATAATGCATAGTTATATTTACAACTAATAAGTTATGTTAATCAACAACTTTAATTGACTTGTGGCTAATCATAATAAATTATGTTCTGTGAACATTGAATATCATATCATTATTTATTTTTTTCCAACACATAGATTGATTGCCATTATTTTATGTTTTGGGCAAGAAAATGTTATAAAATCTTGGATTTCATCCTTACAAAAACGATGGTATTTTATGAACTATATTAAAGAAAGGAATCAAAATATATATAAAAAAAAATAATGTCACAAGAATATATTGCTGGACAGATATAGATTTATTTTGTTCCAAAGTTAAAATGATATTTGCTTAAATAATTATCTTTATCTCCAATACGTTGGCAAAAAAAATAAAAATAATTATTTAGAATACAATTAGAAAATATTGCTAAATATTCTAAAGTTTAATAGCTGTTTAAACATAAACTTCTAACTTGTATATTTATGCTTATCATGTTAGAAAGATATAAATACAAAATGAGTTTATTGTCAAAGTTAGATAATTTGCTTGTGAATTTCACCAGAAAGAAAAGATCTAATTGATTTTATGTCAATGCCTATTTTAATTTATATTTCCATGCTTATTATATTAAAAAAGATATAAATATACTAATGATATTCATTGTGAAAGCTAGATAATTTGTAGGTTTGACTATGAAGAAGATTAATTCTGACTTCTGCTCTGTCAAGACTGTTTTAATTTAGATTGGTATGTTTACCATATTAAAAAAATATAAATATAGTAAAGAGTATGTTGTGCAAGCTAATCAGTTTGGTCTTACATTTTAGCAGAATTAGAGTCATAGAAAATATGCAGAATTCTCAGTTTATCAGAAAGATAATGTGTAATTAATACTTAGGATTAAAAAATCAGTATGCATATGAAAACTTAAGAATGTGTTAAATATGGATTTGAAGTTTCAGTTAATCAATTTATCAATCTGAATGACTTTTATAATAAGAAGAATCCTCTAAAATTCTAAGATGACAATTAACTTAAGGAAGAGTCATGTTAATATACAAACTAGATGATAGTAAGAAGGCATGATGAATACCTCCAACATAGATGCTTGAATTGCAGAATTCCAGCAAAGAAAATCCGTTTTATAGGAATGTTGGTGTCATCACAACAGTATGTAAAAGCAGAACATAAAATGTTGTTTTTTTTTTTTTATCATGTGCAGTTCTTATACATATTAGAAAGTGGAAAATCATTTAATGATTTAATAAAGGAAAAATAGAATTTAACAAAATTGAAACTAAAACATATTCAATTGATAGAACACTTATTCCAGCAATCAACACAGTGCTTCTATAATATGAAAATCAAAATCACACATTATAAATTAGAAAATAAAAATAGGGTTAACCAAACAGGTGTTACAGTTATTTGGTACAGAGGTCCAGTTGTCTTGTAAATCTGTTTCTGCTATATTATGAAAATAATATTTGGTTTAAAAATAATAACATAATTATAATGATTCAGTGTTTGGCATGATGTTATATAACAATAATATTTCAAAAAAAAATGAACAGAATATTTCCAGCATATTTTGAATAAATAATACAGGAACTGAGAAAATGGCTACTATCCCATTACTTAATTATATTTTAGTAATGATGCAGCTAGATAAAGGTGAATATACAATATTGAATTTTTTTTTATTCTGATAAAAGTATTTAAAATGTGATGTGGTATGAGTTTCAAAGTGAGCAAATAAATAATAAAATGATTCAGTGTCTTTTTTTGTGTAATACTTGTATTTCAGATTACTATTTTTCCAAAGTCATTATGGCCCATACCAAGCAAACTGCTTGTAAATCTACTGGTGGAAAAGCCCCATGTAATCAACTGGCTACCAAGGCTGCTTGTAAGAGTGCCCCAGCTACTGGAGGTGTAAAGAAACCCCATCATTACAGGCCTGGAACCATAGCTCTTAGAAAAATCCATTGTTACCAGAAGAGTACTGAGCTTATGATCTGTAAATTGCCTTTCCAATGTCTGAGTCATGAAATTGCCCAAGATTTTAAGACCAATCTCCATTCCCAAAGCTCTGCAGTTATGGCCTTGCAAGAAGCTAGTGAAGCTTACTTGGTTGGATTGTTTGAAGACACCAACTGTGTGCTATCCATGCTAAGCATGTTACCATTATGCCCAAAGACATCCAGCTAGCCTGCTGCATCAGAGGAAAACATGCTTAAGTGCATTCATTATAAATAATAAAATGAGCTTTATATTCCCATAATTACATTTAATTAAAACTATACTTATGACCCCAAAAAACTATGCTACTGATACTTTTTTTCCTAGTTAGCTTTATACTATTTTCTTTTCATTTTTTGACTGACATTAATAACTGTTTTTTACTGCCAGTGAAGTATGCATTTAAATATGGACCCATAAACTTACACCATTTGATCTTGAAAATGCTATTACTGTTCCAAACAATACAAACAAAGATAAAATTATCTAAACTAATTGAAATAAAAAACTACTACAGAAAAAAAAAAATTTTTAAACTTCATTTAAATATGCTGTTTCTAGTATAGCTGAAGTGGTATAATATTGCAAACAAATCATGGTGATTTTTTTTTATTAATTCATTTAATCAAAAAGCATCACTTCAGTAATCTGAATAATTTATTACTTTATAATATATTGAATAATAAAAAATAATTTAATGTAATTAATATTAATTAAAAAATTTGTACTGGATCTATCTGGAATTAAAATGGAAAAATAGCTATATTAAAATAATAGCTTAATTAATTAATAATGTTTTTTTTTCTAAGTTATATATAATAAATAAGGCAAAACTCTCCATATAGTAGTGCCACCCTGTGCCAACCAGAGTAATCAATTATATGCTAGAATAAGAGATGGTGATCATGTGATGTTTAGTGGTTTATATATAATAATTAAACAAAATGTATAGTAGAGTTTTTATAATGGATATTACTCTATTAAATCCCAAATTGGATTAAACTGTTGTTCAATTTATATAATTTATCAGCCAATACTCGAGTGGATAAGATAAAAAGACAAAAGGAATAATGTTAGAATACTTCAGAATTAATGAAAAACATTTTGTATACTTTCAGAGTAAAACATGTTCAGAAGCAATAAAAAGGAATCAAAGGATATAACAGCACAAATAATCATTCCATAATTACAGATGGATACGCTAATTAAATATTCAGATAGATGTTACTAATCTTAATATAATTTACTATGCCTATGAAATGAATTTGTGTACAATAATACTGGATTGTAAATAAATAAGTTAAAATAAAAATAGTCTTAGGGTGGTGAGTAAATACATTTTATGTACATATGTATTTAACATTTGTATTCTAATATATATATATATATATATATATATATTAATATATAAATGATATATATATATATATATATATATATATGTTTAGCATTTAGAGTGTTTTATATTGCTTATTTATTTTGCATTTAATTCACTTCTTAATTATATATTGATGATAGGCTTATGTCCAATAATTGTAAAAACTGTTTTACAATGTTTTTATTTCAACCCCCTATGACAGTTTTGATTGCCCCAGCAATCTTCTTCATATCTATGACAAACACAATATAAATACAGGAAGTTGGTATAAAATCATTGTAAAATAGTAATAAAAAGCATGAATGATTTAGTATTATATGGATTTGGCAATGCAATAAGAAAGATAAAGTTATAATACTTCATAAAAGATAATTGTAAAAACCATAATAATAATAGTTTAAAATTAACTGAGTTTTCTACCAAAGATCATTCATATTATAAAATTATATTACGATAGAAAACATTATTATAATAAAATTATATAAATTCTATTAAAAACTAAAAGTCAACTGATCACTTAAAAAAAAACCCCGATTCATTCATTAACAAATACAACATATCAAAGCCCTTTTTTCAAATTTTATTTTATTATTATAAGCCATATATTTCCATTTATATGTCAACCTTTATTATTTGGTCTTTATGAGGAGTTATGCATTATTAAATGACTAAAAATGTAAAATTTATATTAAAACAAAAATAAAACAAAATGCAATCTGTAAAATATCAAAATACATGCCAGTGCATCAAATAATGTGTTGACATTAAATGTTGTTTTAAATTGGAAATAATTACTACCAAAATGTTTGAAATAATTTACACTGTGTATGGAATAAGGCTGCATGGTTCAAGAATATTTGTAAGTTATTAGCAAAAGTATGTATGTTGAGAAGAAAAAGCATTGAAAATGATCCAAAAGAGTACAAAAAAATATTGTCATATTTTAGTCATAACTTCTATTCAAGATATGCTAATAATATCTTTTTTTTTTTTATGAATTGTTAAATTATATTGCTATACAGCACATGTACATATATATGTATATCCCATATACTTTAATTTCATGAATAAAGACATCTGAGATAGAGGTATTATTCATATAATTAAAATATATATATATATGTTAAAATGGATAATTAAAATATATATATATATGTTAAAATGGAAATGTAGAAGTATATTTAAAATATTATATATGGAAATAAATGGATTGAAGTCAATTCTCTGTTTGTATAGTTTTGTTTAATAATAATAAGTTTATTATTTTTTGAGTTTTAAAGAGTATATATGGGCTAAAAATGATATAATCATTTCTGGATTTAAAATAGATAGCATGAATCATTAATATATTTCTCTTAAAAAAAGGGTGAATTTTCATAGCTGGGAATTTAGAATTTTTGGATTAAATTATAATAGATCACTATATCACAACCATAATCATAATGAATTATATTATTCTTTATTTAATCTGAGTTATATAAAATAAAAAGTCCATATACATAATTTTTGATTAAGTTTTTTTTTTTTTTTTTTGATAAATTGTGATTTATGTCATAAAAAGTAAAACAAAAATATTATTAAATGAAAAGATAAGAATGTTGAATTTATAAAATATTTCAGCCAAATTGTAAAAAAAAAAAAAAATGTTATAAATAATTAGATTTAAAGATTGCTAATTTTATTAACATATTTAGACAGATGTTAAACTAACTGAAAAGATAGATTGAACTGGTATTTTAAAAAAATATATAATAATAAGATGAAATACATTTTTTAATATATATAAATAATTAATCAAAAATAAATAAAAAATATATAAAAAGACTAGAAAAGCAACATTTTTATCTTTAAAATAGCATATAAAAAGAACAGGTTAATATGTGTATTATATTTATGGTAGTGATATATAGAATTAGCAATATATACATTTTGATACATTTTATACATTTACTTTTGTTTCATTTGTATTATTACTTTTGTATTTTCATATAGTTGATAGCATTAATGTTTGATAAATATTGTATTATATGTTTAAAATAGGCAGTAGCCATTTTTTGTAAAATGTTATAAAGGAAATTTTAAAAAGAAATGATAAACATGGGTTGTCATTTAATATTTTTTTAAATATTATTACTGATTCTGGATATTCAAAAGCATTTAAAAATTAAATATATATATCATATAGGATTATCTACCATCCATTAGTTTTTGGAATTTTATGTATGTATTTATAAAGCAAGAATCAAAATATATAACAAAATTTAGTGGAAGTATTTTAATATTAATTAATTAAAAATAAAACTAACAACTTTTATATATTTACTTTCTAGATTTATAGTTGAGCAATGTACACGTCATTTTTCTAATTAAAAATATGATTTATAACAGTGACTGCAATGGGTCTTCAATGTGTTGGACATGGGTGCTCATGGGTCTACTATATATTTTTGATGTGCCTGACACTATCTTTATTAAAAAACATAATCTGGTGGCTTTATCTGACTTTATTTAAAGAATAACTTTTTACTACATATATATCAATTATATAATTAGTGATGTAATCAGTAATATAAATAATTATTTATTTGATGGATTTATTTTAATGTTTTTATAAATATATAAACAAAAACTTCTGAAATTAATTCTACATTATTCAAAATATATCCCGTTTACATCATGTCCACTATCTATATTTAGCTATTATTTATTTTTATATATTGTTATTTTGAAAACCATAGAATTTATTCCAGAGTTTTATATTATTTTATGTAAATTGTTTTATATATATATTGTGACCTTCACTTTGGATCATCAACTAATCTAGACTCTCGTTTGGAGGTATAATCCGCCTTTGTGTCCTCTTTGAACGCTGGAATCATATATACAAATCTGACCGCACATTTCAAGGCACCAAATCCGCCCTTTGTAACCTTCACTTCCTGAATAATCAAGAATATACGCATAAAGAAACAAAGATGATAAACTAACGAGATGATTCCTTTATTGAACAAAACTAGCATGAAACTATAGATCTAAAGAAGATCACAAGGTGATTAATAAAGATAATAACGTCTAGTCAAACCAGCTTTAAAATCCACACCAACAAAATATGATGAGCTAAATTTAATATTTAGCAAACCAATAAATAATTAATAATTATATCTTTGGAATGATTATGAAATTAAAATTATAAATAAAATAATAAGTAAATTATGATGTAGATGACTAAATAGATGATGAAAATAAGTAATAATTAAATAGTAGAATGAAATGAGTCTAAGAATGAAGGGAAAAGAACGAATATGTATGAGAATAATGTATGATTAATGTACTGATAGAAGAAGAGTTAATGAATAGTTAAGGTGATAAAAGAATAAAAATTAATGAATGATTAATCCATTATGATAATGAATTAATGTCAAATGAGACTGAATAAATAAAAAAGAATGATCAAGATGAAATTGAAGAACAATGACGATGATGGAGACTGAAATCTTAAACTATAACCTAATATTGTATTAAATGGTAAGAAGATAAGCTAAATAAAAAATAGGAATTCCAAGCTTGACTCAACCAGAATATTTATTATAAAGTTAAAACAAGCTATACATTTTTTTTATGACAAAAGAAGTAATTTATACCTTAAAGTTTGGTTGACTTTCATAAAACAGTGAAACTAATCTAAGTCAAGTTCAACTATCATAACTAATTATCTATAAAATTTACTGCAAATTCAAATTCTACCTTGAAACTTAACAATTAATTCTTCTCAGGGTTCAAATACTCAAAGATCATTATACAAAATATACTTGGGTCAGTGAGAGGTATTTTACCACTACCCGAATATAATGCACAAAACAGCTCTTAATGTAAACTCAAATTAACAACTAGATTTAGCAGTTCCACAAAAAACATTATAAACTCAATAAATATTATATAAACTTTAGAATTTAATAAATAGGAATAACTTTTTAATAACTAAACACAATAACTTACCAGATTTCTTTTCTCAAATAATTATAAACCACGTGATCAAGATCAATGAATAATAGCTCTGGGGGTTTACTAAATGAATTAAACCAATATTAAGTGTTTATCTTTTAGTTTATCACTTAATATAATATGTACTCCAGGTTAATACCATTCAGATTGTTAAGTGATGATTCCTTAGATGTACTCATAAATTATAAGGTCTAACAAAAGTATTATGTTATATCAACATATAGTTAATTTTACTATATTGGTCGATGATGATTTCAATATATAATCCTCTGATATGTCGATAGCAATAGCAATAATAGTGGGTACGGTGATTAGAATAAGACTACAGGCAACTAAATAAATTTTTAAACACAACAAGCTTTATTTACAATATTTACAAAAGTTATTTCAGACACATTGTCTGAAATAAAACCAATACATCAAATTAAACTCAGGGATGGAAAATACTTGGTATCCCATTATTTATACACATAGTAAATAAGACAAAATAATATAGTGATATTCATAGTATCACTATTATGATTGACTAAGTTTCTATAATTATTCTATCTTAAAGAACAAAAGATTTAAACTTTATTGAAGCTAAATTAGCATTTAAATATAAACTAACTGTACTTATGTCTTTGGGATATACACAACTTTTTAAATCTAAAAAACATGAAGTTATGATTTAGTGTATTAAACTGTAACTATTTAATTTGTCGGAATATGATAAGGGCAATTATCATATACAGCACAATTCATAATTTATTATCTTTTAATATGAAAAGTCATATTATATTGATGTGGGGACAGACATCATAAGTCAAATACACAAATGACAATAAAACATTACCTATGTCGACATCCTAATTATTGAATATTTAACTGATCTTACCAATCCATTGGTGAGTCACTACTTGATGAAGATAAATCCACACTGCCCATGTGCATCTCTTGCTCTTACATCTAGAAGTTATACAATCACTAGTAGGTTTTGGTTTGTCTATAAACTGATGAAGATCCTACAACATCATAAGACACTATTCCAATTAGGCAAACACTATAGATAGACCAGTGTTCCTTAATCTAACATTATCCCATCCTTGCTATTTGATTTCGAAATACTATACTTCACCATACACGGTGGAAAACTAATTCTATAACCTCATGAGGAATTAAACAATAAAGGGAAGCTTGACAAAACAACATGATAGTTGTATAATAATGTGGCTAATTCTAATACCTCTATAGTTATACACATGTGGGCTTAGCCTCATCATGTAAAAAATAGAATTCAGACCATGGATATCCTCTTTTGGGATTAATTATACTAACTATGCATTAATTATTACTCAGCCTCGACCATACCATCCTCTCATGTAATCAACAATGGGTGATTCTCCATCAGACCATGCTCAATATTAATATGTATATTATTCTATTTGATGCCATTATATGTAGCACATACTTATCAGCCAAAATGCTGTCACAAATCATTCTCAATATTATAGCAAGGTAAAATAACACTAACAATAAAAGTGGAAACATAAATATTCCATTTCACAATGCAGAAACTATTAATGTATTAATAGACAAACCAAAATATAGGTCAAATGATCATTAATTATTTTAACCTATCAATTATGCTTTTGTCATAGCAAGCACTATACATGTAAACACTGAAGATCAACCTACATTTATATTTACAGTGGATATGTTCATTTATAGGCAAAATTAAGAAATGAAAAAGGATTATATCATTTTTTTATATAAGAAAACATTTCAGTCATGTATATCTTTGCCAAAATGTCTGTTTGTTCACCTTTTCAATAATACACTAAAATCTGGTTTAAAATGTGAAAGGTAAATATCTCTCTCTAGATAAATGACATTTAATATTATGTTTTCCTTTAATTGGGAAGATAGCAAAAATATGTGTAATAATAGATGTATGTATCTTCTTTATACATCTTAACATCCCTTTTACTAAATATATTTTATACCATATATTTTAGACTACAATATATATATATATATTATATTAAAAAAAAGTTTCCCAAATGATACTTGACGTAAGTATTATAAACTAACATAGCAATAATAAAAAAAAATAATAATAAACAAACATTTTCTCCTATTAGATTTTATCTTAGTAGTCAAAGTTTATTTCATTCTTGTGTGTTAAAATGATAAGAACTAATATTATGATGAGTAAACATTCTCAAATAACGCATATATATATATATATATATATATATATATATATATATATATATATATATAATATCATATATATATATATATATATATATAATGATATTATCCTATTCAATGCTAATATAACAAGGTAATATTCAAACGTTTTCAAGTGTAGCATAATTAAAATCGGTTTATCCACATTTTAATCCAGATAATTTTCCTTCAAAATGACTTTAGAGTTTTATTACAATTAACATATTCAACTTTTTAAAATTATTTATTGATTTTATTCTTTCCTTCACGTTAATATTTGTAACAATCTTTAAATACTCTGGGCATTTTTTTTAACATTTTAAAAATATTATTACGATGCATATTTCTCAATAAAACTTTAAAAGTAAATATTTATTTTATTCCATTTTTATTAGCAAAGTATTATGTGTTTAGCAATATTAAGAAGAATTTAGTCAATTATAAATTCGATATCCTTGGCATTTTTAATTACTTTGTAACTTTCCATTTTTATTATTAAGCAAATTCGCGCTAAAACAAATTAGCAGATGAGTTTTTTTATTTCTTAAGAAAGAATAGGGGATAATTCATGCAGTTTTCTTTTAATTGTATTAAAAGTTAGATGATTCAAAAATGACTTTTTTGATTTGTTTATTTTATCCCCTGACATTTTTCTTCAAAATTATTTCAAATTGTTTTCTTGAAATTATAATTTACAAACAAATGTTTTTTTCTGCTTTATGATTAAGAGTGGCATCAAAAACAAACATTTTTCATCAGCTTTTGCCTTTAAATGTAAATAATTTGTGTGTCATATTTAAATCTGGGAATTTAAAAATATGAACAAAATAAAAACAAAAGCTTACTTTTTCTTGAATTGTTCTGGGTTTGAAGTAATGTTTATTTAAGTAAATTATGATCCACATTATTTCTATTTCTTCTTTTGCAGGATGACTTTCAGGAACTATCAATTGGTGGAACAACAGTGTTAAAATGATAGCAAGGCTTTAAGTTTTCTATTCAATCATTTTAAAGAAACAATATTTTATAATCCCATTTAAATAGATTCCAATTTTTTCTGATTTTTCAGCTTTTTCTTCCTTATTTTATAAGATTAGAGTTGAAGTCTGTTGATTCTAATTCTTTTTTTCCTTAATCACCCCCTACAACTTTGTTATGTCATATATAGCTTGTATTACAAAGCATTGTGGTAACAAATGGACCAATAACCCTAGTGTAAATATATTAATATTACCCACCTAGCTTCATTTTTAATAACTACTCATAAGGTGCAAGACTGTTTTAGGCCACTACAAAAAAGAAATATGCTTAAGAATTAACTATAATGATTCATTTTACAAGATTTACAAATTTAATTTATTTATTTATTTATTTCAATTGCTATTCAATAATAATAAAATAGCAATATATTTATCTCCCAATTAATAACAATACTTTTAAATTGTTCTCTTATCCCTAGTCAAAGCCTAGACTGGGTTTGAAATCTCATCTCCACTCAAGTAGATTTCCTAGTGCAACCAGAACAGTCTTTATCTAAAACTACTTTATTAAAATTTTAATGCTAAATATATTATTATGATTTAAAATTTTGGATTATTTAATACAGGGACCTAAATAAAAGATCACAATATATATATATATATATATATATATATATATATATATATATATATATATATATATATATATATATATATATATATATATATATATATATGAAATAAACATGTCATTGTAATGCAGACTAATAAATAGTCAATTAACATTACAAACTGCAATACTTTTAAATTGCCCATGTATTATTTAGAAATAATAAGCAAAATAGTGCCTAAAGCTAATCTGGGATAATGATGTAATTAAGTTCCAACCAGTAACCACCCAAACATTCACAGTAAAGTTTAGTAATCAATATTTCTCACTGCTGTACAGGCAACCTTCACACCTTTTAATAGCAAGAAGGGAAATCCATTCTTACTAATCGTCCATTGAATATATATATGGACACTTAAAGCTTGCAACTTGACTACAGTGTATAAAATATTGATACAATGAAGTTTAAATAAACCTTTTTAAACATGAAATAAACATGTCACTGTAATGCAGACTAATAAATAGTCAATTAACATTACAAACTGCAATACTTTTAAATTGCCTGTGTATTATTTAGAAATAATAAGTGAAATAGTGTCTAAAGCTAATCTGGGATAATGATGTAATTAAGTTCCAACCAGTAACCATCTAAACATTCACAGTAAAATCTAGTAATCAATATTTCTCACTGCTGTAAAGGCAACCTTCATGCCTTTTAATAGCAAGAATGGAAATCCATTCTTACTATTGGTCCATTGAATATATTTGGACACTTAAACCTTGCAACTTGACTAATCCCAGATTAGCTTTTATGCACTATTTCACTTATTATTTCTAAATAATACATGAGCAATTCAAAAGTATTCAGTTTGTAATGTTAATTGACTATTTATTAGTCTGTATTGCAGTGACATTTTTATTTCATGTTTAAAGAGGTTTATTTAACCTTCATTGTATCAATATTTCATACTCTGTAGTCAAGTTGCAAGCTTTAAGTGTCCATATATATGCAATGGACCATTAGTAAGAATGGATTTCCATTCTTGCTATTAAAAGGTGTTAAGGTTGCCTTGACAGCAGGAGAAATATTGATTATTAGATTTTACTGTGAATGTTTAGGTGGTTACAGGTTGGAACTTAATATATGTATAAAATATAAATTATTTAAAATATATCGTCAATATAAAAAAATAAAAGTCACTGCCAATAATTAACACACAAAAAACTTTTAATATATATATTTTTTTGTTTATAAATTGTATTATTAGAAATAAAAGAGCTAAAACATAGTTTAACTAACCAGCAAAGCATTTTCACAATCTAAAAAATAAAACAATGATTCTCTTTTAAAATTAGATTCTAAGGTTACTAATGTAGATTTGGATTTAAAAATCATAAATATAAAAATTGATATACTTTAAAGATAACAACAGAATAATTAAATATTCTAGAATTTAGATGAATTATGGGTATTTAATAAATTGTGTTCGAAAAATAAATCTCAATATATATATATATAAATTGTTATTTTCAAATATCCAATATTTAAATTTATATACCAAAGAGAACTTATTTGTTCTCATTTAAACCATTGTCTAAGAAAATGACATATTCACTAGATACATTAAGTTAGCTGAAGACTTATAGTATCAAGTATATTAATTTTTGCTTTTTTTCACTCATTTGAAATAAACATGTCATAAGTTTTCTTTATATTCACACTTTTGCCATTCTGAATAATTAATGTAAGGTATCATTTATCACACACCAGCCATTTTAGGTATATTTATTGTAAAAATTGTTACCCTGTTTAATAGAATGATCTTAGAGTATAAAAATAATACTAAATTAATTAAAAGATTTTAGACAATAAAAAATATATTTTGAACATTAGGAATAAGAGTTTAACGTTTTGTCAGCCTTTTAATTATTAAGTCAAATTTGGACTCCATAGTAACAAAGACTGAGTATATTATTGAATTGAACAAGTAAAAAAACTGAGACCTTCATCATTATCACATAAGTACTTTATCTTAATTTATTTATGCATTGCCTGTTATTTCTATGAATTTATTGTATGGAAATATGACAGGGATTGTCTATTGTAACATAAAATATTTAAATAAAATCATTTGAACAAGTTTTATGCAATGGCAATGTCAAAAAGTGTTTCAGAATATTCTGGGATTTTCTTGATACCATAATATTGAATTTTTTATTGCAATGACAACTCCATGATGAATTGACCAATTAAAGTGAATTGATGATAACAGACATTCATAAAGAGCAAAGAATGGTTTCCACGGGAGAGACAGATGCATTTTTCATCAACCTTATTTCAAAGGCATTCAAAAAAAGATATGACTTTTTGGAAGAATATAAGTGAATGTACAAAGCAGTGAAGAATTATAATGTGACATGATATTGAAAAGTTTAGGAATAAAGATTATTTTCTGCAAATAAATTGTTTAATTAATTTTTATAAATAAATATAATCATTCTAACACAGACAAGCAGAATATATATATATATATGTTCTTCCTGAATTGAATATGTAAACATAATCAACTTAATAGTCAACTATATATGTTAATCATATATTTATTTTTCATCTAATTGACTTTTATTCAAAATTGAACCTTGCCAAGATGTTACATTAAATCAAAATGTCATATGATTTACATATCATCTTAGTACGCCCTCTATTGACCAACCTCAACCCTAAAAATATTTTATATTTTCCTGTCATTATTTGATGTCCATTTCCACCCAACTTATAAACTCAGGCATTTCTTTTTATTTTCTTGTATATACATTGTTGTTGTTGTTGTTTTTGTGGGAAGATTCTACATATTTTACTTATAGTGATAAATTTTATATAATGATGAAATATTGATAATAGATTGTATTATTTCAATTTTAATTTATTTGGTTTATATTAACTATTTGGGAGAGATATTTATTAATTATGATTATGTATATTTAAAGTAATTTGTAAAGTGTGTTGATGGTTGTTTATTTGTAGTGGTAAAAAGTAAATTAAAAGAAATGTTAAATAAATTTAATATTCGATCCTTCTAAAAATAGATATTTTATTGGGGGAGGGGGTGGCGAGGTAGATTTTATTTGACTTTAATATTTTAGATTAATTAGTTATAAGAAAATAAATTATTTGGTAAAAAATTATTATGTTGGAAGTAAAGTTAGACTTGATAGCTGTCAATCTGCCATTCATAAAATTTTAGCTGTAGAAAGTTTTTGCATTGAAATGAATAGTTTTAAAAAATAGTTTTATTTCAAAAAAGTCAACAAAATTATCTTAGTAGTGGCTATTTTGATAATTTTTTAAGAACATTTTTTTTTAAACACACATTTTAGTATTGACATTAAATTAATACACTTATACAGACTTAAAACTGCATATATATGCGGGATTCAAACTCAGACTTTCACACGACTCTCAACTCTCCATGCCATCTCATATTGCTGACCCACATGATCACACACATGTTGAAAAAATACATTATTTATCTGCCATCTCATATTGCTAACCCTCCTGATCACACACATTTTGGTCTTTTCAACATGTGTGTGATCAGGTGGGTCAGCAATACGAGATGGCATGGAGAGTTGAGAATCGTGTGAAAGTCTGAGTTTCAAATCCTGAATACTGACAATAATTTTTCAAATATTAAGATAAATAAAAAATATGATTTTATTTATTTACCTTTTAAACAGTCCAGAATTATAATACGTTTTGTTATAAGAACATAAAATGAAGAAAATGTATCAGTCTAAATGATTTACTGAAAAGTACAAAAGTAAAAAATGATAAAAAAAACTATTTGTGGAATTATTTACATTAATACTTGCTTTTTTATGAAAACATACATAGGACAAATAATTTAGCCTTAAGTGAAAGAGTAAAAGTTGATAAAAATAAAATATAAAATATCTTAATTATGTATCCGTGAAAGTCACACATACCTTGAGCTTATATTTGAATGAATTATAATTATTTTATTTGAAAAAAAATGAAATAAACAAAACAAAAACTAAATAAATTCTTTCAATAAAATATATAATTCTGAAGTTATTAATACATTTTCTTATAAACCAAAGGTATTTGGAATGTAAGTTGGTATTGTGGTAATTTTGAATAGTATTTGGATGTTTTGCATTGGCAATATTTTGAATTTGAGAAGTCTGCTTTGGTAGGAAACAATTGGTAACTAACTTTTATATTTAAAGCAAGCAAAACTCTCAATACAGTAGTGCCACTTAGTGCAAGCCAGAGTAATCTTGTGCATAAAATCCCTACCTAGTGTCTATTCATCCAATATATACAAAGTAGTTTCTGGCTTGTGGCTTCGTCAGTGAAGAACCTTGGAGAACAATTGTTAGGACCTTATGTAAAAAATGTAATTAATATGATTATCATGATTTATTTTTTATTTGATGGCATTTTAATAATATAATGAGAATAAAACAACTAATCACTTAGTATGTCAGCTCACACAATATACAATAAAATAACAAGAGTTACCCATTCCAGTGTCATTTAAAGCCAGAGTAATACCATCACAATATGTATTATTGTATTTTAAATTCCCATCTTCAGAATTGTGTTTGCATTTTATCAATAAATTGGAATTCAAAACTTAAAATAACACAGTTATTTATCAAGTGTTCATCTTAAACTCCATTTTAAGCAATTTGGTTTGAGTTCAAGTCCTTAGGCTGATTGTTCGTTTCAATAGCACTACAGAATTAAAATAATTACAATGCTTCCAACTTTGATTCTCAGGTCACAGCGATAAATCTAAAAGTAGGCTTGCGAACTGGAATTTAAAATACAATAGGGCATCTGATAATCTCTCATTTCTGAGATGTCACACTAAATAGCACTTGAATGTAGAGATGGTCATGTTTTGATTTTAATTAAACTAATTTTCAATTTAATTTTTTTAAAAATAATTCTGGTATATAACGTACTGCAATAGAGAAATTTATTAAAAATAATCGCTTATAATAAGTACAATTTTTAAATAAATGTAACATTGCTTCTTTAAATGTTAAATTGGACATTGTGTATTCTGCTGAAAATTTTCAATTCTTTTAAGTGCTTTTTATACGTCTCACACACTCTCTCTTTTTTATTTTAACTTCTGCGAAATAATCTGGATTCTGAGATAAGTTTCCTGCTGGAAAATGAGTAAAATGAGACTAGCATATAAAGTTGAAATTATCCAGACTATTAAAGAAAGAATTGAAAATCAAAGAAAAATTCACAATTACATGAAAACAAATCAGACGGACATCATGTTGTTTAAAAGAATTATGGGATAATTGTGTTTCATATTCAGTAGCATGAGAACATTTCAAATAAATTACTTTTTCTTTCTAAGCATTTCAAAATTATTTTTATAACTATAGTTTTTTTTTCTAATAAAGTGGCCATTTTCCTTTCCACACACATATATATATATATATGAAATAAACAAACAGCTTTATTCGTTGAAGTTTTCATTAAAAGAAAATGGGTTATGCATTTATATAAGAGTTCCTTTAAGATGTGTCTGTTTCCATTTCTGTTATATAAATATATATAATTAGTAGTGGATAAATATTTATACTTTAAACACCACACAATGTAATATATTCGGAAGTAAGCCAATCTTCCCACGCGCTGTTTTAAATATCAAAACAGGCAAAACTCTCTATACGTATTACCACTCAGTGCTAGCTAGAGTAATCAATGGATGCCAGAAGGCTTGTGCATAAAATTCCCATCTAGACACGCATTCAAAAGCGCATGTGTAGAGATTGGTTTACTCCCGAACATATTGTATAATTAATAGTTTTAAAGTATTTATTTGACCAATCTAATTATACTGTTTTGTTAACTCTCACCTTTACTTTTCATTTCACTATACTATCATTTATCTCTTTCTTAATATGATATGATATCGATTTCCTTTAAATTGAGAACAATTTTTATCCTTTATGCAGAAATATAAGTACAAAAACAGATGTGATATTTGTATACCAATGTACTCTTCACTATATATATATATATTTGAAAAATCTTGGCTAGTCAAGTGATTTAGATGCTTGAAGCAAAAGAATTTCTTCATCTATGATGATAATTTGATATTCATATGTAAATCATAAATACAACCTGTTAAATTTAAAACTCAAATATATTTACAATAACTACATAAACATGTATTGGCATTTAAGTGGTTTAAATCTTTAGCTCAACCAATGTATGAAGATTATTCACAAAATGCGCCTATTGAATAATTAGAAAGAATGATCCATATCTCCTGCATTAGTGGATAGTTGTGCCTCACATATATTTTTCTAGTGTAACAATTAATTAATACATACACTCACAATTATAATAAGTTTCATCCAGTGAATAAATTTAATAATTTTTGGATTCTTATCAAACATCAGATATTTCTGGTATCAAGACCAAAGTCAACTAATCAATTATTAAAATATTAATGAATATCTATCCCATATTAACTAAATTATAAATCATGGATGAAAACCTGCTAAAAACTCACTATCTAATTGTTTGTGAGTCTGATGAAAAATCCTTTTTAAATCACCATTTTGGTCAGAGTCTATTGGATATGTCATTGTTTTGGAGTATGCTCTGAAATCTTATTTTAAACTTTATTTTTTTATAAACTATAATAGAGTTCTGAATATTAATTGGTATTCTTTTAATTTTTTATTATAAAGCATATTAGTTAAATAAGACTGGTAATTTTGAAGAGACAGGCCCACATTTTAATGCAATCATTGACTGCTTGGCTACTTTTAGTTAGGTTCAATATATATGTTGAGGGATTTAAATTTTTATATAGGTGCAAATTTAATACATAAGGACATGTGTGTGAGAGTTTTAAAGTATGTGAGTGGTTTAAGTCTTTTAGGATAAAATGTTTGCTACAGACAAGTGCATCACATAGGGTTGAAGTCGTTTGGTAGTTTAAGAGTTTGAGAAAAAAAATGTTTGCTTCAGCAGCATTATCAATAATAAACTCAAAAGATCAAATGAACTGTGAATGATATATGTGATTATATTTATAATTCAAAGTTCAACTTTTTAATATCACAAAATTTATTTATCATTTTTTAATTTTTTTGTCTTACTGCTTTCTTAAGATAATATTCTGATACTTCTTACATATATCATTTCTTATGACAATGATGCGATAAGTTATAAAGATATTCTATACTTCTTTAATTATTAATAATATTTTTTTCTTCTAATCTCTTTATTAAAAATGTATGAAGCATGATAAACTTCAATAACCTCTTACAATTATAAGTAATTGAGTGACTTAAATTTTCAATTTGTAAAAACTTCAACCATTGGAAATTACAAATCTGAATCCATAATTTATGTGTCTGGATCTCCAGAATGATTAAATTATTAGAGTACCACATATAGTCATAACTACATTAAAAAAATGGCAAGCAATTGTTCATGATGGTTCTATTATCTTGATGATTGGAAATTAGGTTCTGCCTTAAGGCAAAATTTTTACATATTTTTTTTTGCATTAGATAATTTCTACTAAGACTAGAGAATTTATAAAGAAAATAAGGAATATGAGGATATACAACAATGATGCATTAAATAGATTGAATGTCTCAAATTTTGTAAAATGGTGCGGAAAAGAGTTGAAAATGATATAAGAAAGTATAATTGTGAACTAGCAAGGAAAGCTGTAGAAGAGAATAAAAGTCCAAAGAGTGTAAAACAACATGTTGGTATTGGTAGGAAATTTATATCTGCAATAAGGAAAAAAGATGGCATTATTACTAAAAAGAGAGATGACATCATGAAATGTGTAGAAGACTTCTATCAAGAATTATATAGTAATAAAAAACAAGAACCTCCTATACCTATTATATCTTCTTAATTGCCCAGAATTTTGAATGAGGAAGTGAGACATGCAATTAAATTTATAAAGAAAGGGAAAGCTCCAGGTAATGATGGAAAAATAATTGATAAATTAATAAAAGCAGGTGAAGAAATATATATATATTTAGCAAAGTTATATTCCAAATGTCTAAATGATAAAGATGTACCAGATGATTGAAAGAATGCAGTATTAATATTAATATTTAAAAAAGGTGATAAAGAAGATATTAAAAATTACAGACCTATCAGTCTTTTATCAGTTTTATACACATTTTTTACTAAGATATTTACAACTCGTCTACAGAGAATACTGGACTTCCACCAACCAAGAGAACAAACTGCATTTAAAAGTGGTTTTAGTACAATAGATCATATCCAGGTATTGAGAGAAGTTATAGAAAGGACAAATGAATATGAAATGCCATTATGCTTAGGATTTGTATATTATGAAAAGGCATTTGATACTATAAACATTTCTTCAGTGATTAAAGCATTGGATCATCAAGGTATAGATCCAGGATATTATCATATTTTAAAGAATATTTTTTAAAATGCAACAGAAACAATTAGATTACATAATGATAGTAAGAATGTCAACATTGACAAGGGTGTAAGTCAGGGTGACTCTATATCTCCAAAACTCTTTACAGCAGTGCTTCAAGAAGTATTTTGTGGATTAAAATGGGAAGCAAAAGTAGTGAAAGTAAATGGAGATTATTTAAGTAATTTAGATTTTGCAGATGATGTAATTGTTTTTACAAATAATGCTTTAGAGTTAGAGGAAATGTTTCAGGAGTTATCAGATGAAAGTGGGAAAGTAGGAATAAAGATAAATATTAAAAAGTCTAGAGTAATGTTTAATAGATTTTCTCAAAATATGAAAATACAGATTGATTATGATGAATTAGAAGAAATTAACAGTTACAAATACCTTGGTCAGATTATTAATACAAATGGAAACATAATGGATGAAATTAATCATAGAATTAAACTTGGTTGGATTGCTTTTGGTAGAAATAACATGATACTAAAAGGAAATATGCCTATGTGTTTGAAAAGAAAGGTTTTTAATAAATGTGTTTTTCCAGTTCTTACTTATGGATCTGAGACTTGGACACTTAATAGAAGAGCAATACAGAGACTTCAGACCACTCAAAGAAGTATGGAGATATGCATGTTGGGAGTAACAAGAAGAGATTGAAAATGCAATATATGGGTAAGAGAACAAACAGGTGTTACTGACCTCATTGAAAAAATTAAAAGACTGAAGTGGATTTGGGCTGGACATATTTCCAGAAGAAATGATATTAGATGGACAATTGAAATTTTAAATGGGATTCCAAGAGATTGTAAAATACCCAGAAAGAGACCACATGTGAGATAGATGGATGAAATAAGAAAGTGTGCAGGGGTGATGTGGACAAGAGAAGCTTAAGATCAGAAAAGATGGATTGAACTTGGAGAGACCTCCATCCTGCAGTGGATTGACAATGGTTGATGATAATGATGATAAATGCTATTAATTTTGCATCAACTCCTTTTAATAATTCAAGTAGTAATTCTCTAGTATGATTAGTATCTATTTGTTTTTAGGCAATTTGATAGCATATTCATTATTGGAATGGTGAAATTAATTCACCTGATTTGTGATCATATTCTTTTACTTCCATTTCAAAGATTTTAAAACGATATATATATATATATATATATATATATATATATATATATATATATATATATATATATATATATATATATATATATATATATTGTATATTAGAATTTTTATGAGAATACTGTAAATGTAACAAAAATGAATCCTATCATTTATGCTTGATTTGAAACTTCAAGTGTATTTTTTTCAAATAATTATTTATTATTATTTCATAGGAAACATGATATGCTTAAAAATTGCACTATTGTCTGAGTTCAAAACCATCAATTCTTTTTTTACTTTACATCTACAGAGAGTCACAGTAAATATCTGAGTGTCACCATATAGTAATGGATGTTTTTAAAAATATTCATAATGTAAAAATCTTCTCTGTGATTTTATTGCAATTACAATTGGTGTTATTCTGTGATGAAACTTTTTTATTAGATTCTTATTGTTAAGAAGGAGACCAAAATTGTCATCACTTCTGTTCTTCTAAACATAATTATAGTTGTTTGTTTTTATATTTAATTCATGATCCCATCTTTCACTTCCCTTTCAAACTTTTCTAATGAATCTTGAATTTTGTTCTTGTTTTAATTTTAAGGATTGTATGACATATCTAACATTGTTGTTTTTTAACTATTATTGAATTCATAATAATCAACCATCCAATATTGTTTCAATATTCCATATTTAGTAAAAAAAATGGAAAATCTATTTTTAGCACTGTATCAGGATGCCTAACATTTTTCCTAATGTAAAACTATAGGACCTTGATCTGAAAAGAGAATTCCAACTCATATTGTTAATATATATTTGAAATGTTTTCAGTTGACTAATGTTTCATTATTTTTGTCAGCAAAATTAATCGATGCAACATTACCTAAATTAAATGATAAAGTAAATAAAATCAATAAAGTTACTTTTGAGACTCTATAATTATTAAAATATTATTATTAATAGTGATTGCCAAATTAATGCTGCCACCTAGTGCATATATATATATATATATATATATAAAATTAAGAGCATGCTAATATATATATATATATATATATATATATATATATATATATATAATTCAAACAAATATATTTAACACAGTATTCAAAAAATTAAATAATATATTCTTTACCAGAAGTACTTTCAATTGCTTCACTGACAATATTTATCAACTGTTAATACAAACACACAAAAAATAAAAAAAACTTACATTACCCATCATTCAATCCATTCAAATTTCCCACAATTCTGTTGTCTTTATAGTAGCAGATTGTCTATTCATTAAACCACCTCTATCCCTAGATATCATCATTGCCTCTTTAAATTTACGTTTTTTACTACACCTTTCAATTTGAATAATTTATATCTTTATTATTAAATTTAAAACCATAATTACATGTTTTATTATGATCAAATATAATTGATGGAGTATTCATATTTACCGAAGATATATGTTCTTTCTGTACATATTTATATAATGTCTTTTACAGAAAGAACATATATCTTCGGTAAATATGAATACTCCATCAATTATATTTGCTCATAATAAAACATGTAATTATGGTTTTAAATTTAATAATAAAGATATAAAATTATTCAAATTGAAAGGTGTAGTAAAAAACGTAAATTTAAAGAGTCAATGATGATATCTAGGGATAGAGGTGGTTTAATGAATAGACAATCGGCTACTATAAAGGCAACAGAAATGTGGGAAATTTGAATGGATTGAATGATGGGTAATGCAAGTTTTTATTTTTTGTGCATTTGTATTAACAGTTGATAAAGATTGTCAGTGAAACAATTGAAAGTACTTCTGGTAAAGAATATATTATTTAATTTGAATACTGTGTTAAATATATTTGTTTGAATTATTATATGGTTTAAAAATACAAACATTTAATGGTTGGAGTTTATATATATATATATATATATATATATATATATATATATATATATATATATATATATATATATATATATATATATATATATATATATATATATATAATGAATTTGAACCCATACTTTCAAGCTGCCTTCAGCTATCCAATCTCGCTCACACAACAAATATATAGATAGATAGATAGATAGATAGATAGATAGATAGATAGATAGATAGATAGATAGATAGATAGATAGATAGATAGATAGATAGATAGATAGATAGATAGATAGATAGATAGATAGATAGATAGATAGATAGATAGATAGATAGATAGATAGATAGATAGATAGATAGATAGATAGATAGATAGATAGATAGATAGATAGATAGATAGATAGATAGATAGATAGATAGATAGATAGATAGATAGATAGATAGATAGATAGATAGATAGATAGATAGATAGATAGATAGATAGATAGATGGCCACACATATGTTAAAAAATAAATGATCTCCAATATATGTATTTCATGCTGAACCAACACTCATCAGTTGTATAATCAGCGCTGAGTTTACATTATGATAGCGAATCTTTAAACTTTAATTGGCAAGTTTCAATATACAGCACCATCCAAATCTTCAGCTTTAATATATATAAAGTATTATATAAATTTAATGTTTAGTGGTCAATGATGTTCCAGCACCAGAGTCATAAAGTTGAAGTGCAATCCCATAATCTTTAGCTTTCATGACCTTATTTTTACTACCATGATAAATCACAAAGATTATTTTTTAAAACATGTCAAAAATAGTTCACAACAAAAATAAGCTCTACCAAGTAAATATTATATTACTTTAAGTAAAAAAATAAACATGTAATATCAATTTGTTTACATTATTTTAAAATGCTTTTATTTTTACAAAGATTATATATATGAGAATTTATTTTTTGTACTTAAATCTGTTAAATATATTTTAATATTTTTAACAACTGTGTAAACATATAACATTAAATCCATGCTGATAATACATAATATAATTTCTGGAATGATAACTTACATATATGTATACTTCAATACACTTTTATAATTCAGACTTGTAAACAAAATCATCATATTATAGTCAGCAAAGCAAAAATAAAAAGAATCTGGTATACAAGATCTTATATGATGAACATACTAATAATTTCTGTTTAATAAAAGTTAAATCATACAATAACATTGATCATTTTTCAATTTAACAATATATTCTATTAATTTCAACTATCCTGTAAGAAAGAATGATTATAATATATATTATTAATTCTAAGAACTCTATAAATATAAGAGCCAATTGCATTTCTCTTAATATATACTGGTCATTTACTTTAATAACAGACAACATATAGGATAATTTACACATGCAAATATGATAATCTGTGGTAATCAGTGTTTATATATATATATATATATATATATAAACACTACACTATCAGTGATATATATATATATATATATATATATATATCACTGATAATGATATTTCTGATCAACAAGCTTCATTTGTGCATAAAAATTATTTTCAAATCTGATGTTTTAAAAGTCCTTTTAATAAACTTGCAAACAATTCTTCTCATAACCATATGATTATGTACCCAAAACATTATATCAGTAGCAGAATTATCATTGATAATTCATAGAAACAAATATTTTATTACCATTAATTTTAGAAAAGCCTCAATGGAACCTGTTCATCGATTCGATAACAAAGTAGTATATATTATATTAAGATTAACAATCCCCTAATAATCAACGAATCATGTGTAAAAATTTTACATAAATTACTATATATATAGAAGCCATTTTTATTTACAAAATTGTTAAAACTAAATATCTTTATAAATGCCTTGTTTTCTGAAATTGTGAGTGGATTACATTTAAGTTTTGCTAATATCATTGTTAATGCAGTATTTCATTACTTCTAAATATTAATTATTAGTTCTGTTATCCAAGTAAAATCATAAGAAAGCCTAATAAAATGATTATTAAAAAATCTAATGTGATAAGTAGCTTGACGCTTGTGCAGATGAAGATTATTCCTTCATAAATATTATTGCTGACAGATAGATACTAGGGATAAAGCATCCATTTATTGAAGGTAATGAGTCTTCCATAGAAAAATTCACTAAAACTTTCAAAAGTTTTAATTAAAATTCATTTTAAAAAATTCACTTTCAATTCTTTTACCAACAGTTGAATTGTTTTTATATATGCAAAGAATGAATTTGGCTAATTGTTGATTATAAGAAGTTCAAACAATGCTAAAATCCAATTTACAGTTAAAACTTTTAAGAAAGTTAAAAGAATTTGGAAGGTAAAAAACAAATTGATAATGTGTTATGTATATTTAAACTAATCACTGAATGATTAGAATGAGCAATTCAAATTCATTATTTTTTTGTATGGAATTACTGTTGACTGTTCAAACAATGCTAAGATCTAATTTACAGTTAAAACTTTTAAGAATGTTAAAAGTATTTGGAAGATAAAAATATATTGATAATATATTCTAATTAGTAAAAATTGTTGTGACAAATGAAATAAAAACATTATAAAAAAGAAGTATGCTTCCATTCTTAAAAACGTCATGCTTTGTCACTGACAGACAGACAGACAGACAGACAGATAGATAGATAGATAGATAGATAGATAGATAGATAGATAGATAGATAGATAGATAGATAGATAGATAGATAGATAGATAGATAGACAGATAGACAGATAGATAGATAGATAGATAGATAGATAGATAGATAGATAGATAGATAGATAGATAGATAGATAGATAGATAGATAGATAGATAGATAGATAGATAGATAGATAGATAGATAGATAGATAGATTCTTGATTTTAGAGGATTATAGATTGAGATATTGATAAGGTTACTGCTAATGTGTCATTTTGCCTCTATGATATATCAATTTTACATTTGTTATTCATATAAGATATAGAAATGAGTTCATTAAAATTACTTCAAAAATGTCTGGTTTGAAAATTATGATTGTCGTAGATGCATATTAATTTTTTTTAATTTACAAATATTGTAAAAAAAAAAATATGTTTAGAATCACATACTACAACATTTGCAACACATTTGAAAATCGAAAACTGAAATAAAAATGAGGATTTTTTTTTCCAAAGATTATAATACCGATTTAGTTATTTATTTTAGAAAGTGATAAATATAGCAATTAATCAATATTCGCTGTGATTGTTTTTAACTTATACATTTTAGTCTGTATGCTACGTTATTGGACTAGTATTTGACTTCTTTCATATCGCGTGTCTTTGCATGATTAATATTGGTTTAGATAAGTGGTCATTTTTATCATATTTTTTAAAATGATATTATATCTGTAGGTCGTTTTTCTTTTTCAAAAAAAAAAAAAAAACAGAAGTTAGTTGTCTTTATCTCCACATGACAGACATTTTTATATATTTTTTTCATTTCTTTTTCAAAAGAGTTTTTAAAAAAAGGTTACTGATTGAACTTGTAAATTGGAATTTTTTTATATTTTTACTACCATAACTCTTTTGCAGAATTACATTTTCTTCTCTTTTTTTTTAGATAAGTTCTTGTTTCTTCTAGTTTCAGTCTTCTAGACTGAAAGTTAAATTGTTTTTCACATTTTGTCATGAAAATCAATAACAATTCTAACTTTATTTTTTATTAACTTACATATTCTTATAAGTAGTGATCGCAGATCTAACTAATAGAAATTGAAGCAACAGATTCAAGTGTTAAAATAAACATCTTTTTACGTAAAACATTTAAAATAAGTCAATGCTAAAATTACGAAATGTGAATTTTAAAATGTAATTAACAAATTAATAAAAAAAAATTGTTTATATTTCTGAATAAAATAAACTGCATTTAATATTAGCATTTAAATTACGTGTCAATAGTGTTAAAAAGTAACCAAAACAACCCATCCCATGATTCATTTAAATCAATGCAGTAAACAATAGCACCGATAATGTTTATGGTTTTTTTCTTTAAGCTAATGCCACCATTTAATTACACGCTTGAATAATTAATGTTTGTCATATGGTCTTGCAATTTAATTTACAGACACAGACTGATTTTTGGATCATGCTTTTTGAGAATTTAGGACTCAAAGCTTGATCAATAAAGATGTGTATCTGGGAGCCAACTTTAACTCACTTTGAACTATCAAGCCAGTAAATGATCTATCTATTTATCTATCTATCTATCTATCTATCTATCTATCTATCTATCTATCTATCTATCTATCTATCTATCTATCTATCTATCTATCTATCTATCTATCTATCTATCTATCTATCTATCTATAAATTTATAAATAAATATTACAAAATACAGTACTTATTATAAGTACTGTATTTTTTATTATTTATTTATAAATTTAGGTATATTATTTTGAAGAAATACAGACATCAATTTGTAATATTATTAATATATATATATTATTACATTATTTATATTAAGTAATATTTACTAAGGCTGTAACCTTATGAATAAGCGTCTGAAAAGTTCGACGGTAGGGACCTCTACAGGTCTTAGCCACAAGCTTACTCTCAGAAGAAAAGAGGGAAGTAATATATTTTATTTTAACTGTTAACACTTTCCTAACTAGAAAAATAGTGTCTATGATAAATGTTACTAAAATATTTAGTTACTGACTTTTAGAGAAAAGAACTATTGTGTAGGTTAAGAAAAAAACGATTAAAAGAGAAAACTTCTTTAGCATCAGGATTTTCAGTTAGTAATGAATGGTTTCCTGGCAACAACAAAAAGGTAGAATATTATCTCTATTTACATAGATATGATCTCTTAATTTCCAATCTATATCAAATTAAAAGTCCATGAAAATAATTAATTTTACTATATATATATAATTAGCGATAATATTGTAATTGATATTTTAGCTGGATCACACATGCTAAATTTAGATAATGAATGATATTTTTAAAAATGCTATATAGATGCTGCAAGCAAGAATGACTTGTAAAAGGTTTAAAATATAAAATTGAGATGACTTGAAATAAAAAAGTAGATGTAAAATCACCAGTTGTTATGATTAAGTGGATTATTTATTGTCACATTACAGTTTCACATTTTCTAAATTTCAGTTGCTGTTTTTTTTTTTTTTTTTGTTATATTAATTTTATTCTATGTATTGTTATTTGCAGAATTTCCATATTAGTTTGTAAAATGTCATTCCATACACAACTGAAAACAGATGTCATTCAGATAAAATATAAATACAAAGATATTGTTAATTATACACAGGTGAATTCAAATATATTTTTATAACTCTTGATTATGAAAATATTCAATTTAATATTCACAATATATAGAAATATTAAAATAAACATATATATAGTTGTATGTAAATAAGGGGAGTAAATCACACCCTACAAATTTAAAACATTCTAAATGTTGAACAAAGGATCAAGAATATAATTAATCTACCTGTTTTTGAATATCTAATGTCCATAAGTATACTTTTGTCAACATAGATTGGTATCTAGAATGAAATTAATATATTATTCAGTTGAAATGTGGCATTTCATGATTATTAAACTAATAGTAAATTGTACAAGTGTACATGCAGAACCTTTTCTTTTAATACTCTAGTTATAATAATAATTAAATATGAATATGTAAACATTAAATTAAACATATCTCAATGTAGAAATAAAGTCAGTAAATCAGCCTTTCTCAGACTATGAATTAAAAGCATTCTAAATTTTGAAGAAAGAATCAAAAATAGAATGAATCCACCTATTATTCTTACTTTTGGTAACACGTTTGGTAAGTGGGAAAGAAGTCAATATATCCATAAGTTGAAATATAACATTTAATGCTTATTAAACTAACAATCAATTATAAAAGGGTGAAGACAAATTATCTCTTTTAATACTTTAGTTATTATAATCAAATAAGATTTAATATGTAAACATTACACTAAACATAGCACAAAGTGTAAACAAAGTGAGTAAAGTCTTCTTCCTTAGACTATAAATTAAAAGCACTCTAGATGTTTAACAACAAAAGGAATAAAAAATAGAACAAATTCATCAACTCTTGGTGCTGTGATATCGTTTTTTATTTAATTATTATAACCAAAAAAGTAAAAGGAACATTCTATTCCCAGCTTTATATAATTGATTATTAGATTAATAACTACTAAATGCCATATTCCAGCTGGCTGGCATACTAATTTTACTTTGATTTCTCAATATTGATAACAAAAATATGCATATATAAATCAGAACTTCTATTCTTGATCATTTATTTAATATTTAGAGTAATTTTAATTCATTGTCTGAGAGACGATCATTTACCCCTTTATTTTTACTAGAAATATAGGTGTATATGCCTATGTGCGTGTGTTCAAGAAGGTTGTCTCGTATTTAGTATATGAAAGCACTTGAAATTTAGGATATTATATTGATAATATAAATGAAGTTAAATATATATCTTAAACATTCTATGTTTCAATTGCAAAATGTTATTGATAGAGGTAAAAAAAGACTGTCTCATTTGGTGGTGAGAATTATATTGCACTAATAATTACTGATTACCCACACTTGACATAAATAACCCTAGATATGAGAAAGAAAAAATGTTTCATATATATATATATGCAACTTTGAATTACAAATATAAATATATATATATATATATATATATGCAACTTTGAATTACAAATACAAAAGAAGGGAAAATCTATCTATCTATCTATCTATCTATCTATATATATATATTTGTTGTGTGAGCAAGATTGGATAGCTGAAGGCAGCTTGAAAGTATGGGTTCAAATTCATTATATATATATATGTCAACAGATGGCGTTCTACCAAAAACACCATCAAGCGTTTGTTTCCATAAACGTCAGAGCATGCATTCACTATAAATGCATGCTCTGATGTTTATGGAAACATATGCTTGACGGTGTTTTTGGTAGAACTTAGAGATAGTGAATGCATGCTCTGACGTTTATGGAAACATATGCTTGATGGTGTTTTTGGTAGAACGCCATCTGTTGACATAAATACAAGCGTTAGCAAGTTTTTAACTTGGTTTTTTTTTGTTTTTCATATTTATATAATTGCATAACTTTTGTGACAGAGAATTTTACATCTGACTTTTGGAATACATTATTTTCAAGTGATTGAAATAAACCAATTGGAATATATTGTCATATTATATGTTGAAAATTCTATGAAGTAGTGGGATGTGTATATATATATATATATATATATATATATATATATATATATATATATATATATATATATAATATATATATATATATATATATATATATATATATATATATATATATATATATATATATATATATATATATATACAACCATTAAATGTCTGTATTTTTAAATCATATAATAATAATTCAAACAAATATATTTAACACAGTATTCAAAATTAAATAATATATTCTTTACCAAAAGTACTTTCAATTGTTTCACTGACAATCTTTATCAACTGCTAATGTAAATTTTAAGTTTATAATCATAGCATGGAACATTCTCATTTTTGGATCAAAAATGTTCCATGATATGAAGTATCTAAATGAACAAATACCCAATAACTAAAATTAATGCATAGAGTAAATCAGCAATTACTCATTTTATGAGAAAATATTTCATCAAAACTAAGAAATTGTCTGGTTATCCTGAACATATAAAATCAGAGGAATACCAACATATTTTGCATCTAACCTCATATTAAAACAGGCAAAACTCATTATACATATTGCCACACACAACAAGCTAGAGTAATCAATGGTTTCCAAAAGGCTTGTGCATAAAATCCCCATCTAGTGCCACTCATCCAATATCCCCAGACAAGTTTCTGGCTTGTGGCCTTCGTCAGTGAAGACCCTTGGATCTGAGAACACTGCACATAAATCTTAGGATCTTATTTCTGGCTTGTGAGGATATTATGCACAAGCCTTCTGACATCCATTGATTACTCTAGCTTCCTCTGTGTGGCAATACATATAGTGAGTTTTGCCTGTTTTAACAACAGTTATACACAACATAAGAGGTGGTGATCATGAGATGTTTATTAACCTCATATTACCAGTAGTTCATTATTCATGAGTTCATAAAAAATTTGAGAAGAACACTAATAAATATAGAAATAAACATAAAAATAAACAGTGATAAAGTTGTGTGATTTAGTACAGTAGTGAAGGGTAGATTTTGAAACTCAAGAAACATAAATTATGGTCCACCTCATCTCTTCTTGTGCTCTAATTTCTTATAAAATACAGTTTATTTAATATTATCAAAATTTTTTTTTGTTTGTTTGTTTATTGAAAAAATATAAAATATTGCAAATATAGTACTTTTAATAATTCACAATAGCTTTACAATCATTTGATTAACTGAAACACAGACTTATTATATACCTGTGTCTATATATGTAATATATAGGGTTTATGAGCACAGACTTTCAGATGACCCATCACTCTCCACTCTATCTAATAACACCGATACACTCAAGCAAATATATTCTGAAAAGATAAATAATCACCAATATACATATTTCATTCTAAATCAGCAATCATCAGTTGGTCCAGATTATCATCTCACACACACACACACACACACACACACACACACACTCACACATATATATATATATTATAAGTACTGAGATATATATTAAGATAGACAATCTTCATACTTTAATGGACAGGCTTCAATCTACTACACACTCCAACTCTTCAACCATCCATCCAATTGAAAATCTGATGATGGAATGCTCGAAGGCCACCCTGAGGCTGAGATTCTTGTCACACCCATGTTGACCTAAGGTCAATCTGAACCCCACATGTACAGGACATAATCCATTTAATACATATTCAAGGATGGGCAGACCTTAGATCAACATGGGTGTGACAATAATCTCGGCCTCAGGGGGGCCTTAGAGCATTCCATCATCAGATTTTCAATTGGATGGACAGTTGAAGAGTTGAAGTGTGTAGTAGAGTAAAGCCTGTCCATTAAAGTATGAAGATTGTCTATCTTAATATATACCTGAGCACTTATAGTATATATGTGTGGGAGATGATAATCTCGACCAACTGATGATTGCTGTTTTAGCATGAAATACCCATATTGGTGATTATTTATCTTTTCAGCATATATGTGATTGAGTGAATCGTTGTTATGAGATAGAGTGGAGAGTGATGGGTCATCTGAAAGTCAGTGCTCATATACCCTATATAATCATTTGATTATAAGTTAAAATTTATTCCTATTTTACCTAACCTGTTTTATGATTTGTATATTATTAAAGAGATATTGTGTATAATTATACATCTTTTTTTATTTTTAGTGGTTAACCATTTGTTCACACAGATTTAAATGATAAAAAAATGTAACAAAGATCAACTTTTACTTTTTATTAAAGTTTTATTAATAAAAAATAAAAAGCAGTGTTTTTCTCAATGCTATATCAGTTTAAGCTGCTCATAAAGAATGCTTCGAGTATCCCTTTTCGGATGAATAATTTTTCAAGAAGCGTTTTCATCCGAATGAAGGAAATTCACATATCTATACTGGACGAGCATAACAAAAAGCTTTCACTTTAATTCTAATAATTGTAGCTTTTAGTGTTATTGAACCAACCCGCGTTCTCACTAAATGTTTTGTAATATTTTATTAAACTTTTTCTCTCATCTTAAAGATTGATTTCATTCTTCTAGGAGAACTTTCATAAGTCTTCTAAATCTTGAAGAATTTTAATAACATTACGGATAATATCAAAATTGATAACAATTGAAAATTTAATTTATTATATGTCACAAGTTCTGGATAACTTTATTTAAAAAAAAAAGATATATTATTATATAGTTAAGTTTGTATTGATTTTTTTTCTTAATGGAAAAATAAAAATATTACTGAGAATGGTGCATTTTAAATAATGATCAGAGGCGCTCTGCACAGTTTTGTACAGTGACTCAATCATAGACTTAAGAATTAAAGTCATTAGGTCATATCTACACTTCGTTCTTGTTCTCCCGAATGACAAACCAGGAGATTACTAATAAAAAATTAACCATATTAAATAACATTAAAATATAGTTGTTTATAAGGAAACTTATAAATACTTAAGTTATCAAATTTTAATGTTAAAATTTAATAAAACATCCATTATAATAAACAATGACAAACTATTACTAAAATGATCATGTGATCAATTGTAATAATATTTTGTGATTATATGCATATAATATCTTTTACATTATCAGTAAAGCTGTGAACTATGGTATATTTCGTTCCATGTTCTCCTCACGTTTAATGTATATAGTATATAACAGCTCATGTTTTGTTAATAAACAATTTAAATAGAATATGTATCGTTTACTGAATTGCAAGTATGCAGTATTTTTCAATATATATATATATGCGTGTGTGTGTTTGAAAAGGAATGTTTTTAACAAATGTGTTTTACCAGTTTTTATTTATGGATCTGAGACGTGGACACTTAATATAAGAGCAATATAGAGATTTCAGACCACTCAAAGAAGTATGGACAGATGTATGTTGGGAGAAACAAGAAGAGATCGAAAATGCAATATATGGGTAAGAGAACAAACAGGTGTTACTGACCTCTTTAAAAAAATTAAAAGATTGAAGTGGAGTTGGGCTGGGCATATTGCTAGAAGAGATAATAATAGATGGACAATTGAAAATTTAAACTGGATTCCAAGAGATTGTAAAAGACCCAGAAAGATACCACGTGTGAGATGAATGGATGAAATAAGAAAGTGTGCAGGGGTGATGTGGAGAAGAAAAGCTAAAGATCGGAGAACATGGATTAAATTTGGAGAGATATTCAAACAAAAAGAGTAAGTCATTCTCCTTCAGTCTATGAATTAAAAACACTCTAAATGATGAACAAGGGATCAAGAATAGAGATGAATCCACTTATTCTTTTTTGCATGAACTTCAAGCTAGGTTTTATTTAAAGTTTACATATTAAATCTTATTTTATTATTATAATCACGGTGCTAAACAAGAGATGATGCCTCCAGCCTTATATAATTAACTATTGGTTTAATAATTCTTAAGTGCCTTATACTATCTGGATGATAAATTAATAGTCAATCTGAAATACCAATAATGTTGTCCACATATGCATATAAATACTAGTGCTCACAAGAATATGTGGGTTCATTTTACTCTTGATCCGATGTTCAACATTTATATTGATTTTAATTCACAGCCTGGTGAACGATGATTTACTTCCTTGGTTACACACACACACACGCATATATATATATATATATATATATATATATATAAAACTAACCAAAGAAAATACACATAAAAACAAAAAAAGACTTATAAATCCAAGAAATAATATATATATATAAACCTAATACAAACAACATTTGAAATAGTTATTAACAATAAATTGAGGAGACATTTTACTTTCAGCCATGCATTTACTGAAGCAATAAGAATAAAAAAAAACTAACTACATTATTTTTATTTTTAACATAAAGTAAACATTAAAGACTTAATAATGATATTATTATTAAGAAATTATACATTTTCTAAGACGTTTAGCATTATACTCAGAAAATATTTTAATTTGCAAAATATGGCATTTTAAATTTGGAAATCTTAAAAAAGTAAGAATAAAATATTTGAGATGTCAACATAAACTCAAAAAAGTTTATTAATGTATATAATCACATATAATGTTTAAAGAATAAAAAATGTCTGATGAATATTGTAAAATTTGCAAACTTTAATGAGTTTTTTTACTTGCTTATTTTGTTTGTTTCTTTGTTTTTGTATAGTTTTTTTTATTTTTATTTTTTTTTATATAGTTTTTGAATAGCATGTATTAAAGTTGTGTAATTATATTAAGCACATTTTGTGGTTCCACTATGAATAGAAATTTCCATGCAATAATCTAGATAAATTGTCGCTATAATAAAACCTATGCTAAAATACAATAAAACTATAGGAGTAACATTACATAATGAAATCTATATATAATGAGATATTATTTTATATATCGCTATGTTTTTTATAATGTAATAATATTAGTGATTAAGCCAATGCACATGCGCTTTAATGATAAATTATAAATGAATATTCTCAATTTTCCAGACACAAAATATAGTTTTTTTAGAAAAGGTGGAATAAATCCACCCATCCTGTTGACCCAAACATTTATGTATGGATAAATATTAAGCATATGAAAATGAGAGCATGAAGATGTTAAGCAATCACTTTAAATTACATTTATTATGTTTGAACAAATGACGCTTGTAAAATCTTTATAATTTACAATATGTCATTCTTTAGTTGAAATTAAACATATATAATAAGATATTATTTTATATAGCACTATGTTTTTATGTAATAGTGATATTAGTGATTAAGCCAATGCACATGCGCTTTAAAGATAAATTATAAATGAATACTCTCACTTTTCCAGACACAAGATATAGTTTTTTTTTAGAAAAGATGGAATGAATCTACCCATCTTTTAGACCCATTTCCATATGCTTAAGATTTACTCATACATAAATCTTTGGGTCAAAAAGATGGGTGGATTCTTTTCATTTTTTCTAAAAAAGTATATATCTTGTGTTTGGAAAAGTGAGAGTATTCATTTATAATTTATCTTTAAAGTGCATGTGCATTGATTGGCTTCAATACTTATATCGCTATGATGAAATCTATAAATATATATTCAACATACCTGAGTTAACTTAAGCTAAAGGCAGACATTTAGTTGTATCCCACTTCTAGCTTAAATTCAAGTTTTTATAAGTGTTTGTAATCAGACATTAACACTTTGAATGTTAAAAATTTGAATAAAGCAACTTCCATGAAATCTCACAAGAAATCAATCATGAAATGAAATGGGAATTTTTATATTATAATGTAACCAATCCTAAAGTGAATTAAAATTGAAAATAGCTCAGACAAGTTCTAAAGTTATTTAGAAGGTCACTCACTTTTAATTGGTTTTGATCTTTATTACATCATAGCTGAGAAATTATCTAGATTATTAGATGGGGATTACCATTCATATATTATATTTATATATCTAAGTATATAAAATCTTTACGGTTCTGTTATTAATGCAGCATATAAATATATTTTATGAGGGACATCAATTAATATATTTTTTTTATTTTTTGTGTCTATAAACTCAGGGTCACTATAATGCATTAGTCAACTAAGGCATGGCAAATTATTATTGTTTCAGGAGTGCCACAAAATTCAATATATATATATATATATATATATATAATTTATGTATTGATATATATATATATTGAATATATATAAAGATATATATATATATATATATATATATATATGGTATACTTTCTTTTTTAAAACTAATTTCAATTTCATATAAATGTTATACTTATCAAATATATGGTAAAAACACACATTTATGTATTTATGGTTCTTGACATAGAAAACTGAACAATAAAATCATACATCCCTAAGATCAAATTGAATTATGCATTGTCTATTTGATATACATTAATACAAGTGTTTTTATGACTAAAACTGATTGAATGAACATTTACTTGCTTAATGTTTTTTATATGATTAAATGAATATTTTTTTCTATATTTATATTTCATTAAAAAATAACATATTTGAACAATGATTGTATTATTTCATGCAATTTATGGACTTAGCATATATTTATAATTGAGCATATATTTTATACTTGTGAATATCTATAATTATCTTTGACTAAGTTATATATTACAATGGATAAAATATAGGGGGGGGGGACTATAAGCAAAGTGAACAATTATTACCCAAACTGAAAATCATCCACACATATACATTTTAATGTAGCCATTACATTGAAGAAGATGATAATAATGGATAAATATATACTTTAGTTCTACACAGTAAATAAAGTTTAATTATTTCAAAAGTATTTTGATTAGTTTTCTGGCTTCAATTTAAATTTATATCTTAAAATACCAAATTTTCTAGATATAAAATTTACAACTGGATATTTTTATTAATGCCTAATTACATCTTCATTTATAAACTACTATCATTATTTCTATATATATATTCCAATCAATTGCATGATTTCTTAGGCTTTGAGGCTATATTTAGTATGGGTTTGACATGCAAAACAAACTAATTGGCTCAATAATAATAACATAAGCTAGAAATTTAATTCCCACATATAAATATAATATGAATTAGTTGCTTATACATTAAAAAATGACACTGGATAAATATAACACAATATCAAATATTAAAATAAGAAAAAAAAATGACTGTCATAAATAATTAAATTTATGTCCTTAAATTACATTTAATAATAAAATTTTACCATTTATCTTAAGCTTATAAAGTTTTAAACCATGATTTTCAGCAGTTATCATTCCTTTGCTATACATACAAATTTCTTTGGTAGTTTGTTCATAATAATAGTTGTTTTTGGGGTATTGGTGATAATAGATAAAGTATATTGTAGTTCTTGGTAGGTATTACAGCAATGTCTACTTACTTTATAGCATGATATTCCTCTTGTATTTAATGCAACTTCAACAATCATCTCTGAATTGGATTGCAGTTTCAGGTATTTTGATTGGTGTGGTTTCTAGTTTTTTAGTCACATATAGTAAATAGTCCTTTTCTTCTATGGGTCAAAGCATCGGCTGGGAAGTGAACCTGTGAACCTGGGTTAACTGCTTGTAAGGTGGCTGCGCTGACCACTCAAACACCAATGCTTGACAGGTAAATAGACTTTCCCGGGATATTACCATCATACAGGCCATGATGAATGGAGTATTGAAAAATACTTTAAAAATAATCATCAAGACATGGCTATTCAGTAGAAAATACTCTATACTGTGGTTTCTCTAATTTTCATGGAATCACTTTGCACTACTTCTTAAATGAAGACTTAGAATAGGTTGTTGCCATTTTTCTTTCCTGGTCTATTTATATCTCACATGTCTTTGTCTTTCACATAACAATGTATTTAAGGATCTTTTTCAAAAAATATACTTATTAATTTTATCCAAAAACATGTCAATAATTACAAAAATAAATAGTCATTTTACATGTTGTGGAAACAAATACTTTTACTTATCCTTTTAAAACATATGATATATATATATATATATATATATATATATATATATATATATATACTATATATATATATATATATATATATATATATATATATATATATATAGTAATATAAAGGAGAAAAAAAAACTAACTTTTAAACATTGATTAATAACATTCTTAATGTTAGTATTCCTTAATTCTCTATAGTATATTTATATTTGTTATTCAATTTACTATAAGAAAATACAAATAGTTTATTAAAAATATCATCCAGCGACAAATCAGGAAGGGTCAATAACATACATTTTACTAAATAATATAATTCTAATAAATCTGCAAGCACTAAAATCTTTTTTATCCTTTACATAATATGAACTATAAGCTTTTTTTTATTTTAAAATATGTTTCTTTTACTAAATATTTAATAGTATGATTATAATGTATAAACTATTTTTTCTTTTAATAATTTTAAATTAGAATATTTATGTGACACATATGTTATATGTTGGTAATTATATTGCTGATTTTTTGATGAGTAGAAAACGCTGTATTTATATTATAGAGTTTTAATTTAAAATATTTTAACATGGATGAACCCGCAAAATATGTCTTATATATATATACTGAAACGTCAGCATTTAGCTTTTTCACTACACGGAATATCCCGCAAATAGTAATAATAATATGACATATATATATAAGTTTTTTTTTATTAAACATTGCTTTGGAAATACTGTTTTGTTATGTAACTAATATAAGCTGCCTTCAGATTTGTTCTGCTGTGGTATATAATTTATTGCAATTCAAATATATATTGTAAATCGATTTCTGATTTGCACAAGATTCAGGAAATGAAAAGACAAAGTGGGATGTCCACTTCTTTTTATAAGTTTTTAACCATATAAATTATTTAATCTTTTATTTTAAATTACTGAAGATATATAAATATGTTGTTATTTTTAGTATTGCAATTTTTGAAATTACCAGAAATTTATATTTTTAAAATATTATATATATATATGAAAAAACAAATACAAGTTAATCACGTAACCTGCTATCACTTGTTATTTATGTCCAAAAGATGGCGCTATACCAAAACCGCCGAACAAGTGTAAGATTTGTTTTACATAAACGAAAAAAGAGTCAGAAATTAACTACCTCTTTCATTGGGAGTGAGCAAATGAAAGAGGTAGTTAATTTCTGACTCTTTTTTCGTTTATGTAAAACAAATCTTACACTTGTTCGGCGGTTTTGGTATAGCGCCATCTTTTGGACATATATATATATATCTTTTGTTGCCATAGAGCAATGTTTTACAGAAAATCAATAAGTGAGATTCCACTAAGGTAAGATCAAAACAATGTTTGCATTTATTTGCAACAATAGTGTACTTAGAAAAGTTATGAGAATCCACTGTCCAATATAATTGGTTGGATTTCAAGGTATAATTATTGACAATAACAAACATCAAGTCTTAGGTATGCAGTAAGACTCTTTTACATAAGTTAAATGTTTCCAGACATGCTGTTTTGCCTTGTGAAGTGTCTATCGATATTTATTGTCTATAACTCTTTATCTGAATGTGACTATACTTTTCAAATAGTGGACAATATATGATATTGTCAGAGTAACTTCAGACCTGTAAATTACTCTTTTATATATGAGTCAGAAATACTTTAACTACCAATAAATGGATTTAAATACTATGACTAGGTTACCTATCTTATATTGAACAATTGGAATTTGCTTAGCTTGTTATTTTATTTCTGTTATCAGCTGTATCCTTTTCTAAATTTGAATCAGAGAGCTCTAATATTTAGACAAGTCTATTATTAAGGGTAAACTTTCTTATTTCATGCATCCATCTCCCATGTGGTTTTTTTTTTTTGGAGTCTTTTACATTTTTTTCAAATCCAGTTTAATAATTCAATTTCCATCTATTATCATCTTTTTTATTAATTTTCCAGCCTATTTTCACTTCAGTCTTTGAACTCTTTCAATGATGTCAGTAAAACCACTTTGTTCCCTTACTCATGTATTGCATTTTGATCTCTTCTTGTTACTCTTAACATGTATATTTCCATACTTTTTTGAGTGATCTGAAGACTTTGTATTGATTTTATATTAAATGTCCACTTCTTAAATTCATAAGGAAGTACTAATAAAACACATTTATTAAATATCTTCCTTTTCAAACGTATAGATATATTTATTTTTACTATTAAGTTATTTCTACAAAAAGCATTCCAAACAAGTTTAATTCTATCATTAATGTTATCCATTCCATTTCCATCTGTAGTAATCATCTGATGAAGGTATTTATAATTGCTAGCTTCTTTTAGCTCATCATAATAAATATTTATTTTCATCTTTTAACAAAATTCATTGAACATTACTAATTTAGTCTTTTTAACATTTGTCGTTAATCCTACTTACTTTCATCTGATCACTTTTGCAACAATTTCTGAAGCTCATATATATATATATATATATATTAATCTGGAGAAATACCTTCCCCATTTGCTACATGATAAATATCCATTTTTCAATTGATAGGCATGTGAAAAAATCTTACCAATTCACTTTACAATATATATTTATTGCAGTTTAGAGCAGCTCTAAACTTGGGGTATGTTTGAGTCATGAGTAAATACCAGATGCATCTATCTTCCTGCCACTGGGACTTTTTTGTGTGTGTTTTTTTTTACCAATGTATCCTGGAATTTTATATTGGAAGTAATGTTCTTATAGCAATTTTTTTAATTACTATAGCAACTATTTTTCACTGTATTTTAACTTCAAAGTCTAAATCTGAAGTTAAATCATCCTAAGATTTTAAACACATCATCTTATTTGAACAAATGTACAAATCTGTCCATATAACTTAACATGTTTCAGATGATGTAATTGTTTTGTCAAACAATGCTTCCAAATTTTTTGTTGTAATAGTTATCAGATAAAAGTAAGTATGTAGGACTAAAGACAAATGCTCAAAAGGTTAAAAAAATGTTTAATATATTTTGTCAAAAGAAAAAAAAAGATTGACAAGAGGTTACCAACAACAAATATTTTCATCAGTTTATTAGCATAGGAGGTAATAAAATGGATTAAATTAATCTTAGAATTTAACATAAATGGATGATTTTGCTTGCAAAAAAATAATATTAAAAAATGCATACTTTTGGAAAATAAAGATGTTAATAAATGTGTTTTATCAGAGTGTACTTTAAATCTGACACTTGGTCACTTAACAGAAAAGTTATATAGAGACTTCAGGCAATTCAATAAATTATGGCTTGTTAATAATAAAAAGGAATCAAAAATAAAAAATCCCAAGTTGACAAAACAAAGAGATGTTATTAATATCATTAAAACAATTAAAAGACTGAAATATATCTAAAAAAGATGATAATATGTGAACAGTTGAAATTTTAAACTGCATGCTGAGATAATAAAAAAGTCCTAGAAAGAGACCGCATGTGAGATGGATGGATGAAATGAGGCTGTGTTTTGGGATGATGTAAAGAAATGTGACTAGAAATCAGAGAAATTGAATTAAACATAAAAAGACCTTCATTCTGCAATGAAGATTCACAAATGATAATGGTAATATAGTTTGACATATAAATGAAATAAAAAAGATTGCTAAGTACAAAACTGCATTACTTCCAACTTTAAATTCTAAACTCATACAATAAAGGCAAAAGACAGAACCCAGTTTGTGGGTTGAAATTTAGACAAATCTTATAATCATCGACTGCCCAAATTGACAGCCGCTGATCTTGTTTTGTCATAGTATGTAAGTTGAAAAACTAAGTTACTTGATGTTATTAATATTCCAACTGGAGGAATAATGTCCATGAATTTAATGAAAAACTGCAATTAGTTTTGTATAACTGTTCGATCATATTGACTCAAATTCAAAATCTTAGACTGATTATTAATTTGAGGGTTTTAGCTTGAGAGAATAAAATAAGAGTTAAAGCAATTGTTGAATGGAAAAGTACACTACTCACAACTTTAAATATGAAGCGTCATTAATAAATGCAATCATTAAAAACTAGTCTATTAACCTCAAGGTCATATTTAAGAGTATCAGAATATTTTTTTTTATTCATCATCCTGTGGATTTTGTAGTCAAATGATTTGTTGTTATACATGAAAGTTAATGATTCATCCTATTGTTTTTGAAACAAAGACAATAACGCATGACAATAAATATTTTTTTTAAATTATAGTAATACCCACAAAGAAACTAACCCTATATTTAAAGTTAAAATACTTGATGGCTTAATTATTATCTGTAAATTAGCCAATTGCAATATGTCTATGTATTAGTCAAGGCAGAGTCAAAAATTCACTTTATTAATTAATCTTAATCAAAAATATATAATATCAAAATGTATAATAATAAATAAAGGCAAATTAAAAATGTGTGAACAATTGTGAAGATACATTATCTTTAGTTACTATTACTTCTGTTGTAGAAAAATCTCAATCTATTTCAAAAATAAATGGAATATATTTGGAACACGTTAGAAGAAATGAGAAAGAGATAACAAAACAGAGAAGTAACCACTTCAAAACTATAAAATATATGAAGTATTTACATGTAAGATTTATTTACTTAACTTTTAACATTCAGTCCATATTATCCTTAATTTCATGACTACTATAGTTGTTGATGATAAAACTAAATGATAATTTGAAAATGTTTTTAAAATACAAAACAACTTTTATGTAGAACACTTCGGATGAAATGAGTCTCCAGTACTACTACATACCTGAAAAACTCAATATATACCAGGCTTTCTGAGTGTCTGTCAGTAGATTTCCGTTTTTTTGTTCTCTATCTAAATATAAATGGACACCCATAAACTGATCAATAATTAGATAGATAACATATTTGTTTATAAATCAATTACTAAAGAAAAATTATAATCATGTTTAGCATCTTTAGAATTCTCTCTGTCTTAATTCAAATCTCAGTTTGTTGATAAAGCAAGCAAATGAGCAAACCTTTAATTCAAGAATAACTTTTCGTAAAAGCATCATTTCGTCTATAATATCATTTCAGTTACTGTAATTGTATAACAACGTTTATCATTTTTCAATTATTTCCAACTGGATTCTAATAGTATTTTTTTTTTTGCCTGTGTGTATTTAAAATCACTGTGGCGTGGTTAAATGCTGTACATCTTGTGCGTGAAAAAATTATTTACATGATATGTGAAATTTTTAAGTCATTCCCTATCATTTCTTGGCTTGTTATATGTCACTGACAGCTGATGTGATCTTTATGAAGGTTGCTGCTATTGTCTGTTTAAAACCTTGTTTGATTGATTATTTTAGATTTTACAGCTAGAGAACTCTTTTCTCATTTTGTTTGAAGATATTCTTATATGTGTCAAAAGATTTTCAACGAAAAGGAAAAGGATCTGAATTGATTATTTGTTATTTAGCAAAAAAAAAAAAAAAAATGTTATCTTTAATATATATATATACAATTGAAGATAATTGAAATTAAATATTATTTTATTTCTTTTTTAATTTAAATAAAATAACGTAATATCTATTTGGCCTTTTTTTCAAACGTATAAATTACTTACTATCTTCATTCTTTTTCCACTCTGACTTATAAAGTTCTGCCTGATCTTTAACCCCATATCTTGCAAATATAAAACTTTTTTTTTTAAAAAAAAAGTAATATTAAAATGTGAAGATAAACTCATGAAAAAGCGAGTATTTATGTTGCTACCTGGGAATGATCTCTTGCGCAATATTACTGTGACTTTGCAGTTTAGTTTTATTTTACTATTATCACGTACTGTAGCACAATATATAATTCTTAAAGTATAAAATGTTAAAATGATAAAAACTGGCAAACCTGAAGAATTTTTAGTAACTTATTATGAATACAAAATAATTGCCGGTTTAGCATGAAATACGTATATTGGTGATTATTTATCTTTTCAACATATATGTGTTCAAGTGTATCAGTGTTATGAGATGGTGTGGAGAGTGGTGGGTCATGTGAAAGTCTGTGCTCATGTACCCTATATATTACATATATAGACACAGGTATATAATAAGCCTGTGTGTTTCAGTTAAAATACTAAAGTCGTAAAAGTATTTTTTGATCGGATGATCACGTGACATATTGAAATAATTCTGTAATAATTTTTCAACTTGTTTTAATTTATGTGTGATCGAGTGCAGCGATAAAATAGCAGACTCTGTAGCCCAAGATTCGGGAATCGCCTATCAATTCTTCCAGTTCCAAAGCTAAAACTTTTTACAATCCTCCAAGTTATAATCCAGTCGATTATTTACATTACCATAAGTTTAAAACCATCAAAACATCACATGTTCACCATATCATATGCTTACACATGTTGTTAATAAGATTTATGATGAGATGAGATGTATTGTGGTTTTCTCCATTTTCACAGTCAGGAATCTCTCAGCTATCAAGTCCAAAGAAATATGTTAGCCACTTTACCTTCCTTTTCCATTCCTCACCCTATGTTTTTCTTATATTCTTCTCTATTCTGCTCCATCCCATTTCCAGATTGTAAACATTGTCAACCACATGGCCTTTATATCTAAGCCCATTTATCTTTTTCCAAGCCCATAATAAAAACCCAAGAACTGACTTCTATATTTTGTTTATATTTATTTTCCCACAACTTCATTATTAGTGCCCTTTCTACTTGCAAGAATGTACATTCAGTTAACAGATACCTAAGATTTTCTATGCCTTACTTACACAACTTGAATACTAAATTACCCACAATTTTCCATTTATGTGTATATTGCCTTGTTGATAAAAATCTTGTGTTAGCCTTAAACAGTAAACTCTTTCTTTGCTATTATCATAAATTAACTTGCAACCAATATTCTGTTTACTTATATATATATATATATATATACACGTAAATATAAATATTATATATATATATATATATATATATATATATAACCTTTTTACTCACTATACTACTCCTTAATCTTTCCAACTCCCTAATCTTTATTAGTGCATCTATTCTTCTATCCCATTCCTTGCAACTATAACAGTCAAAAATTCTCCTAATACAACTATCTTACCTTTTGTATAAGTATATTGACATAAATTCTTTATCAAAATCTTCTGAATAACATACCATCTTTTTTACCCGTTTTATTGGTGGCCTTTTACTCATTACCCAATTACATACTATTTTGGCTATTCTCTTATTATCCATAAACTACAATTAACTGAACATTTTTATTTTATTTTTCCCTCTCTCATATAAAAATTTGACCACCCCCCCATTTTTCCTTGAATTGCCTCCTTTGCCTTCCACACATCTGCATCTAATGCATGTCTTTCTACTTCTCTTTGTACTTTTTCTAAGTAATCTAACACTCCTTTACTTGCACATAACACTTTGTTACCATATATTAACCCTGCAACTGACACTCTCTTTCATTCATATTTGTTTTATGAAGACAGATAATTTCTTTTATCAGTCTTTTTCCTTTTCATTGATCAATTTTTTTCCCATTCATTCAAGCCGTTTCTCCACACTTAACTTTATATACCGCAATAAAACTTCTTTATCTTCTCTTTCCATATAGAAGTGCCACCAAGCACAAGATTTTGTAATCAATAGATGAAGAAAGGTTTGTCATAAAATCACTATCTAGTCTTATTACTCCAACAACCAAGATCTAGGTACAGTCTTCTCAAATCCAAGACTCCTCACTGATAAAAAACACAAACTAAAAACTAGTTTGGGAATGCTGGTTGAGAAGGCACTCAATAGTGATTTTATGCACAAGCCTTCCAACACCCATTGATTACAAAATCTTGCACTTGGTGGCACAATTTGTATGGAGAGTTTGGTACTAATAATAATAGCAAAGAAAGTAGTTTACTGTTTAAGGTTTGAACAGAATCTTTAGTAACAAGGGATATACACATCAAAATTAAAAAAATATGGGTGATTTAGCCTGTGAGTTGTGTAAAGAATGCATAGGGAATATTAGGCATATGTTGAACCAATGTAAATGCTTGAAAGCAAAAATGGTACAAATAATGAAGTTATGGAAGTCTAAATATAAACAAAGTGATTATACAGAATGTGGATTATTGTTTTTTATGCTGAGTTTGGGAACAGATAACGGGGACATAATATAAAGGTCATGGAATTGACAATGATTATGTTGTGGAAATAGGTTGGAGCATGATATGGAGAAACTTAGTGTGGGGAATGGAAAGAGAAGGTAAAGTGGCTAATAGGTTGTTTTTGACATAGTTCCTGAGAGATTCCTGACTCATATAAAGAGAAGTCATAATGAATCATATTACTCTTATTAGAATAAGTTTTTTTTAAAAAAATTGTGACAAATGCTAGTGATTTCCTACTAATGATGTTTAGTTATTTATTGATAATAATGTTTTTGAAGCACATCTACCATAAGGGTTAGCTCAATTTTCTGCAATGCTTATTATCAGGGTTCAAATCTGGTATCTAAAATTTTGAAAAAATAATCGTTTTTGCAAATGGGTTGCGCATAACTAATCTGTAATGTAATCTAAATGTTGATTCATGAATAGATATTTAAATATTTATAGTTAGAGTCATATCAAGCAAAAATAAGAAAAAAATATTTAATGTAATGTATAATGTCTTTTATCCCTATAAAGGGATGCTACATAGATCTTTGTATTGCAATTTTCTATTTGACTTTTAATCTGAGTTTATTAACACTGGTTTTATAATAAATTCAAATTTTATTTGGATTCTTTGCTTTCAGCTAACAATTATAAGATGCCCTTTTACTGACCAAAAGTTGACTAGTTAACTAAGATAAAAAATGTTATTCTATGTAAGTTTTTTTATTAAAATGAAAATAAATTATAAATTTTGCAGAGCAAGTTTTTTTAAGTTTATACTAATAAATAATTTAAAATATATATATAAATATATTTTTTTAGAAAACTAAAATATCGTAATGTTATGATTTTTTTATTTTTGCCATTGTTAATGCATAAATATTTTTTTGGGGAGAAGAAAAAATAAAAAGAGATAATATTTTTTTAACTAATATAAATTGACTATTAATTCAGGCTTACTAATATTAAAATTTATGCAGAAGTGAAATTACTGATGTATATTTTTTTATGTATTTTATATATTAGTAGAATTTGATTTTTTTTCTTAATGAAGTTAGATAATAAATCATATATTTAATAATCTAATTTTTTGTTATTCAAATTTTTACTAGCATATGGAAAACTTATGTTTAACTTTTGCAGATAAATTAAAAAATTTTAATTAATATTTTTTTAATTAGCAAAAGGTGATTTTACAAAGTGATTAATGAAATAATTAAAAATTAACTCAAATTATTTAAATCTGAGCTCTGCCTTTATAATTATCAAATTATAACTGCACTATATGTATGTAACACAATTAAAATTTTATAATCACTAAAGTAAAACTTTATGTTGAAACTGCTGACATCAATTTTACCTATTTAATCTACACATTGTTAAACAAACTATAACAATAGGCCTTTTACTCCTACTGATAACCCCAGTAACTTCTCAGATATAGGGTGATTCAGTCTTAATTAAGTTACTTTTTTCTCCAATTTCCTCCTACTTTCCTAATTATATTGATTATATAAAAGTATTGAAGTTGACATTAGCTTATATCTCCAATTCATGATACTAAAGTATGGCTTGTCAAAAAATTACGTCCTTCTAATAGCTCAGAAGTTACAGTGCTTCATAAGAACCAATTTTTCCACTAGCGAATCTACCTTTGCTATTCAATACAGATTATGACTCAATGAAGCATGTATTTTATATGATTTGTCACTTTCTAATTACACATATTCAATATACACACAAACACAAACAATAATGAAAAGGCAGAAATGGTTATTTTTTATCAATAGCAAATAATTTAAAACAAAAAAAAAATCACAGAAATTTAAAGTAATAGTAAAAATTGTATGAATGATATAACATATTATAGTCTATATTAGATAGATTGTGATATTTCAATTCTGAAATTTTCTGACTCAGATACAAAAATCACTGCAATAATTAAATTTGTTTTTTATAAGTTTAGAAATTATTACAGTATCAGTATTTTGATAGATCATGGTTTATTATAATAGTTCTCAATCTTTTTTATTTCATTTTCCCCTTTTAACCCTGAATAATTCTGAGTCTCCTGCATTAACACACAGATGCTAAACTCTACATACATTATCACCACTCAGTGCAAACCCGTGTACTCAATGGATGCAATAAAATTTGTTTATAAAATCCCTATCTAGTGCCTACTCATCCAATATCCCCAGACTAGTTTCTAGCTTGAGACTTTCATCAGTGAGGGTCCTTGGATCTGAGAGCATTTCACATAGAATTTAGGATTTATTGCAATTCTCCAGCAGCCACCTTTTACCTTATTAGATAACTATAAAGCACTGAGTCCAAGATAAAAACACAATACAACATCATTAGCTTTTATAGTCATATTGTTCTGAAGTCAATTCAGCATACATGAATTTTGGTATCATTGATACTTTAGTAACCACAATCACTGTAATCCTATGGGGCACAGTTGGTATTAAACCATAATCACCATTCTTCATGCTTACACTACCTGTTTACACACAGGCTTTTTTCTCCATACAGTAGCATCACTAAGTGCAAGCCAGAGTTATCAATGGGTTAAAGAACATTTGTGCATAAAATCCATTTTGAATACTTATGCCAGCCACTCTCACTTGCACTGAGTGGTTCTACTGTATGAAGAGTTTATCCTCTACGTAAACAGCTTGTGTAAGCATATAGAATAGTGACCATGAGGTGGTTAATGGTGTAATACCAATCATTCCCAAAACAATTATGTTGACTGGTTATTAAAATATCAAAGACACCAAAAAGTATGGATGCTTAACTGACTTCAGATCTATATGACTATGCATGCTAATGAGCTTGAATTGAAAACATTATTGTGTTTTCACATTTATAGCTAGCTAATAAGATAAAAATTGACTTCTGGTGGATTGCATTAGATCCTAAGATCTGGGTGCAGTGGTCTCAGTTCAAAAGCTCTCAGTGATGATAGCCACAATCTAGAAACTAATCTGGAGATATTGGATGAGCAGGCAGTACTCCAGGCTCCTCTGAGTGGCCCTACTGTATGGGGAGTTTAGCCTATCTGTAAACCATTTGTGCAAGCATAAATAATGGTGATATGTGATGTTTAGTGGTTTAATACAATTGGGGGATAGATGACAGCACCTCAATAAGCACTTACTATATTGTAAACTTTTCTCACTACATATCTTTGAGAAATTGATGTTTCTGTCTTAGCTGTTTTAATATCTAAACTTAGAAACAAACTAATTATTATCCCATATATAAAACTAAACCTGGATAGGCTGTGTATTTCAAAGCAGATATCAGTTATTAATTCATGCCCAAAAAATGTTTTAATTTAATACTTTCATTTTTATTATATTTTAAATTAATAAAAAAAATATATATATCTGATGTCTTGTTTATTTATTCAACACCCTTTTTGCCAACCTATGCCCCCCCCAGAGCTGGCACACACTACAGTTTGAGAAATGCTGGTTTATTTTTTGAGGCAAAAGTTCAAATTTATTTTCATTTTTAAATCTTTATTCTCTAAAATAATTCAATAATTTTATTTTGATTTATTAGAAATCTAAATTTTCAAACAATAAATATTTAAAAAAACATATTTGTGCCTTCCAAATATTAAAAAAAAATAATAATAACATGAACTACATTAGTTTGCTTAATTATAAGGATGTCCTTTTTTTGTCCAATTGGTCATTATGATAAAGTCATACTAAAAGTAAATTAATCAAATCTTTGTTGTTTTATGTTTGATCTTACAATCTGAAGGAATAAATATAAAATATTGACATAATGTTCCAAAATAGATTTTAAAATTAAATTTTTTATTTATAATTTTTAAATTATCATTACAGATTGGTACAGCTGAATTTTGACACCTGATAAATGTTCATAAGCAACCATGCATTTTTTTTAATATATAAAAACATTTGTTTAATACATTTTTTAAAAAAATAAAACAGATTTTAAAAATATAGTAATATAAATATGAATATAAACATTAGATAATAGACATATTTTTCTTTGAAGCTTACCCAGTGATCTACTGATGTCTTCAGATTTTATTGAACTAATTAATATCTTAGTATTTACATAATTTAAAATTAATGAATACACAATATATAAAATACAATGACCATGTTAATAGTTCTAAACAAGCTTTTATAATAAATGCTGCAAGAGAAAGCATTTAAAATCTCTATCTAGAATTATCCCTAACCCCAAACTGGTTTTGAGCTAATGGTTCCCATTAGTGAGTCATTAGGATATTCAGACACTAGATCTAAAATAACAGCTCAAGCAAAGCATTTATCTAATACTTAACTATAAAGTAGAAAATCTAAAAACTTTCAGACATTTATTGAAAAAGCTTGTTTAGAGCTATTATTAGCAGGCTCATTATATTATATTTGTAATACAAGCTTATTAAATTAAGTCACATGATGTTTGACTTGATTTTTTTACTGCAATACATAAAAAAAAGTTTGGTTTAATACTTTAGCAGCATAATATGCTTAGCTTGCTTTTGATTTGTCTAGTAGTCATATTCATAACAATAATGGACCAAGGATCTTCTGATGCTTATAAAAATAAATGAAAATGAAAATTTGTATAAATTCCACATGCTTCTTGGACAACTATTGCTATTATCAGGACTATCCTTTAGTCAAAAGCATGCTTAGCATACTATGATGTTAAAGTATTAAATCAGGCTTTTCTGTATATACATTGTGTACATATTTATTTTGAATTTCATTGTTCAATGAAGTGGCTTTAAAAGATTGAACTTAGTATTTATGTTAATTTACATTTTAATTGGTAAATTGAAACTGAAGTGGACAATAATGTTAAAAATAACTGAAAGAAAATGATTAAAAAAACACATTTAGCTCCAATACAGTAAATGGTCAAAAGCATAGCTGTTTTGAAGATTATATATATATATATATATATATATATATCTTCATATACATATATATATATATATATATATATATATATATATATATATATATATAGAGAGAGAGAGAGAGATGGTACCCTTTTGATTAGGTTAGAATGGATTATTTCTATCAATTTACTGGAAATATTTAAATTTCAAAGTTAAGTAAGGGATGATGTATGTTATGTGTTGATGAACTTTTATTAATTTAGTTAGGGCAAGTAAAATAATTGATGTATAATATTATGTTAGTATTTGGAAAAAAACAGTTAACTAAAAATCATTATAAAATTGTATGGTTTGGGTACTGGCCATAATAATTACTGATTTCATAAGCCTTATAAGTGAATGATTAAAGTAAATTTTAAAAGTAGTACTTTAAAGTTAAATGAATAGATTATTTAATAGCAATAATTGTATTTAATAGTTATATTTAAAAAATCATTTGATTAAAAGTAATAATGTGGGAGAAAAGTGTATCTTTAATTTTATAATATTAAATAATTATTTTAAAATTTTGCTATAATATTTTTTATGTAATATTTTGTAAATTAAATTATTTATTTTATTTTTGTTGGTTGAATAATTAGTGTCTCATTTATTTTTTAAATCACATGATGTGTAATATTCACACATGTGCTTGAGAATAAAATAATATTATCTGTTATAAATATTAGATTAGGTTTTAAAGTAAATATAATAGATAAAATCAGATTTGTGTTTTATTTTGAAAATGAATACATTTTATTTTAAATAAGGGTAGAAATGGTAATAAATATTATAATGTGATTTTTAAAAGTTATTTTAAAGTATTTATTAAGTGTAAATAAAATATGAAAATTAATTAAGAATTGAATAATATAATAAAACTAAATATTTAATAAATTATTATTAGTTTTAACTTTAATCTGGCATTTGTGGCCCAGGTTCATTGGGGAAAAGCATTGTTTAATTGTCCAATCAAAACTGGAGTAGGCGGGAGTATTTAAGAGTTGCACCAATTTTGCAGACTACTATTATTATAATTCTTACTATCATTGTAACTGCCACTGTAACTTTAGCTAATTATATATATATATAATATAATAGTCAATTTTATCATTTTTAATTCATAAAAAAGGATTTTAACTCATTATTATTAGATTGTGGGATATAGAAATGTGTTGCTAAAAAATTAAATAATTCCTTACTTGCTAATCCACTTTATCTAATTTATAATTAACATAAACATGGGAAATCGTCACTGAATGTAAAAATGTTGATGGAAATATTCAATTATTATTTTCATACTAGGCATATAGTTTTGCCTGTGTTAATCATTCCTGTTGATTTACAATTAAATTTCACAACTGGGACTTCACAGAGATTTAGGAAAGTTCGACAGAAATGGTGAATAGAAAAATATGAAAAGCTTTTATTCAAAAAGCTTAGTTAAAATAAAATAGTAAAGTTTTTTAAAAAAAAAAAAACTTTTAGCATAACAAAAACAATTATTTTAAAGTGCTAAGATATTTTTTGATGAAGAAATATTGAAAATACATTTTAAAACTATGATTTTTAAAAAAAGATATAAAATTAAGATTATTAGTAAAATGATTTATATCATATTGAAAAATCTTTAAAATGAGTAATTAATGTATGCTGGACATATAAAAAGTTTTCTGAAAATTATTTATGGAAAATATTTTAAACAATGTAAAGAATTTTATTTGTTGTATCAGAGAACATAGAACATTAGGAAATAAGGATAAAAGTTACAAGAATTTGGAAATTGTTTTAATGAAGAATATCAAATTATTTTAATACTATATTTACATAACAGTGGAATGCATGAATTATTTAAAATTTTGGAGATAAAAAATAATTAATTACATCAATCTGGATATTATGAAGTAAAAAGTGAAGTTACCATATTTAGTTTAGAACAGTCATCTTGAATTTATGTGTTGAAATGTGAAATATCAGAGCATGCATAGGTTTTGGTGTCAAAAGTGTGATTAACAATGTTGTACCAGGAGAAAAAGACACTTCCTTTTGTAAACTTTTATTTAGGAAAAAGAACTTTTCAGCTCAATAAGTTTTAATGGAACTGTTGTAAATATAACTTTAAATTATTTTTTTACTAAAAAAAATTAATATTAATGTTTATTCACAGTATAGATATAGAGTAGCAACATAGAACATTAAATTATTTACTAACCTATTGATTAAATTGTTATTGTAAAAAAAAAAAAAACTCTTTAATATTTTTTTGTAAAAAAACTTAATATATTTAAAAGTGTGATAATATGGAATAAATGATAATTAAAATGTTTTATTTAATTTGTGATCCAGAAGACATCAACTAAGTAATTGCCAGCAGAGATTACTTATGGTAATAGTGTAAAATATTGATAATTTTATAATGTATTTTATTATTTTTTGTGGAAGTATGGGGATGTATATAAAACACAATACCTACCCATACTTTATTGTTTGTTTAGTCATTTCAAAGAATATGCATACTTTATTGATATCATAAGGATATTTAAACATAAAAGAAATATAAGTATATTATTCTATTATAACTGAACTTAATGTTTATTTTAAGTGATTAATGTATTAAAATATGACATTGATGCTGATTGTTTATATTTAAGTTTGAGAGTTACCAAAGGATGGAATAATCTTATCTTATTAGTCAGTTAGATTGTTATTTTTAAACATGAATTTATTTATTGTTATAGAAATGTAGGAATGAATTTAGTGATGTAAAGTGATAGATCTCTGATGATAATATCTTAGTATTAGGTTAAATGAGAACAAGATAATATTGTATGTAGAGTTTATTTATACGGGAATAAGAGTAGACTATAGTGATGATTATTCAAGTACAGATAACATAGCTCTATAGCTTGTATATATTCATGGCAGTGTTTATTTTCTGTGTGTTAAAGTTTAATGTGCCAGAGTGCTGAATAAATAGACAGACATTATATTTAATAGTAGAGATTATTAGACAAATAAGTCATACCTCATTTCTTATACACTGTGACCATTATGATTAGTTGATAAAGGTGTTATTAAGTTAAAGTTATAGTTTATACCATATACCTACTTGTTTATTTATTATTAAAATTTATTGGATTACATCATAAAGGATTTTGTTTTAAATCCAAAATAATGAATAAGTTTGGAAAAACAGAATTGTTATTGAAGTGGATAAGTTATGTTACTTGGAGTAAAAATAAATGTAAAGATTATAAGAACATGATTTTATCAGTGAAAGAATCATAAAATTTTTCATATTTAAAATGATATTTACTTTTTTTTATAAAAATAAATAATTGATAATTAAAAGGGGTTTATAATGATATTATTTAATTATTAAGTATTTTTCAAAGACATACTTATATTGCATATTTTTCTTTACAAGTAAAGGTAATAAACTAAATCGTGTTTAATGAATATAAGTAGTCGTAAGTTTTATAAAAGTAATTTTATGATAAAACACTAATACATACATTACATTTGAAGTTTAAAGTAATAATTATTAAGCAGTTTAGTTTAATTGTTATGCTATTAGTAAATGTCATTCACATCATTATTTAGTGAGGAATGACTATATGGAATAATAAAATTATTTTTTTTAAAAGACTAAATAACAAGCATAATTCCATATTGAAATAATTATCTTATATTTTTAGAACATATTGATTTAATAAAATTTAATAAATGTAATAAAGATCCTATAATAATATTTTGAAAATAAGAGATATTTTTCAGAGGAATGTTGTGTAGCCTATATTTTAGTTCATTTAATTTGTGTTGGAAAAGTACATAAATGTTAATAAACGAAATCCCTTAAAATTGTAAATAATGTAAATAATTTTATTGTTAAGTTTTTAAATAAAATTGTTAAACTTGTTTTATAAGTCTTGGTGTTGATTCAATTTCTTCACATCACAATTACATAATCACAGATAATTATAATTAAGACATAGTATTTGTGCATCATAAATAAATTTATTATATAAGAGTTATAATGTTTTATCAATATGTTTTATTTAAGAAGTTTCATTTATTATATCATTATGATGGTCATAAAATAACTACAAAGTATTTACACTGAATTATATTAGTAATGACTGCCACATATTCTCAAATTATAATATCATACCATATATGTTTGTTTAAGATGTCATATGGATAATAAAAGATTACATTACATTATTATTACATGATATGCATGAATAATGTTAGAAGTATAAAGATGTGAGATTAAATTATAGATTGAAGATTAATATTATTATTTTATTAGTATTGGTATTAGTTAGATGTAGTTAAGAATGATATTAAATCCCTTATCATACTTGATTACAAGAGTTATAATTATTTTAGAATTATTTTAAGAGAACCTGAGATAACTTGAGCTAAATTATTTTAATAGATATATTCAGATTAATTTGTTAAGAATCATTTACTTAATTAATTTTGATTAAAGACATAGGAGTACTATAGATGTAGTATTTGAGTAATAAGAGTAAGGATAATATTCTTATGTCATTAAGGTGATATCCTATGGGATATTGGCTTAATGTATTCATTTTGCGACATGTAAACTCACTTCATAGTCTCATGATTTTAATGGATATTTAATTATTTAATTTATAAAACAGAACTATATTATTATATATTAGTTAGGCTATTTTAACAATGGATAGTATTAAAGAATATAGTTATTATTGACTTAGATACATTTTAAATTAACATAATTATTTATCTGAGCTAGATTAACTTATTGTTATTACATATTTCCAGGAAATGAGGGTACAATATATATATATATGTGTGTGTGTGTGTGTGTATTTAATGTTTTCACGGTTGTATGATGTAGATAAATCATAACTTTTTGGTCTATACTGTGTAATGTTTTCCATTAAACACCGATATTTTGACGGACTAGCAACCGCCATTATCAAGGTTAACTTTTGAAAGAATTTCTCATTGTGCACTGAGTCATGTTATTCTTTGAGATCTAATGAGATTGTTCCTTCAAATGTTAACCTTAATAATGGCGGTTGCTAGTCCATCGAAATATCGGTGTTTAATGGAAAATATTTCACGGTACAGCCCAAAAAGTTATAATATATATATATCACCAGATGGAGTGTACCAATAGCTCTAAACAAGGTTTATTTTTTTAAGTGCTGAAAGAGAAAGAATTCAAAATCTCTATCATTAACCCTACCTCCAGACCAATTGGCTTCAAGTTTATGGCTCCCCTCAGTGAAGGGGTGGGTCTATAGATTGAGTTTCTATAGACCCACCCCTCCACTGAGGTCAGCCATAAACTTGAAATCAATTGGTCTGGAGGTAGGGTTAATGATAGAGATTTTTGGAGATCTACGTTTATAGACCCACCTCTTCACTGAGGTGAGCCATAAGCTTGAAACCAGTTGGTCTGTAGGTAGGGTTAATGATAGAGATTTTATTTTTTTCTCTTTCCATACTTATAGAAATGAAGCTTGTTTAGAGCTGTTGGTAAGCTCCATCTAGTAATCATTTAAATGCAAGCTTAAAAGCAAGTTACAAAATATATAGCTTGTTTTATTATATATATATTAACATGTTAGCAAAATTTTGTTAGCCTTGCTCCACAGTTTGTATAACTTATTTAGTAAGTTATATGCTTGATGCATAAATGAAGAACTCAGATGAGGGTTTAGCCTTTTATTTTATCAAATTTTATTGTGCTAGTTACAGAGAACATCATATATTTCAGAAAGTGTAGATAACATTTTTTTTTAGATTATTTATGAAGCTTTTGTGGTTTTAATAGTATTTGGAAATAGTTTGGAGTTGCTATAAGTCACTTCCTCTTAACAATGGCTAATCAAATCTTTAGTACTGCTCTGTAGTTCAGTTGTCATAAATTAAATCGGTAATTGCTATATATTTTTACTTCCGTTTTTCTGAAGTTCTAGTGTAATGTGGTTAAATAATTTATATAGCATGATGTATCTATCTTCTTACATAAACAATTTCCCCTTCCCTTCCAATATTCTTGTTTTTTTTTTCGTGTTTTAATTAATTAATAAATCTTTTAAATCTTTTTTTTAATCCAACTTATGTTGTTTATTCTGCTACTTAAGATTTAGCTATTTAATTAATTACATAAAAAAATTTTGCAATCAATATTAAAAAAAAAAAAAAAACTTATATAACGAATAAATTGTTTACCGAAAATTATTTGAATTTTTCTTTTCGTTAAGAAAATATCATCTACCTTATTAGTTGCTTTAAAATTACTACTTTTTCATTTATGGAAAATTAATATTTCTTTTTTACACTTGGTTTTTTTTAAATGATTGTTAAGCATAATTTAATATTTTTTCTTGTCAATCATTTATTTATTTTTATTTATATCTTCCTTTTTTTTAAATTTTTATAATATGATTTAAATAAAATAGAAATATTATTTTTAAGTTATAACAGCTGCCTTACTCACCGCTTTTATTTTTCTCATATGGTGTTGCATCTCTGTTCTCTTTCAACCGTATTACAGTAATACAATATGACAAAAACATTTCTACCACTTTTTTGTTTTCATACAAAAGCAGTTTACAAGTATATATCCACTATATGCCTTATTTCAGAATGATTAAAAGAATAAGGAACACTTCCTATTTTATTTTCTTCTCCAAATACATTGCACTCTTATTACTGACATATCTTATTCACATACACAAACAATAACCAGTCTCATTAATATTATATGCAAAGGAGTTTTTTATAAAAAAAAAATAATAATAACGCCTTCGTCTTTTAACATTTTGGTTTATAAAATGCTATCTGATTTTTAATTCCATATCTTAATAAATTTGATAACATTATAATGATATATCAAACTCATGTAGTGGCAGTATTTTAACAGCTGTTTATTTATTTATTTATTTTATTATTATCATATACTGTATCCCATTAAAATGTTTTTAATATTTAATATACAATTACGAAAATAGTTTCATTAATTAAAAATTATTTTAAATTAAATAAATACTTTATCAACGCACTTAGTATATAATTAATTAAAACACTGTTATATCTTACTTTGTCAACTTCTGAACACTACCCATTAATAAAATTTTCAACCCAATGTTCACATGACATGTGTTTTGGCACCACTCTTACAGGTGACTTAGAAGTGATTAATAATATGTCAACATAGTAGTCTTATTCATTTTTATATACTACTACTATGGTCAATTCACGGTTACAGAATTAATATTGAAATTAATAATATACATAGAATAGACTTATTTTTAACTAATTTATATTAATGTACAAGTAACAGTTATGCAGGATTCGAACTCAGACTTTCACACGACCCACTATCCTCAGTGCCATCTCGTATTGGGGACCCACCTGATCACAGATATGTTGAAAAGATAGATAATCACCAATATACATATTTCATGCAAAACCAGCAATCATCAGTTTGTCTAGATTACTATGGTCACACACATATATAATCAGTGCTCAGCTTTATATTAAGATAGCAATCTTCATATTTTAAAGGACAGACTTCAAACTATTCCAACTCACAACTCTTCAGCCTTCCATTTCATTGAAAATCTGATGGTGGAATGTTCAAAGCCCTTGTTAATGCAAAGTTTGTTATCCTACCCATGTTGATATATTAGTCATTTTGACCCCTCATGTACAGAAGAATAATCCATTTATATGTATATATGCAAGGGATGGGCAGACGTTTTACACACTATTTATATAAATTAATACATTGTAAGGCCTAAACCTGCATTTATATATGTAATATATGCATGATTCAAACTCAGACTTTCACATGACCCACTACTCTCAGTGCCATCTCATATTACTGCTGACCCACCTGATTACAGACATGTTGAAAAAAAATAATCACCAATATATGTATTTCATGCTAAACCAGCAATCATCAGTTGGTCTAGATTACTATCCTCACACATTTATATATATATAATCAGTGCTCAGCTTGAAAGTCTGAGTTCGAATCCTGCATATAATACATTCATAAATGCAGGTTTAAGCCTGTACAATGTATTAAGTATCAGTTATATTTTTTTCTCACAATAAATGTTGTGCATTTATAAATATTTAAATAATGTCAATAAATACTTGATCAGTTATATAATTATTTAAATAATAAAAACAATAATAAATTTTCATTAACCTCTACAGTATTTTCTAAACTCAGTTTAGAGTTACTAGCTTCACACATTAAAAATAAATTGGCAGCTATGTTGACAGGTATTTAAACCTTTTAGCATACCTAATAAATCAATTGTATTGATAATATATATGTGTTTACAATGAAAATTTAATCTATTTAAGTATTATTTACACATTGTCTATCAACACACAAAAAATCTCTTGATTATTATGAAGTATACAAAGATAATGTGTATGGGTCCTTGGTCTCAGCAGAACTTTTTGTTTTATATATAATCAAAAATTGTTAATAGATATGTTATAAATATTAAAAAGTTTAAAATGAGCCCAAAATTGTTAGCTGTCTATTCAACATCCACTATAGGATAGTAATAAATATTGTAATTGTTCTTAATGCATTAAATTTAATTCAAAATAATGATAATTGTTAAATTACAGAATGGTTTGAAATGAGATTCTAATCAAAATTGAAAATGAAATCCACACATGTATATGTAAACATTCCCAGTGAATAATATTATTTAATATATCAAGATTAATACATCAATTATCTATTTATTAAGAAAATTAAATACCCTCAATCCAAAGCACAACACAAAAATTTTTTTTTTAAAAAAGAATAAACCATCTTCTCTTTTTACCTCAATTTCTTTTATAGAGGTATATCTGAAACACTCTGGAAAGAATGCATGGGTAGTTCTAAATCAATTAAATTGTTTTACATTATTTTCATTGACACATGTAAAATAATCCAATTTATACATTGTCAACACCCATTCAAATAATAAAGAATGTAAATGTTACATTCTAAATTATTAATATCATGTAATACATTGAGATTAATATTTTAACTACTAGTTTTTAAGTAAATAAAATACTCTCTACTCAAAGCACAAGACAAAACTTTTTTTTAAAAAAAAAAGAAGACTCTTTTTTTTCTTCACTTTAATGCTGAGAATATAAAGAAAAAATGGTGAATGTACCCATAATTAGATTAAAATTGATAGCATAAATGTAAAATACTTAAATGGAAAAAGACTAGTCATAAAACAAGCATAGGTGAGAGTCGGTGCACTCAAATATTCATTGATTGAATTTTTTAAGATAAAAGGCATCCTCAGACTTTGACATTAAACTATGATGTAAAGATGTTAATGAATCATTATAAAAATGAAAGGTTTGTGTCAGACATTTGTGGACTGCAGAGGATTTATCATCTAAAAAAGTTGTTGCCTTGACAGCAGCTTGAAATTGATGAATGTTATTGATATTGGGATTGTCTAAGAGTTTATTGTTTTTAATGATATATAAGATATATAAACAAAAAGACATATATAAACTAATTTTAAAAATATGTAAATAAATTATAAAAAACAAAATAATTTTATTTGTGTACATAATCCTTTTAATATTTCAATCAGAGGATTGGTTTTTTTAAAAATGCAGCCAAATGGCTTCCTTCCAAACTCAGTAAAAACTCATTTGCATATCTGACGACATAATAAATTTTTATAAGTAAGTAATTATTTTTTATCAATCAACTGTTGTTCTATTTTTATAAATATTATAGTTTTTTTAACAAAATGATAAAAAAAAAATGTTGGTTTTAAATAAATTTTACAAAAATAATATAATTAATTCACCAATTATAAACTGTGCAAAAATATATCAATCAATTAATCAATACTATTCTGTCCTATAGTCAAGTCCAAAGAGCAGTCACATCACAAATTCATCAATTTTTCCTCTCCATTATTTTTCAGTTAAAAATATATCAATTTCCATTAATTACATCTTGAAGAAAGGTCACTCTATTTTATTATTTTCTCAAACTCCTACTGACAATTTGCTCCAAAACATCTTTCATTAAACTATTCTATCTTCCTTATATATATCCATTACAGTTTCTTTTTCCATCTCTAATTTTCTCAATCAATCTTCTTTTTTTTATTTCCTTTTTTCAAAATCTATTCATTTCCTAATTTATTCATACAATTATTTTTTTCCATCCTTCTCCATGAGCACATTTCAAGGTTTTTCACTCTCTTACCAATCTGATTAATCATTATCCAAGTTTCACAACCACACATTAGTATATGACATAAGATTTAATTAATATTATCCTGAATTCTCTCATCAAAAGTCTCACAAACTATTTTTTTTTTTTAAGAAATGTCACTTTTTCCAATGCTATTTTTGCAAAGATTTATATATTAAATTATTAGGTATTTATATTAATTCTCAAATTTTAAATAAAAACACCTTATTGATTAGCATATTAAATAATAATAGTGAATGAACGAATGAACCAGAGCAACAGGAAATTGGATAACTTAAGTATGAAATAGTATTTATGTTTATATTTACACTATGAAGATGTAAAGTTTCAAAATTGTAAATTAAAAAACTTCCTTATTGTTATATATTTTTATGGAGGAAAAATATTTTGTATTATGACCACTCTTAAGTTGTCAATTGAGGGATCTGTTAAGTCAGTGTTTAAAAATGTGTTTCTTCAGTTTTATGCAAAATGGCAAATCCATGCTTAGTTATTTTAATATATGCTGCAAATGATTCAGTGTTGTCTTGAATGTAGGATAATTGCAGTATCAAAAAGAAATAAATGAATTAAGCTTCAGTGATTGGATTTTAAATTGTCATTGGTTTGAATTTTATCTTTACATTAACTGAAGCTGCAATCACATTGATTTAAGTTTTGTCTGATAAAGCAATTGGATAATAACATAAGATGAGATAGTTCATAAAATTTTTAAAATATGGCTTGAGAAAATTTTAATTGAGTCTAAAATTATTACTTATTAAATGACACCATATAAATGTACCATTACATATATAAAACTGTAATAAACTATAAAAACTGTCATTTAATTCTAATCATTTATACATTATTATATTATTACTTTTCATCACGAGAAAGTGTAAAGAACATTGAATATAACCTTAATGCTCTATTTTAAAAATGCTTTAAAATCAAATTTAGTGTTTCGTATATTCTCCTTATAAGAAGTACTAATATAACTTCATATATATTATTATATTTGCATTGGAAGAGATCTTAAGATATTAAAGATATTATCTTATTCATTGATGTGAAACAGTAATGAAAAATTATATGCAAAGAAATCATATATGTAACTCTTGGTATAAATGAAACAAACATGAAAAAAATGGTAAACATGGTGGAGATACAATGGCCAATTATTATTGATACGTGTGTTCTCTGATAAGAGATTCTCTAAATTTATAAACCTGTCTTTATCTTAATGTAATGTAAAAAATAGGGAATAGGTAAATGTGCATACATACATATTGTCTTAGATTTTAAAATAAACTTCTATTCATAATAAGTGCTCTTATTGCAATTTGGATCTATTTCTAAAAACATTTTTTTATAACCTAGAGGAAGCATTTTTTTCATTTATTATAATATACTTTTTTGTTTATACTTTTTTTGTTGAATAACAAATATATTATTTATAATGAAATTTATTATTTTTTAAAATAAATCTGGTTTAAAATATCAAAGAATGCAGAAATTCTTTTGATGTTGCTGGCATACAAAGTGGGTGCAATTACTCTTAGATGGCAGGGCTTTTTTTTTCTTTTTTGAATGTTGCGTTGTGCGTGATTGTGCGTGGAAATCGTAAAATAAGTTATAATTTTCCAAATTAAGTTGCAAAAATTTTAAATGGAAAACGATTTGATTATCAATGACGTGCAGCAAAAGAAAAAAATATATATCAGAAGTCAAAATAATAATGAGTTACATGTATAGCTTTAATTTTAAAATTCCTCACGATGTAATGTACAATAACCTACCATGCCTGCAACCTGAATTTGAATCCAGTCTGAGTAGAACTTGAAGTAATTTTTAGATTCAGATAAGCTTTATAAATTTTTTAGGTGAATAGCCTATAGGTTTCTTAAGTAATGAACTAAAATGTTCTAGTAAATGACGGTCTAGCAATTCTTACCTAGAATATAAAACAAGAATGAATGATTGCTTAAACACAGTCCAGTATTGGAAAACCTATAAGATAAGTAACCTTACTTCACCAGTCATTTATTGACAAGTCAGATGAATGCCATTAAACTTTTAAAGAGAGTTCTTTAAATTACAGTTTTAATAACTTTTTAACTGTACATCAACAATTCTAAGTTGTATAAAACAGCATGTTTCTTATATAGGCAGTCATAAAATGTATAGGTTTTTTTTTAAAAAAGGCAGTATCTGAATGCATATTAATAACTTATATTAGTCATTTTTTTAACTACAGATTGTTTAATAATTAATAATATTTTTGGATAATCTAGTCTTATGAGTGACTAACTTTCATTAAGTGGATTGTGTAAAAGAAAATTTTGGTCTTGATTAAACTTTCATTAAGTGGATTCATGTTCAATATTTTTGTGATATGCCTTTGATTAAATTCCTCTACAATGTTTTAAAAGTGGAGAAAAACATTTCCTATTTACATGAGGATAGTATAGTAAAAATTTCATTACAGAAATATTAGGATATGAATGTAATTTATTAATGAATATTGTTGCTTATAGCATTCATTCATTACTTTTTATATAATAAAATTAGACTATCCAATCTTGTGTAATGCAAAGGCTACATTAATAATAATATTTATGTGAGGACTACATTTAACTAATTGTGCAACTGTCAAGAAAATATTCACCATGAATGCTTGGAGCATAGCACTGGATCAAAATAACCTAAGATTACTTTTTTGACACATCTGATATTAGAAAATTACAATATTACACAGTTATGTAAAAAAACATCAGGTAATAATATCAACATCAAGGTAATCACTTAGTGATATCAATATAATATCTATTAAGAATTTGATTCAAATTGTTATTTTATTTTTTTAATTTAGAAAAATTAAAACTTCTAGGCAGACCATATGCAACTCATAGAACATGTTTTTTTTTCAATTCTATGATATACCCATATTAAAAAAAGCTATTTAAATATCATACCTAAATTACCTTATCACAGCCTCATCAAAAATCAATAGAAATTTATCAAAATGTTGTCAAAAACATTATAATTAGATAGTAAATTGTATTTATGCATTGCACATTCTAGGCTAACAAACTAGAAAAATGTTATTATTTCTTCACAATTATTTAACAGAAAATAAAACATATAATATAAATTACAATTTTATGTGAAAAAAAAACTATCAGATCAATTTATTTCACTTTTACACACTGGTCAAATTAATTTGAAGTGCTTAAACAAATTTTTAATGTAAATTATTAACTAATTATCCTTAATAAAATTCTTATGGACATGATAAGCACAAACAATCTTTTTAATGTCTTTGTTAATTAACTACTGATTTTATTTCATCAACTGATGATTAAAATTATGTGCAACAAAATATGTATTTAAATAATAATGACAATTTCAATGTAGAAAGCAGCAATAAACAATTAACTATAATTTTATAAGTACTTAGAAACTATAACAGAAATAATTTATGATATTCTAATTAAAACAAGCAGGCTTAAAATATTGTGAACATAAGTATGTTTTTATTTTATTTTAATAGTATTGTTTATTATTTATTTAAACATCTTTATTGGATGAAAAATTGATCAGTGTCGAATATTATCACTATAACTGAATAAATAATAATAATGATAACAACAATAATAATGATGATGGTGATGTACCATATTATTGTTTGATAATTCATAAGTTCAACATGGGAGTCATGAAGCTGAGCCCTTATCTATGCAACTTGATTTCCATATACTCTACTACTAAAAACTAAACTGCATTGGAAATTTTGAAATGATTCATTGCTCACAAGTTGTTAGATCATTTGAAGAGTAATTGAATTAATTATAATTGAGATATTAAATCTGATTATGCACTACAAACAAGTCTATCTACACCATAAATCTTCAATATGCGATCTATGCAATTTCTATATGTATCAGGTTTATTTCACAATTTAATCTAATCTAATATCGTAATAAATTTGAGCCTTATGAACTTGAAATTTTAAAATTCTTGGAAGTTTAAATCAACTCAAGTAAAGAGTCAAATATAATTAGTTTTAACAATTACTTTAGTAATAATTATTTTTATAGCTTTAAAACTTCTTTGCTATTCTTTATGATTTAGATAATAAACTTAGTTTTGCACAAAGATAAGTGATTCATAAATGTAAATCACATCACAATATACCAAGTTTGTCAACACCAACATTTTTCAATCTGTTGTTTATTGGTTTAATTAAAAACCTTATGAATTTAAAAGTCTTAATCTGTTGGAGATTATGTCTAAACTTTTTTCTTTACATTAAAATATTAGAACATAATGAAATGTGGAATTCATCATCAACTTATAGAAGTTCATTGATTATAGATTAAATATTTGTGGTGTAATTAAATTTGGGCTGTTAGTATGTGATTTACATTTATGAGCCATCTAAATTTGACAAATTCAGATGTATTACCTAAATCAGTGATTCCCAATCTATTCTAATGCACAGAATGTTGTTGTGAGAAAATTTTTTATGTGGAACACTTAATTAAATTAAAATGAAATAAGTTTGTCATCAGCTTGTTAATAAAATTGGACAGTTATAATTTCAAATCAATGTTTATTTGTATATGTTAATATTTATTGAAAAAAAATATAATTATATAATTATAATTTATAATTAAAAAAAATATTTAGCAAAAAATAGTATTACTCAAGTAATTCATTAAATATGTAACTTGTGCCTTATGTTTTTTTTACATATTTCTTTGTTGTTTGAGATGTATACAAGACAAAGCCACCCTCATTTCTTCTTTTAAAGTTATTAACTTTTTTTAGTTTATATGTTGGTTAATGTGGGAATGAAGTTGAAAAACATAATGCAATTTTTATGGTTTTTTTTTATATATTTGTATATATTCTTGTTGGACAGATATCCAGAATTTATCATGATTCATTTCAGCATGTTGTTTTTTCAAACTTTGCTCACATGACAATGATATAAACTCCTCTTTCTATTGTATATTAAATTCAGGATTATCTTCTCCCATTCTTCTTTCTAATAACTACCTACAACACAAAAATTCATTAACTACTCTATTTTTTAACAAATGTTTTTTTTTCCATTGATATCAGTGGATATGTCAATTTGAAGAGCAAAGTATGTATTGCAAAGTTTTCTTACATGTCTGTCTTCAATGCCACATGCTGTATCAATTATTTTCCTTTTAATGGTATTATTTGAAAAAGGTATTTTCATTACTTATTTTACCACATCTTGCTCAAACATAATATTAATGATTTTGCAACATGTTGGTAAAATTAATGACTTGGATATGCTATGTGGCTTTTGCTTTGTAGTTACTGATTCAGCTATTGTCTATGATTATATTTAAGTTTTGTCTGATAATTTCACAATTTTTTTAGATAATTTGTTTTTCATATTTAAATTTTTTTCAAAAATATTTTCTTTTAAAGTAAGATTTTCATGCTCAGTTGTAAAATGCCATTTCAATTTTGCAGCAAACATGCACTATTAGTAAATTTAAGTCCATATATACAACACAATGGTATTGAATAAGCTTTATTGTCCATCCATGGAAAAACACAATTTATATATTCCTTCAAATACTATTGAATAATCTTTACTTTTTTTATTGCTGAGCTTTTATTTAAATTGGCTCCCTATTCATTCTCATCATTATCTCTTGAAATTCTATCATAATTATTTTTTCTTATGATAAATCTATCCATCATTTTTAGAGATATAAAATTTATTACAAATTATAATTACATGTATATTTCATTTACATACAATTTTTTGTTAATAAAATGTTCTTAATAGAATTTTAACAATGTAACAAGTACACATGTGTCACATCTGTTTGAAAACAATAACAAAACAAACCATAACTATAGTTAAATATCTGACTCTCATCTGTTCTTCTATTATTAGTAGGGAAAGAGTAACAGACAGCAATATAATTTGAAGTGAAATCATAGCAATTAGGTCAAAAGAACTTGCCCTACTTGACACACACTGAGCTGAGTCATTCAGATTAGCATCAGAAGATTTTGGGTTGACATATATATGATCAACATACTGCCAGTGTTACTAATATAATAGAAATAATAACAATCAGAATAATTAAATGGAAACTATAAACATAATTGCATCAATATAAAGTTAAATATTATGTAATAGTTTGAGCTAATAATAATCTGATCTTATCAAGGAACATTTTTGAAATGCTTATGAAGCTACAGTGTTCTGCAGAACACAGGTTGGGAAACCTCGATATAAATAGTAGTAAATAACAGTGTAATTTGAAAATTTTTAAAATAATTAATATTAATCTACTTTTAAAATAGGCAATAATTTCAAAATCTGACTGTTATAATTTATAGGTCAACTCTGATCTCTATATTAAGCTCATAGACCATCATAAATAGTGCAATTCCCTTACTTATAGGATTCACCTCGACAACTAACTGAAGATGTTTTCCATGTAGTGTGAGTTGTTATTATGTAATTTACATTTATTAATCATCAGGCTTTATCCAAAATTATAAATATTTAGTAAATTTGCAAATATTATCATCTCTGATGTTAGACAATGATTAAACCACTACCCAAATATGAATTAGAATCCCAAATAAAAGTGAATTTATGTTTGGATTACTAATAGATTGATTAAAAAGGGCCCTACTCACAAGGTATAACTTCATAATTATTATTATATATATACTTAGCACTATGTATTTAACTGTAATTATTTATTTACATGGTTATTAAAATTATTAATATACATATAAATTTAAAAATTAATGCTAATGACATTCTGGTCAGTTTTGATGATATGCCTTTGTTTACAAACATTTCAGTTGATGAAGCTTTAAATATAATTTCACAACATTGCAATTTACTAGACCATATTATTGCTTTGATTAAACATTGTCTCTTGAACACATATTTTGTAAAACAAAAAGACAACATTACAGACAAGTTTTTGGTATTCCTCTGGGCTCATTTATCTCAGGAGTAATAGCTGATTTATTCATAGAAAATATAGAAACTCCTGCTTTAGAATCGTCATCTTTAAAACTTCTCATTTGGCTCAGATACATAGATGACACTTTTGTCATATAGCAACATGAAAAAATAAATTAGATTATTTTTTATACATTTAAATAATATGCATCTTCATATTAAATTTACAATGGAGACAGAGTTTGATGGAAAACTCCAGTTTCTTGATGTTCTAGTCACAAGAACACCAAATAGCTTATATTTTTCGAATTATAGAAAGAATACACACAGGGACGGATATTTGCATTTCTATTCTCATCATCACCCAACTCGGTAGTTTCCATAGTCAAAACTATTTTAAAAAGAGCAATTAACCTTTCAGATGTTACATCTGAAAGAAGAAAGAAATTAATTATAAATTTATTAAAAAACCTTATTTTAAGCCCAAAATCAACAAAATACGAAACAATAAGATGATAAATCAGCTATTAGGATTTGTGTTCCATATGTAAAAGCAACTACAGACAGTAAAAAAATATATATTAAAACGCTATAATATAAATACAGCATTTTCTATTCATCAAAAGATCAGCAATATAATAACCAAGCCTAAGGATCCAATCCTCTTGAATCTCATGGTGTTTATCAAATCTCACATGAAAATTGTAAAGCTTCTTACATAGGTATGAGTAATCATTACATCAGTGTTAGGAGGGATGAGCATGCTAATGCCGTTAAACAACACTCATCAGAAGCAACACTCTCACTCCATACTATAGATTCAGATCATAATTTTTTTTTAGTACTAGTATCATATCCAGATGTGATAATCTCTACTAGTTTAAAATTAGAAAAGCCATTGAGATACTTAAAAGGCCAGATTGTATTAATAAGAGAGATGATACATGCAAACTACCTCCTATTTGGAAAGATTTTTTTTAAAAACCATTCTTAATTTAACATTTTTGCTATTGGTGGAATTTTAACATTTTTTTTTCAAATTAGTGATTGTATCACCTCTACAACTGTCTTTCTACCTGTTATCATGCAGTAGATGACTAGTGTGTTCAAGTCAAAATGTTGATATATCAACATGGATGAACCCGCAAATGTCTTATATATATATATATATATATATATATATATATATATATATATATATATATATATATATATATATATATATATATATATATATATATATATATACCCCCAACTAATTTTTTTTTTTTAATATTTTACAATTACATTAATGCTCAAATTCATCAATCAAGTGCATATGACAAATATTTAAATAGAAAGGATTCCACCTTTTCACATATGCACCATAATTATTTATATAAGCTCCTTGATTCTGTGTTGGGTACATGGAAACTCTCAAATTAAAACACAAGATAAAGATTTTAAAAAGATAAGAGTGGTCATCTTATCTTTAACTTAAATTCTGATTTATATATGCCAAACTGAAATACTTTGGTTTGAAACAGTGAAGATATTACTCTGCTTATATTTACATCCATTACTTTCTTTCATATACTAACATATACAAAATCTTTT